>OY725348.1:25032686-25392895 GCA_963243735.1 Neocrepidodera transversa | reverse complement strand
AAAAATAACAAATAATTTGTATAACTGGCATCTTTTTTAATTAGGGTATCCAATCGAATAACTTGATGGTGCGTGCTTACTTCCACTTGTATATTTTATAAATTCCTTTAGCACACAATTAAAACAAGGTCTACCTTCGTAATCTGTTTCACTACCACACTTGGAACATTTGTATTTGACTGGAACAGGCATTAAGAATTTCTAAATCTACGATCTCTTATAGGAGGATTTGGTTGAAAATTTGCGTTTATTTCAAGTCTTCGAATTTTTATTGAACAGCTTTCGCAAATTCTATAAACAACACTTCGTCTTCCTTGCCCTACAACGCTTCTAACGGTCGTATGCATACAAAGAAAACACAAAATTCTAATTTCAGTACTATCAGTCATTAAAGTAATATGTTAACTTACATGTTTAACCAATAATTAACAAACTAAATATATTATTTACACTATTTATTTAAAATATTCAATGATAACCTCTGACCTTGTTAATAAAATACAAGGCGAAGTTAACTTCTTCTTGGGAAAAGTAGATGAAATCAAACGATTTTATACAGGGTGAAATTCCTACTACCGCCTCTGGTTTTATTGTTGGCGGTCTTGTTCTACAAGAAGTAAAAACTGCAGAGAAAGAAGAAGAGATCAAGCGATAAGCGATGAGTTTTACATTATACAGGGGGGCTACAATAAGTCTATTTCTACTACCGCTTCCGGTTATTGTTGTCGGTCGCAGTCTACAAGAAGTAAAAAGTACAGGAAAAGAAGAGGAGATCAAGCGATAAGCGATGAGTTTTGCATTATACGGGGGGCTACAAGAAGCCAACTTCTACTACCGCTTCTGGTTATTGTTGTCGGTCATCGTTTACAAGAAGCCTAAAAGGCATTCAAATGGGTAGATTTTACTCATTCAGGTATGCTAAAATACCTTCTGGACATTGAATACACCTCTTTTACCACGTAAGGGGTACTCTTTTCTTGCCCCAGGTGACTTCTTCAGCTCTTGGTACATGAACTTGATGGACATGCCATCGAGTGTCACAGGACCCCGCTACCTCCACTACTAGGAGATGAGCTAAATGTTGAAAATTGTAATTTTTTATTTCGGATATCAAACACGGATATAAATTTTTTTTTCCTATTCCATTTTCAAAGCTGCCTTTTACTTAAAAAAATGAGGATTTTGAAAAAGCATTTTTAAGGAAATTAAAAAATAAACTGGACAAAATACATAAACAAACGTTTATTACCCAATAATAAATTGACAAAGAATGACACAATTTGTGATTTAAAAACCATAAAGTTGTAAAACAGGAATGCCCAGGATGTCACCATATGTTGTGACATGCGTATCTGCTAGTATTTCCGTGAGCAAATTAGGATTTTGATATCTGTGTCGCGGAATATAAAAAATAGCATTTTTTGTATTACATGCCAATTTTTGCGGTCTTTACCGCAAGCAATTTTTGGCAGGGCTATTTTTTTTATTCCGCGACACAGCATTTGCTCACGCATGTCTCGAATGGCCAGGAATATTTTCCTGTAGTTCGGTTTTTGAAAGTACAGGGATTTTGTGACAATATAGAATTTTGTTCGTCCCTGAACTTTCAAAACCGCTACAGTTCCTTGCCTTTTATTTTGAGACATGAGGAGCTGCACACATCCAAACTTCTTTCAGAAAAAAATTTTTTTTTTAAACATACGTATTGATAAAATGAAATACTGTTATAAATAATACTATTACTATTGAAAATATCTTTAACTTTATTTTTGTCTTTATTACTTCTACTACGATTTTCGTTTTATTTAAATAACACATTAATTTAAAGAAAGAAAAAAACTTAATAAAACTTTTTATTGAAGTTCAAATAATGTTTAACATAGTGTATCCAATTATTTAAAACAACGTTTCGTCTTTGAAGGGCCACCCCCAACTATTTTTTTTTAAATACGGACCTGTACTTTTATTTAATTTTTGAAATCCTCGTTTTTTTCTCCATTCAACTACTTCGAACATTTAATATTATAATTATGTTTTGACTATGAACTGTACTCGAGGAATTTTGCTAAATACCGTCCTGTTTCATTTTCACTGAAAATAATAATATCGTTTTGAATAAAATTAATTTTTTAATCAAATTAAATTTTTAATTAATTTTAATTTATTTTATTTTCAATAAAATTTAAATTTTTAACTAATTTAATTCAAAAATATATTAATATTTTCTGTACAGGAGGACCGTATTTAGTATTGCGGAGATGTCTTAATCAACAGACTTCAAATGTCCCAAAAAAATGTAGAGGATGAATATTTTGAGCATTTAATGTAACTAAATGTGAATCAATCTTTTTATTATTTCCATGGCTAACTTATGATTTTTCTGATATCTGAAACCTTTAACTTTAAATATCTCATAAATTTAATGATGTAAGTAACTTGTTTTTTCATATAGGGATATCGAGAAAATTGCCTTCTTTCAAAATCGACAAAAATAAATACAGCGTGGACACCTGGTATATACAGGCCGTTTCTCTTATCATGTGCTTCAAATGTAGCAACAAAAAAAAATATTTTACATAGTCCAAGTGAATCACGCAAAATATATTTTTTTCAAATTTTCAAAAAAAAAAAAATTCAGGTTATAATAGTAGCGGTAGATATCATTGTAAAAGCAGTATTGTTTCCAATAAATTACAAAAATATGCCTTAGTGCGATTTTAATTATTTAAAAAAACGCAATGTTTGTACTTAAAATATATCGGAAATGGTTAGATTTATCGAATAAGTTCTAAGAATAAAATCTGCTTAAAAATGCATTTTCTACAAGATTTGCTATTCGAAAGGTCCTTTGACATATTTAAAATCAATTTATGTCCAAAACTGAAGCACTCGCAGTGCTCTGCAAACTGGCTTTTACAGAAATAAAATATCTCTATTCATTTTCAAAATATCCAGCCTGGGAGTTTTTATTGGTACACCCTGTATATATTTGGAAGAAAATGTTCATATATGTAAAAAGTAAGGGACACAAACTTATATATAGACCCATACTTATTATCCTTGATATGTTATTCATAATATTAATTTACCTGAATGTTGCAGCAATTCCTCTAGACATTTTCATGTCTGCAGATACACAATGTCCCAGCGCATAATCAGGTGACAATCCAAACGGGTCCTGTTCCACAACTTCCATGTTTTTAATCAAAATATTTTTGTGTAACTTGAAAAATTCCCACCATTCGTGCCATTCTTTGTCAAGATATTTATTTGGAATAAATCTTTTGTTCCTTTAATTAAAAAAAACGTAGATATAAATAACAGGAAAACAAAACAGTCACCAAATTACTAGTTAAAGCTTTGTGCACAAAAAATATATAATCTTAATTTCAGAGCGGGTAAGCAAAATACAATCCATAAATTTTAATGTTAAATATTACTATAATAATAATTTTCACTCAGTAACTGGTACCTTACTTATTATCTCAAACTTACATCGTGAAAGAAGTATTGTCTTGCCTTGCTTCAACGCGTACTAATACAAAGTGAAACACGTCACAAACACAACACAACACATAACCCAAGGGTTGGTGATCTAAGATCGATTAATCAGTGAATCGATTTTAACATTTTAACATTAGTTTAACATTAAGAGTAGTTGGGAAGAAGGCTAGTAAGAACGAATTTACATAAACATGTCTAGATCGGTAAGTAGTTCCAATTTCTGTTTTGTAAACTTAAGCATTGCATCCCACGTAAATCCGGGAAGGGTGAAGTAGTGTGCAGGATCGAGCTCATAGGTTCTTAGACAACTGGACCGAAATTGCTCAAAGATGTCAGCGAGAAGGAGAATGTCGATCTTCATATATAGATCTACATATTGACTGAGATCTTTACAGTTAAACTTATTCCACACATTCTCGGCTCGAATATAAAATCTGCGGGGACAGGGCTTATCATCCAATGCATTGTAAAATTTATCTATGGATGGCAGTGAAGTTTCATTAAAACGCTCGAATGAGTCGAAATAGTCATATGGCATAACTCCTTTTTTAGTTAACAGATTAAACTTGTCTTCGGGTAGTTCTCAAAACTGTGACTTTAAATTCGGCAATTCTTCGAGGTATGACGATAACTTATCAAGAGATGAGTTGAGGAATCTAAAACTATCGATGAATCTGAATTGTACAGATGAACCATCAATATGCTTCATAAATGAAATATATTTCTCTTTAGTTATGGGTAGTAAGTCTACGGCGCCTCTCATCCGAGTGGCAATATCGGTAATAATAAAGTGGGCATCATAACCGCTCAAATTATGGAATACGACAGGTACCACACGACTATCTTTGTAGTTGATATTACAGTCGGAATGAGCTGCTCCTCTGTAATTATTCTCAGCCAATAAATGGTTATGATCCCTTATTTTTTTATCTTCAGGTCCAAACGATAGATCGCAGATTTGACAGTGTGTAGCTTGACGAAACTCCATTTCCTGCTCTGATGTCATATGGATATCATATGAGCACCAAAATATCGTCGACATATCCTCAGCTAATTGAGCCATCTCATCGGCAAACCATTGCATACAATCGACACCACGATACGATCGGTAAAAGGATAATGTGTCATCATATGAGCACTTTAGATAATAACCGACTGCAGTTGGAATGTGGTGTTGTGGCTTTTTCGGATCTTCAGTGGGCATCAAAACAGACTCCAAATCGGCGTATACAACAAAAGCAGTCTTCTCTTTATTTTTATGGTTTTTATAGCGGTCTCATTTAGCTTTTGGCAATCTTCAATATGTTTATTAAGCTTATCCTCAGAATAAAAATAGTGGAGACATCGATCACAGAAAAACATTGCAACTTTATAGGCTGATAGTTGTTTGGATAGTAGACTCGATAGGCTTTTAATCCACACATAATGACATTGTATTGAAGTGTCGCCCTGTTCTCCATCGGTAAAATATTTATCCTGAACCATCAACAAGTTGACATGTCTATCCTTTTTGTCTTTAGTCTAATATGAAGGCAAAGTAATAAACGATTTCTTTTCCTTCTGGAGAATATAAACATTAACTGAGATATCGTTCATCTTTTCAAAATTCGAGATTTGCCTGAATGTCATCGGGAACTGGATGCCTTTCAACTTCAAAACGTTAGAATAATGAGGATAAGATGAAGTTAAGTCCGAATTTTTACTGGCCGTGAATAATGCAGACGTAACCGCCTACGCAAAACAGGCCTGATCCTTATTCTTAACATTGATACATGCCTGTTTTTTATATATCTGCGATGGAAGCTCAATATATGACGATCCCAACTGAGGTGTAAATTTGTTAATATTTACCCCTAAGTTAACCACTTTCTTAAGAGCCCAACCACTGTCCCGTTCCTGAAAATCTTCCAATTCTTTCATTATAGGCGCAATAATCCGTTCGTTAAACCACCCATCCAGGTTGGTGTCTCTATAGATGGCAGAATTTGCGGTAGTGAAGTATTTGTACTCTGATTGTACGCTATCACCCTTCACATTCTCAAATTCTGCACAAAAAACGCCGTTATCTTTGACGGAAGCATCTTTCTTAAAAGCGTTTTGGATCCTTCTTTTAAATAGTGCCTTACAATCGCCTAAAAAGGCTAAAGGATCCTTATGCTTTAAGTTTGAAATTATCCCAGTTCTGATTCAAAAGCTGATTCAGAATCGTCCCAATGCACACGTTCTCGGGCACCCTCAGGTCTCGATGTAAGCCCTGCCCCTTTCTTTTGCGTAGCTTTAAATTCGTTACGCATAGTCTTTAAATTTCGCAGACACGCTTCTAGATGTTGCTTCTCGCCTATTGTCTTGGCACTTCTCATGGCATTGTTAATGCGTTTTATGCCTTTCTGGCATTCATTAAGCCCATCTCTTGTCCGATTTTCATCATAATTTGTTGATACTAGGCCCAACAAGCCAGTCACATACTTCACAAGCTCAGTAAATAGTGACATCTCGATTACTTCACGTTCTGAAATGAAATGCGAAAAAATTGTGTGGGTTTAAATTACTAATATAAAGATAAAATAATAAGAAACATATACTTTAACTTACTTATCATATTCTTGTAAGATGTGAATTAAAACTCAGATTAAATTATGGATTAATAACCAAAGACTTAAATCTGCACTTAAGAAAACGTCTTTACACTTCGACGATCTAGAACAGAATGATTTGAATTAGTAATCGACAGTATAAAGTAGGCGCTTTCAAATTGCAAACGTCAATTTTAGCACTTTTACTTTATGAATTCGAGGAATAGAATGTTTAAATTAAAAATAACTTCAAACTTACCCTTCGAATAATCAGATATTTGGAGATCAAAATATCTTTAGATTAACGACCAAAGACTTATATATGTGCATCTTAAAAACGTCTTAATACTTCGACAATCTAGAACAGAATGATTTGAATCAGTAATCGACCGGTATAAGGTAAACTTTTAGTCGGACGGACGACTGAAAGATTAAATGTTTTTCACCGAATTTGACGAAAGGCCTCCAAAATCATTGAATTTGTTCACGTTTCTCCATAAGGATCTATGGGAATTAGGTGCTTTTAAATCGAAAATATCAATTTTAGTACAGTTCCTTATTAATTCGTGGAATAGAGAATTTTTAAATTATACTAATATGGCTACAAACTCACTTTTTGGATATTCAGATATTTGTAGAACAAGTTCAATTAAAATAACTTTACGTTAACAACCGAAGACATAAAAGTTCACTTTAGAAAGCGTCTTAATACTTCTACGATCTGGAACAGAATGATTTGAATCAGTAATCGGTCGGTATAAGGTAAACTTTTAGTCGGACGGACGACTGAAAGATTAAATGTTTTTTACTGAATTTGGCAACTGGCCTCCAAAATCATTGAAAATGTTCACGTTTTTACATAATAATCTATGGGAATTAGGTGCTTTTTAAGACAAAATCGGTAATTTTATTATTGTTACCTATGAATTTGGAGAATATGATGTTTAAATTAAAAATAATACAGCTTCAAACTTACTTTATGGATAATCTGATATCCGCCGCACAAATCTGTATCATAAATTGTATCAAAAAGTTAGAAATACACTCTAGAAAACGTCTTAACACTTCGACTATCTAGAACAGAATGATTTGAATTAGTAATTGGTCGGTATAAGGTAAACTTTATGTCACGGTCGAAGTCCGAGTAAGTACTTACTTCTCTCAATAATGTGACTGTCTAGTTACATTCATATTTCAAGGACAAGGTCTTATCATTTTAATGTGTTTTTAAATGTTTTAGATCTAAACCAGCGTTTTTAATTTGTAATTTCAGGATACATGAAAGCAAAATTAGAGATATCTTGTGATTTTATTCTCAACAAAGTAGTAATTTTGTGGTATTTCTTGGTTTGTTACATTGGATTAAAACTTATATTACACATTTTGCTTATTAGCGTAATGTCGACTTTATTATTTAATTCTTTGAATATACACTGACAGCTGAATCAAATTGAATTTTATATCCTTAATCCCAAGCATTTGACAAAACTTTTAGATTTTTCAAATGGTCTGTTGTCTGTTATAGATTTATGGGGTTGGCCTTAATAATATATAATAGCTTTGAGCCCTCTCCTATGCAAAATGCATCTCATTTTTTAGTGAATTTTTTTGTATATGTATTTTTTCTAATACTTTCAATATTTTCTGGTTTTGTTTTAGTTAAAATACTATTGTATTCTATTACAAACTAAAAATAGACTGAATTATTTTAGTATAATACACAATATTAAAAAATAACCAATTACATCTAGGAATTATGAGCTAAATTACAATAATTGATAGATCAAATTAAAACGTAGATTTAACTCTACGTCAACGAAGGAGACCGTATCCAAACTTTAATATACAGTTGAAAATGACTACTTATAAATTATAATCTACACTGTTTATAAATATGTAGATATGGATGATTATGAATTTGAAGGCACAACGATCTTTTTATTAAATCAAAATATCCATCAAGGCGATAGATTTTCATATAGTAAATAATGTATCTATTATTGCACCTTTTTGCATGAGGAAAACTATAAAAACTTTTTAATCGAATCTAATGGTAAGTATACTATAGTGAAAAATATGAAGACGAAATTTTACATACAATACTTAAAACAGGTTATTGAGTACCCAAGAACGGAATACTGTAAAATGTTCAAAAACTTCTATAAATCTATAGTTAATATCACTAGAGGTTGTTATCGTCAGCTTTTTCCAATTTTTCTATAGCACCAAAATATGATAATTGGGTAAAGCCTATTTTATCCGAGGACAAAACCGAAAATTATGTATATTTGTCAATTATATCAATAAAAACTTAAAAACTCATACAAGTCTATTTATTGCTTAAACATGAAAAAGTTGCTAATCATCGCCCTTTTCTTCTTTGAAACTGTTAATTAAGCAGAAAATTAGCCAAATTTCGCAAATATACCAATAGGTCAATGTTATAGCTTATATTTATTAAATAGGTGATACACAAGTACCATACTGAAACGTAGCGGCGAGTGGCAATGCCACCTTATCGCTTGATCTGTAGGAGACTGAAAATTGTTTAGGTAAAACACTCAATTAGAACTAACATGCACGTCTAATTTTATTCAGATTGAATTCTCAGCCCTTAAAGTTAACATTAGTCCTTTGACCTCCGTATTATCTCGAGTTTTTGTGCAAATTAGGGTAATTTATAGATGACACAGGTAATTTTTAATTTTTACAAAAATTAAAACTTTTGCTACGCCGTTCGGGAGAGATGATTTTTATATTTAAATCTGAAAATACATATAACAATATTGAAAATTGGCGCATTTCGAAAGAATAATAACAGAACCACTAAAATCACGTTTTGTTTGAAAATACTAATTAAACCTGAAACCGATTTTTAAATTTAAATCGTAAAACATGGGATAGCACGCAAAATGTTACTATATACTATACTATGATACTATATATTTCTATACCTAAATATCGTCAGAGAACAAAAAAATGTAAATGTGGGATTTTGCCAAATGTTTACTGGTATAAATTGTAGATATCATCATTTGATTGATATTAGATAAATACTACTTTTTTCTGAAAATATAGTCGAAAATTGATGGTAACTGATTATTTACATGTAAATCTGAAAATACTTTAAAAATCGACACATAAAAATGTAACTTGAAAACTCATAGAGTCAATATGAGACGGTGCACCCGAATTGCCCCAAAAACTCATTAGCCTACTAATCCACTACCTGAATTGCACTAAAATGGGTGTTGTTCATTTGGTTCCAGCGATCAATTTTATCAGCGGGGTTCCGTAATCCTACCGGTCTTCTGGCCTCAAGTTTTAAAATTAGGTGGGCATTTTGGGCACAATGGTTATCGACCATAAAGTAACTAATCCTTTTGATTCAAATATTTTTAAGAAAAAATAATAGGAATAATTTCACTGATTTTTAAAAAAAATTTTTTTGTCCGAATAAATATCCATCATTTGATTTGTATGGTAAAGATTTTTTTTTTTAATAAATAATCTCGGTTTGATTTGTAAAGAATTTTTTCAACAAAAAAAACAATGATTTGACAAAAATTTTATTTAAACTATATTTAAAACAAATTAAAAAAAATCATAATTAATACAAAACAATATGAAAAATCACAAGAAATATACTATTAGAAAAATACAACACTAAGAAAAATATAAAATAGCTACATAAAATACCCATTAAAAAGTATACAAAAATACAACACCAAAAAAATATAAAATATATAAAATACCGAATAAAAATTATATTATACTTTTATAATGATACAAAACTGCTTCAATAAATTAATATCTTGAAGTGTGTTATTTTTGTATTGTTTTATTAAATTCGTTAAATACACAAGATGTTTTTTATAATTCGAGTTTTTAAGTTTGCAAGACATGGGTACTGTTTAATTTCACATATATATTTAACTGAATATCGAGAATAACATAAATAAATTTGAATATAACCAATTAAGAGTATTAGAGTAGTAAAATAAGACAACCCCGTTCATTAAACCAATAATTTTATTTAAACTGCAAAATTTTATTTAATATTTAAATAATCCTATTTCATTTCGTGCCCAAAATGCCTACACCTTTAGAGGGTACAGAAGATTAAATTCGGGTAAAACTGACCACTGTGACGAAAAGGGCTCCACCCACTAAAATATTTTGGATTTAATCCCTGGCTCGAATTGCACTACTTCCATATTTTTAATTGTTGGGGAATTTTAAACAATTAAAGAGATAAAAAGTTATTGTTCTTCTCCGAATCCGAACATTTATGTATTTTTGGATATTATAAAAATCATGCAAAAAGATACATATTTAAAAGTGAATTCTGTAAATTTGAACCAAATAAGAGCTGTCAGAAAAGAAGTCTTGCAGAAGCAAAAATTTACTGAAAATAAAATAGCGGACTATAGGTTAGGTAGAATAAGTAGAAAAATGATAAGTGCGTAAATATAAATTTAATGAATGAATTAAGTAATGGTATTTATTTTTGATATTACTGAATATCTAGCTTAAATAAAATATTTTTTTTAATTAAACTGACTTGTAGTATTTAAATTTAATTGGTTAAGAAATTAAGAACTATAAATATTAAATAATAAAATTCCATAATTTGGAATAATATAAACTTCTTAATTTTTGTGCAATTCGAGTGCGCCCAATCTGAGAATGCTTAAACATAAATACGTTTCGCAAATATATCAATAGGTCGATTTTTATACTTAAAAAATTAAAATACTTATTAATAATGGGCATATAAATATTGTTTTAATACATCAACAAAATTAGAAACATCACTTTTTTTTTGTCTGAAAATACTAATTAAATATAGGTACTCTCATTGGAAATACCCAATCAGCATTTCATGAATCAGACTATAAAACTCGTAAAAGCAATTTTCTTGTGATGAAAAACCCAGTTACGATCGTGGAATTGATATATTTTTTAAGAATATTAGTATATTAGATGATATACCCTCAATTTGTATAATATCTCTAACAAGAAAACTATAAAACATATTGAATCGGGTCTATCGTAAAATTATTCGATTATGAGAAATAGCATATTTTTATGAAATATAAACTAGAAAATTGATTACTCAACAGCAAAAGAGTGTAAAATGTTCAAAAATCGGCCGAAATCTCAATATCGTATTTCTAATTTTTAAATTTCTACAAATATCAAAACGAGATCTACGCTATCTGAAAGTTAAATTTTATACTTAAATCTAAAAATACATAATAATATTGGAAATAGGTAGGAACATTGATTTTTATTTGAAGATACCAATATAATTTGAACAGCAGAAATAAACATATTTCATTTTATCCCGAAGAATCAAAAAAAAAAAGTTAAATAAGTGTTAAATGAAAACAATTTTATTTTCACATATAAATAAAATCTAGTTATAAGCTAAAATTCAGTAAAAAAATAGTTTGAAAATATACTTACCGTATGCTTCTGTAAATCAACTCTCACAAAAGATACAAAGCTTTCTGAAGTTTTACAGGTAAAAAGTAGGTGTATATAGGCTTTATGGTATGTGGTTTGGATTATATTCAAGAGGAGTGAAAATAGACTTGGTGATACACCCACAAAATTAGGAAGTTTATTCTTTTTTTATATTCAGTCAAATATTTCTTTCCTGTAATATGAATACATGATAAAGAGCTACTTTCCTGTAAAACCTCGTTATATTACTGAGAAAATCACGTTAATGTTTGTAATATGTAAAATAGAATTCCCTTTCCCGCACAAGCCATTGGCTTCTGGGGTTCACTCGTAAGGGGGTGAAATGTAGGGCGAGTATTATTATTATATAAATAATTAGCAATCAGTAAGTAATCTTTGATCAATTTTTACATGAAGTTATTTATATATAAAATTAACGTGTCACATATCATTCAGTATTTTTTGTGGGCATTTTTCAACGTTCTAATAAATTTTTAACAGACAAGGTATTTTATAGTAAAATTATAGCTAGTAGCAAATTAATTTAAGATTAAAGTGTATAAACTTCAAGGACTTGCCATCTAGGTTCAGTCATAATTACCGTTTTTATTAGGTGCTAATTTGCCAAAAATATTTATTTCAAAAGCTTTGAACGTTTCCACTTAATGTTTTATAAGTATGAGGGCATTATGCATAGTGTATGCATTTGTTTTATACTAAGATTCATTATCATCACTTTATCTGCTTTAGGTACCTAGATTGTTTGATTCCAATAACATCGAATTAAAATAAATCATACGTGCACTCCACAACAAACTATTACATGAATGACCTGGGATGCGCGTGATTAAAGATATCTTATTGTCTGTCATCATGCGACACTGGCATTAATAGTACTTTTATCATATGCCACGAATACATGAATACAAATGAGTTAAAAAAACGGTTTCATGATATTAACCCTTTCATTACTAAATGAACTAAAATGTTAGTTAATCACCAATAAAATTATGGGTATGAATTATCTCATTAACGTTTCTGTGTCGCACCTAACACCGTTACGAGAAACCTAAAAAAGGTTTTTTTTATAAAAAAAGTGGTTTTATTCCCAACAAATTGTTTTTAACTTATATATAGTTTTATTGAGTTATTATTAAATAATAAATCTTTCTTTAATATACCGCCACCAACATTATTATCAACCCGATCTATTAAGGGTATTTTTGAACACGTGCACCAAGATTACATCACATCTTTTTAGCATGTCTGAGCCTGTCTATATCGTGTTGAGGCATATCTTAAAATAATTGAAAAAGCTTTTTAACCTATTTTATATTATTTTTCATCAATTCTTCAGGTATTATAGGAGTTCATCAAATTTATATTACTTCATAATTTGATCTTTTCATAACTCGTAAAACTGTACATATATAATTATTATTAATATTAATGGAAACTTTGAAACATATTTTTTATCTAAACATGAAATATGCATTGGGTTTATAATATAAATATTTTTATATTATATCCCTGATTTGATTAAAAAGCATAATTATGAATGATATTTAGAATTTTAATATCATTTCAACCTCACTAACCAATCAACGAATATAATAATTATATTCTAACGGAACTCAAAATCAGGACAAAATCAGTAAAAGCTGTTATTGTCTTTATAATCTTAATCCACTAAATAGTAATTACAAGCTTATATCCCTGTAATGAAGTCATTAAATGCCACATACAAATATAGTCTCTAGTTAACAATGTTACTTCACATAGTATTTTTTTAATTTCCAAGTTCCAATAAATGTTGATTTCATATCAGTCAATTCGTTAAATACAATACATATACAGTATTGATAAATTCAAATAATGCAAATTAATGGCAGAATTTCATTTTAATTTGTTACATTTGTTATATTTTACCAAATTTTACTCATATTTATAAAATTTATATTTCAATAGTATGATATAAAAAAATATATTCATGCAAGTCTATCTATCTATCGAATGTATATTGCAAATTATTAGTTAATTGCGTTTTGTACCCGCTAAGAAAAATATGAGCTAGTTTCAAATAAAATTAAAGAACTTAGTTGGCTTAAAATCATTAATATCATATTGCAGTCACCGTTTTTCGAATCATTTCAACTTGAAATCCTCTCAACCTGAGAAAGAAATTGAAATTTCGTGTAAATACACATGATCTGAACATAAGGTACCCTGCTAAATTCCTTCTGCTGAGACATATGCTATATCGTGCACTTAATTACAACACAGGGTCTGTAAATATTAGTATTCCAGTTTCAGATCACGTTCACTAGTTCTGTTAGCGAAAACTTTTAAAAACTGCTAATTTCGTCATAAGTACTTAATCCTAGCGACGAAAATAGTAATTATAAGCTTCTACAATTTTAACTAAACCATTATGAAGTTACATACATATCTCATATAATATAAAATTGGAGTGAAAGACGTAAGTAATACAAGCTATGCCTTCATTTTCTAAGTAGGGATAAATTTAATTCATTTTAATTTAACACGTCACACGTAGCTTCATATTTTGCATTCATAGTGTAGATTAATGTAGACTAATAGTAGAATTCCCGTTTAATTTGCTGCTTCACATTTTTCTTTATACGGAATTATACTCCCATTGATAAAAATTACATTTAAATAGTAATGATTTCATTAATAACTAATATGTTTAATTTAATAAGCTTAAAGAATCACTATTGCCCTTGTTTTTATTGTATTATGTAAAAGAATTATGTTCACATCATAAATTGAGCATAATGAGTTGAATGGGAATCGACAATTGGTATGTTTTAAGTATTATGTAATGGATGAGAGTATTGGCTGCAGGAATGAAAAAAAAATGTATGATAAACGAAAATTTTAGTCCTTTACCCCGTATGTCGACCCATGCAAAAGAATAATTGAACCCTCTAAGTCTACTCATTGTATATTATTAGATTATATTGTAAAATTAACTGTTATATTTATTATAAACGAATTATTACCATGCATTTTGTATTTGGTCTGAAAACGTATGGCTGAATTTCAAATAAATTAAAGAACCTGTCATTGTTAGTCTATTTAAAAGCAGTTTATGTAAATAATACTTCAACAAGTTCACTGGTTATATTAAAGCGAACCATGAAAACTCTTAATGTCTTGCAATAACTTAATATTAGCCCCATAATTAGTAATTACTCTTTAGTTAATTATTTAATACATATATGTATGACAAACGAAAATTTGGGTCCTCTACCTCGTAAGCCGATCCATGCAAAAGAATATTTGAGCCCTCTAAGTCTGCCCATTATATATTAATTAGATTATATTACAAAATTGGCTGTTATATATTATAAATTAGTTACTGACGTTTTGTATGTCAAAAATTATGGATGAATTTCAAATAAATTAAATAACACTATTCCAATGGATCCAGAACAAGTTCACCAGTCGTGTTAAAAGAAACCATAAAACTATTAACGTCTTACAATAACTTATTAACCTAGACTTATCTATCGTTTGTATATTAAACATTTAATTTGCGTCAATCAACGATACATATCTCGTAACATACGTATACTCTATTACGAAGTCATTGCATATCTCATGTCAATGTCTACAATGTCTACAATGTCTAAATATTGCATTCATAATCAATTTCAATGTTTTCTTATGGGATATCCTATATTGCGAATAAAACAGTCAAAAAGAATTGATATTATGTGTATGTTTTAAGGTATTATGTAATAGGAGAGCGAGAGTGTTGGTTGCGGGAAAGAAAAAATTGTATGATAAACGATAATTTGGGTCCTTCTTGTAAGCCGACCCATGCAAAAGAATAATTGAGTCCTCTAAGGCTACCCATTGTATATTATTAGATTATATTATAAAATTAGCTGATATATTTATTATAAACGAGATATTATCATGAATTTTGTATTTGGCCTGAAAACTTATGGCTGAATTTCAAATAAAATAAAGAACTTAGCAGTTTATGTAAAGAATACGTAATTGATCTCAGAACAAGTTCACTTATTATATTAAAACAAACCATAAAACCCTTATTGTCCTACAATAACTTAATCCTATCCGCATAATTAGTAATTACACTTTAGTTAATTATTTAACATATTGAGTTCAAATAATATGATAAATATTTAAGGTTAAATCTCTCAACTAGACTTCACCTCTCGTCTATTGTTTGTATATAAAATTGCCCTAATCACCGACATGTATCTCGTAACATATGTAATAGTATATTACATAACGAGTGAGGAAAGTGGCATTTTTCGCGTGAGTGGTAGTTCAGCACGAGCCGCGTAGCGGCGAGTGCGGAACGTAACGAGTGCATGAAATCCACTTTCCCACGAGTTTTGTACACTATTTTTCCTACGACCAACAATATTTTAAGAATAGTCTATTTGGTTTTCTCATATGACACGATTATTTCTGGTTGTGTACATTCACATTCGCTATCACTATCAACTTCCGTTTTTTATGAAAGAAATCGAAATTTAAATTTTTTGTTTATTTGCTATAAAGTAGAATAATTTAAACTTTAAAAATATCTATTATAAAAGTACCTAATTATTCTGTTCAGAATTCACAAAACATAGAAACAGTAATTTCTTTAAAATTTTGACATAAGCCTACTTTATTATATTTCACTTTTATAAAAAATAACCTTAGCACCAAGCCAATTAAAAAAAATATTTTAAATAATTTTTATACATTTTTTACTTAAATAACTTGTAAAATTTGCAATTTTAAACCTAAAATTAATTTTAAATTACAAACTATTCGTTTACACTGAAGTTGTTTCATAATTAATACGGACAGTTATAACCTTAAAATAATATTTCAAAACATTTTAGTTATTAGGTGGTCGTAGGAAAATAACAAGCAACTATTAGATCAGTTTTAAAATGGTAAGTAAAATTTATTATGTATGTACATAAGTAGCATATTTCGTCCTGTTTTTGATAGTTCATTCAAGCGTGCGTTATAATAACACGCAGCGCGGTATTATAACACACGGCTGTTACGCGTGTATGTTGATATGAGACACTTTCCAAATATCAAAATAGTTGTGCTATTTGTAGGTTTCATAGGTGGTCGTAGGAAAACTATTACGAAGTACAGATATATCTCATGTCAACGACATATGTACAATTTAAGTATTACATCCATATCAAATTTCGACGTTTTCTTATGAAATACCCTATAATGCGAATAAAACAGTCAAAAGAATCGATACTGCGTATATTTTTAAGTATGTAATGTGAGAGGGGGTATTGGTTGCTGGAATGAAGAAAATATGTATAATAAACGAACATTTGGGTTCTCTACCTTGTTAGCTGACCCATGCAAAAGAATATTTGAGCCCTCTAAATTTGCGCATTGTATATTATTACATTATATTAGAAAATTCTCCGTTAAATATTATAAATTAGTTATTAACGTTGTGTATGTGGTATCAACAATTATGGGGGATTTTCGAATAAATTAAATAACACTGTTTCAATGGATCCCGAACAACTTCACCAGTTATAGTAAAAGAAACCATAAAAAACTATTAAAGTCTTACAATAACTTATTATTCTTAATTCCATAAATATTAATTACTCTAAAATACATTTAGTTCAAATTATGTGACAAATATATCTAAGATAATTATCAACCTAAGATTAACTAGACTTGCCTATTGTTTGTATATTAAAAATTTTAAAATGGCGCTAATAAACGATCCGTATCTCGTAACATACGTATACCCTATTACGAAGTCATTACGTATCTCATGTCAACGACAATATGTACAAGTATTGCATCCTTATCCCATTTCATCGTCATATAAACTCATATGCGTGCGCAGTATCAAACGAGTTTGGAACCGATACGCGAGATTTCTTATGGGATTTAACATGGGGAAATAGCCCGTAGCCCTGTAGTACATTTACTGATATCGTTGCAATTTCGGGTTGGCTTTCGCGTTTTAAATCGTTTTGGTTAGATTATAGTAAAGTTTGGCCAATTTTTGATAGAATAGTTACGGATTTTAGTATGGCGGAGTTAAATTCTGTAAGTTTGTCTTTTAACGAAATGCCTTTTATTGAATATATAAATTGTTGTTTTAAAATTATGTATCAACAAGAAATTAATAATAATCTTACTCACCTCGCGTTGAGCTGTGCTCATTTAATGAAAATCTTTTCAAATTTAAATAAATAAAACAACGTTTTAAGATTTCCACAAAAATGATAACAAAAGTTATTAATTTAATAGTGACTAGTTCCGTTACATAGTAACTTCATCAGACTAATATTATTTACAAGAAAATCAAGAAATTTATACTAAAACAACTAAGAATAAAATTACCTCTCTAAAATGATGAGGGCTTAACCAAAAGCTATTAACAAACGTTCAAGCAATTAAAAACTAAAGAGAATTTAAAATAATTTAAAAATACTTTAAAAGAACATTTGTCAAAAGGATTAAGGTATTAAAAGAGATTTAAAAGTGGCGAATTGTTAAGGTCAAGTTGGTCATTTAATAATAAATCCGTATGTTTGAGTTTATTGATTTCTAATGTTTCTAAGTGATTTAACCGAATGCCCTTACTTTGCGTGTGTAAAATTTCAAAATTATCATTAAAAATATGATTTTCATTAATTAAATGATTGGAATAATTTGAATCTAATTTATTATGTTGGAATAGTAGATTCTGTAACAAGGTTAGAATGAAAAATTCGACACGAGTGGAAAATTCCGAACGCGAGCGAAAGCGAGTGTGAGGAACCACACTATATTTTCTACACGATCAAAAAGTATAAATCAAAATTAAATTAAATCTGAACACAAGTTATTTGTTGACATTTTTGTATTACATTGTATTAATATTTATAGTGCTGTGGTACACTTACCGAAATTAAAATCTGGTGCATTGGTGTTTTTTCATAATTTGCAATTTCAGATATTATTAAATTCTATATCTACTTCACTTGATTTTTCACTCATTATTTTGTTTAAATTAAAACTTGTTTGAAAATAATTATTACCGTCGCCATTTTATATCTGACACTGACACTTTTGAAGTCCACGGCAATCGATATTGTTTAATTCGATTACAGAAAATCCATTCTTTACCTTGATAAAGAATGAAAATACATGCAAAATGCATAAGAGGCAAGTATTATAGAATAAATATTCAGACTCTAGAGTGTGAATGTTTACATTCCATTGTTAAAAATGATTTCAGAATTCATACATTCAGTAATGGTCGTGGAGAAAGATCTTTTATGTTCATTAACCTTTTTGACAAAGGTTCTCCATGTTTGACCTATATACCTTTTTGGACAAGACCCACAAGTTAGTGAACAAACACCCGATTGAAAATTTTTATTTATTTACTAGGTATCTACTAGTATACGTAACCGATGATGAAATCGAAGTAGAGCTCGGTCCAAGCCAGAAAGCCTATTTGTATATAAAGGCAACAGTGGGATTATGTTATAAAATTTTACCAATACCTGATATAATCAATGTAAGTACCTATTTACTAAATGAAGTCAAATTTAATGCTATAATTCTAAGTTTTTATTGTAAGTTTGTTCCAATATACTGGGTGTTTCATTGATAAATAGACAAACGGTGACTGAGAATAGGAGAGATAAAGATATTTCTATAAACCTATGGTTAATGGGTTTCACGTAATTAATATAGAGACACACACAGTGTTATGTCGATTTTTCTCATTTCTTTCGAAAGTATAGTAATAAACGAACTACCCAGTATATTATTTGGAACTTTAAGTAGTCATTGTCATTTATGCAACTTACTATGTTTTACACATATTTTTTATTTTTGCTATAATTATTGTAGTAATATTTTAATAAACATTTATTAGTGTTTTAATTCCTAACATAGTTTAGTATTTTTGTTCTTGTTGATTTGTATTTTTGTTTTTAATGTTATATTCTCAATTATCTGAAATAAATTATTTTACCCACTTTTTTATTCAAATACACAATCTATAAATTATTTTAACCACTTTATTATTCAAATACACAATCTAAATATTTGGATATAAAAGTTGTATTATTTTTGTAATCACATGGATTATTTTTCGTTTTATAAAATAAAAATATTAATTTGGCATTTTTTTAATCTTTTTCCAATTTCAGAAAAAATGTGTAACCTCTTCTTGGTAGGTAAAAATATTTCTAATATAGTTATGATTTTTATACAAATTATAGCACTAATAAAGAAATATTCTATAGATTTTCTCTAAACAATATATGTACAAAAAGCATATTTCATTTTTTAGTGAAACTACACAGCATTGTATTAAAAGATAAAGGTATTGGTTTTACTAACCCTACTTAAGTATACATAAATGTGTTAAAATATGCACACCCTATTCACATTTATTGCACAAATTATCTAAGTATTAACCCTAATTTGTGTAACATTTCTACAGTCTAAATTAAATAAAAAAATATACTGTTGGAATATACTACACAATCCTGTGTACAAAAATCATATAATTGTGTACTTTATGTTCAAAAAGTTTATTATAATAATAACCACAATGTGTTTACTTGTCAAACAATTGTTGATACTAATTTCACAAATCTAATAAAATTATTTCTATTTAGCATGTATAAAAAATCAAAAATTTAATGCAAAATAATACAAAACTTTTAAATTAAAAACCAATTTGCTAGACAATTTTTACACAAATTGATTCTGTGCCCATTCCAGAAACAAATTATATAGATAATGTTTACAATTGTTGATTATAGATGCACACATTTTTAAGTGTGTAACGTAAGTCCTAATAAATGCGATTCAATGTATAAAAGTTCTTTGTTTTCTCAACGGTTCATGAGGATCAGGGAAGACATATTAAATAAAATAAATAATGATGGAAACAGAACATTAAATAACTTCTATAAGCCAGATTTTTGTAATGATATTTTGAATAGATATTTGACTTATTTGCCTTTATGGACTGGTATACTTGTAGGGGAAAGATCATGCAACGCGCCAATCGAAAGTTATTTAATTCTTAAAAATACCCTTTTGGGTAAAGATTTGCCCCAAAAATGCTCGCGTGTAATAAGAGAAGTAAGAAAGTATGTTTTAAGCATGTGTAAAGCTAATAAATTTAATATAAGTAAAAATCGCTTCGCTACAGAAAAACGAAAACGCGAAATATGCGAAGAAGGATGGAAGAAGAAAACCAAAACGGCATTTTCTTATTACAAAGCCATATACTCCAAGAAAGTGGAGAATACGGAATCGCGTAATATATTGGATAATTATGTCCCATTTCAATTTTATTCCAACGGTTTAATAAAGTTACCTAAACATTATTCGCAGGTTAGAACACATGAGTACGTTATTAGTTGCTACACTAATCCTTTATTTTATCAGGACAAATTATATTCTTCTTTCCAATCTTTACGCACGTCGTGGATTACATCGTCGAATGAAATATGGTTGGATAATTTCACTATCGAATTTTGCATTTCCATCTTTTTGAATAATAGGCCGGATTTTTCACTTTTATCGTGTGAAATTAGCAAGGAATTCGATAAAGAAAAACGTAATTCCGAGTGAGATTTCATCATTAAACAGCGGCGCTTCAAAAATTTTAATGATATTCAATGCAGGTGGGAATCATTGGATACTAATCTTTGTAGATTTAAAAAACAAGACTTTTAGTTATCTTGATCCTTTCGGGCCTAATTTAGGAACACATTTTTGTTCTAAGTTCGTAAGATTTTTCAATGCTTATAATTCCAAACATTTAAATTCAAAAGTTTGCACAGATTTACAAATAAAAAAATTTGATTATCCTTTACAACATGATAATTTTAATTGCGGAGTGTATAGTACATATTTTGCTAGATGTATAATTAAAGACGAGGAATTTCAAAACAATTTGGTCCCGGCAGTTATCGGCTATTTTTACAGGAAACTTTAATTTCTTCGGCCAAGGATATGCGAGCTACTTGTTTATATTGCGGTACCGACGAAAGTTATCGGGAAATGATTTATTGTGAGATGTGCCAAAGATTTATTCACATTCGTTGTATTGAAAATAGGGACCCTTCTTTTAATAAATATATCCAAGATGAATTTTTTACCTGTCAAATTTGTTTAGAATATCAAAAGTTAAAGTTTTACTTTGAAGTATATAGAACATTTATACTCACAGAATTAATTTCATTGAAGTTCAAGATTTTAAAATCATCTGATAATTATTATTTAAAAACCACTTAACAATTTTGTACGAACTGGTTAAATGGTTTAAACTTTTGAATTACATTTAATCATACATTAATATAATTTAAAATACAATAAGTACATTTGCGCACAGGAGGTTAAGGGAAAGACTATAAGGAGGAGGAGGAGGTCTTCATTTTTAAAATGTATTTATTGTATCATATATAATATTAAAATTCATCTGAAAGGATAATAATACTTTTCTATTATTTACATATTTCACTATCAAACTTATTAATTTTTCTTTAAAAATGGGGATAAACGTTATAAACATTTAGTATTATAATTTTAAGATTTTTTGAACATATAGTAAGTAGATTTGCGCCGGAGGTTTAGGGTAAGGCTATAAGGGGAAGGAGGAGGCCTTTACTAATAAAATCTATTTACTATTGTATATTATTTATTGTATATTATTTATACATTAACCTAACTACTGAGTGATGTTTACCAAACAGTTTGTTTTAATTCTTCATGTATAACGATCGGTAAAAATTCGAATTAAATTTTGTGTTTCAATATTTATCAAGAAAATATTTAATCATAAACTGTTTCAGATATATTATTAGTGATTTTGATATTATTAACCAAGTGGATTAGGCCTACTGGGGAAACCACTTAAAAAAACGCACTATTTACTTCACCTCAGCTCCTTTTTTTAGATTTTTTGATAATTCTATAACTTTTGAAATAAAAGGCAGCTTTAAAAATGGAAAAAGAAAAAATTATTTGTTTTTATATGCTTGTTTGATATCCGAAATAAAAAATTATTATTTTCAAAATTCAACCCACCTCCTTTTTTTAGATTTTTGATAATTCTATAACTTTTGAAATAAAATCAAATTTTAGACCGTACTATGTGGAAAAGTTATAATTGAGAAAAAGGATTACATGCGTTTGTTCTAAGACAAGTATTTTACTTATGATTTTATATAATTCAAATTTGAAACTATTACATACGAATATAGCTATTTAGTTTGTTATTATATATTTTGGTTATTTTACATGTCCGAACAATAATAAATTTTTAAGAAATTGTGGTTTTGTTTCATTGAAACCTACCTGTAAATTATATTTTCGATTTTTTGATAATTCTATAACTTTTGAAATAAAAGGCAGCTATGAAAATGGAACTGGAAAAAATTATTTATTTTTATATGCTTTTTTGTTATTTGAAACAAAAAATGGAGAATTTTCAAAATTTAGCTCAGCTCTTTTTTTTTTCGATTTTTTGAAAATTTTATAACTTTTGAAATAAAAATCAGCTATGAAAATGGAATACGAAAGAATTATTTGTTTTTATATGCTTGTTTGATATCCGAAATAAAAAATTACATTTTTCAAAATTTAGCTCAGCTCCATTTTTTCGATTTTTTGAAAGAATTGGTGAGTCAAGACCCTAATTATTCGTGTTTCAAACCGATACCGGGATCTTCGAAGCAATATTTTGACGACCAAGGCTCTACATATTCAGCTTTTAATCATTTTAACCAACCTAATCAGGATTTTATCGCTCCATTGGCTGCACACTGGAGTTCGGATCCTTTGCCGATATATTTGAATCCTGACCATGAAAATATAAGTGATGCTGAAAACGAAAAAACCACTGGAGAGAAGTTTGGAGAAGATTTGCTTTTAAAAACATATTTAAGTGAGATTAGTGAATTACATTATAAAACAAACAATTTTTAAAACTAAAAATGAAGGAACGTGACGAAATTTTAATTGAAATCAATAAATGTCAGAAAACCCTTCAATCTTTTGGTCACGCTTATCAAAATATCAATAATTGTATTTTATTTGCTGAAGCGATGGCCAAAAGTTTTGACTTAAATTATTTTAATATGGAGCATTAGAAGCTGTGTAGTAACTGCACGCAAGATATTTTACTTGTATATTTTTTGTATTCCTTTCTTTTAAAATTACTTTGGAAAATGAAAAAGCATGAACATAAGTAAATAAAAATATTTTAATTCCTATATAAGATTTTTTAATTTTAATAATATACAGCTAATTTAACGAAAACCTTAACAATTTTGAAACGAACAAAGTTTAAAATTTTGGAGCTCGTTTTTGAAAATTTAAAATATAGGTAAGTAAATGAAACTTTTTGACAGTAAACTTTTAAACTCTATTACTATTAAAGTTATGAACTATTTTTCAATCATTTCCAAAATTTAATCAATCCTGAGAAACGAAACCATGCTTTATTTTTTATCAAATGTGACATAAGAAGTTGAAATACCTTTTATAAATATTTCCTATACTTGGGGCAAATAATTAATAATTTCCATCACTTAAAGGTAATACTTTTTTAAATTAACTTTTTAAAATGGTGCACTTAGAGAATTCCTACAAATTTAAAAAAATAATAAGAACTTTGGATAGTACGGTGGTAATAGAAAAAGAAACTGAACAATTTAAAAAAGAAATTTTTTAAGACGGTTCGCCCTTATTTATTGTGGAGGCTGCCTATTGGTGAGGGTAATAGGTAGTTCTCCTATTTCCCTTTCCCTTTTATAATAATAATTAAAATTAAAAGTTTTAATTAGCTTGTATAATCATCCGTTTAATACTACTTCCGTTATGCAAATTTCAGATCATGTTTCATTTAAAGGTTCAAGTTCACTACAATGCACATATGTTCTGAATGTTTACGTAATAGAAATATAAAGTAATTTTTATAAAATGACTTGAAATATCTAAATATTATAGATTTGGAATAATAAATCGTTTCAATATATTAATTAGCTTGATTTAGAATTTATCTATTTTTCCCGCGTAAACTACAAGCCTCTTTTCTGAATGTTTACATATTATAATAAAATAAACTCAGCAAGATAACGGTATGCAGTTGGAAAGACAGGCTGTTGCAGAAGATTTAGGTCACTGGAAAATAGTATGTGGGTGAGCTAAGGAGAACAGTTAGCTATTGTTAAAGCGCTCTCGAGTTGTCACTGTGACAGCTAAGGGAAGGAGAGACGTATATTTTATTAAAGCATTTATGATTTACTATAAAAATATTAATAACCTAGCTCATGCTAGGACTCTTTCTGCCTTTAACAGTGATAGGCGCCGAATAACATATCTTGGAGTGGGTTATATAAACACTTATATATAAACACAGATTAGCGCTATAAAGTTTTACGGCTAGTCATACGGTTTTAAAAAGACAAGATTAGAATAAAATTTTAAATTCAACTAGCATAGTACTTAAATGCTTTAAAAGTTCTAAGTTTTACGGCTAGTCATATGGTTTTAAAAAGACAAGATTAGAATAAATTTACTTACTTAACATGTTAATATTTTAAAATTTATACGTTTAGTTTTTAATTTTTAGATTAATATTTCTTGATTTTAATTCAAATAATGATGTTAGTTCTTAAATTATATTAAACTGAAACATTATTCCCACCCTTTTTTCCATCCCTTATATCCTTACTTTATTGTGGAGAGGCTGACTTGTTTTCGATAGTCAGGGGTGAGTGGTGGGTTCTCCTATCTCCTTTCCCCTTTTAGAATTTGTAAACTAGGTATTTAAGAATAGAATTTTTATTAAATATTTGTGTAATAATCTTAATTTTTTATGCGAGTTTCAGATCATGTTTCATTTAAAAGTTCAAGCTCGTTACTATAATCATCTGTTTTGAATATTTAATAAATTGAAATAACAAATCTAAAATTATTTTATTATGGAGAATTGGTCAGGAGTGAAAGGAAGTTCTCCTATTTCCTTTTTATAATAATTAAATTAAAAATTTTAATTAGCAAATTTCAGATCATGTTTCGTGTAAAGGTTCAAGTTCACTATTTGGCGCATATGTTCCGAATATTTATGTAAGTATATTTCATATTATAATTGTAGGCTCGGACATTTTTACAAAATAAATTGAAATGTATAAGTAAGGTAAAATATCGAGATTTGGAATAATAAAACCTTAAATTTAATATTTCGAGCTGAATTAGTATATTTGGAATTTCCCCGCGTAAACAGCCGCCAAGTGAAATCACGAAAAAAGATTCCGACATGGTTGTGAAACCCGATGCCTAATATAACGTGCATCTTTTTGCGATTAAAAAAGTTCCAAGTTCATTGCTTTTGCTCAGCTGTTCTCTACGATATAAACGCAAATGATATTTGATATGAATCAGTACGCAGAATTATTAAAATATAAATAGAACTACATTATTAATTTAAAAAAAATCTTTTAGGTATTTATTTATCGGGTATTTTTAGTATATATTTTATTACAATATAAAATTAACAGTTTATATTCAGTACATGTATAATTTTTAATTTGTTTTATCTTTGGCCGCGCAGCAATCACAGGTAAAGATGTCAATATTTCTTTATAATAATTACTTACATTAATTATTTATAGTACATGTTCCGGAAAAACATTATTTAAGGGAATAGTAAGTTTTAAACTCCCCGCATCTTCGATCTATTCCGCTTCTCCAGCAGAGGCCTGCGACTAACCTGAACTTGGGTACCTATGTCGTCAGCGACTAACGTGAAGTTAGGTACCTATGTCATGCGTGCCTCTGCTGGAGGGGGGATATCTACTACCCAGGTTAGAAAATATTGTTACATTTGAACTAATTCTGTCACTTTTATATAATGCAATATTTTAGAATGGGGTGGTCGTGTGAAAGTGAATTATTTAAGACAAATATGTTTGGCCAATTAGTACTAATCGTTCACAGGTAAATCTATTATTACTGTTTAATATAATATACAAATTAATTAAGTTATAAATCGTTCTCAGAATCCTAACCCTACTTTTTAGGTTAAACAGGAGTCCTGTGCTCTTGTTTTACAATAATCTATTTGATACTAAGTTACGATGATCTATAATACATATCAGCTGTTTATCAAATATACTAAACACTATCGACAATTTAAAGTTAAAAGCCAGGTAAGCCCTAAGACTAATGTCATTCATATAATTTAACAACTTTTATTTTCAGTACTTGATGACAGTTCAGTAAATGGAAAGATCTTGCTTGTTAGTTAGTAGACTCTAGAACTAGTATGCCCCTATCACCGATCAGTCATTTACCGGATCAAAAATGGAAGGAAGGCGGCGTTGAATGGATTATATCCTGTCTTAAGTTAGCCAAAAAGCAGTGGTAAAGCAGAAAAGCATAAAACAAAGAAGCATAAAACCGATGAGACAGCAAGATGGAAACGCTCAAATCATCAAGTTCTTGTTGTGCCCCTTCTTGATATAAGGCTAACAAAAGAAGGTCTAGAAGAAAAATATATACATATATACAACTTTGGAAAGAAGAGTTACAGAAAGCGAGCATAAGTTAGACATAAAAACTTACCCAGGATGTTGGATGACCTTCCGAGTGATTTCCTACAGGTTAGTGTTTCATATATCCACCTTAAAAAAAGATGTGCAGTATTCTACCATACAGAAACACTTTAACCATTTATTTCTTTTTTAGGCATGTAAATCCGTTACCGGTTGATTTTATTAGCACATGCTACAATCAGGTTAGCACCAAAAAAGGAAGAGAAAAGAAAGGAGGGAATTCAATCCATCAAATGTCAAATTCAAGAAAGGCCTTTAACCTTTTTAAGTTAATGGGCAAATATGATTAGTAAGTTGGCATCCTTTAGTAGAAAAATTAATTAAAAGAAGAATTACCGATTTGACTGTAATGACAAAGGAAATGTCAATAAAATATAATGTAAACAATAGTGAGATGATTATTAAAACGGTGACATCCGAGTTCCATCCCAAAAATTTAATTTTTACCTGACCATAAAAAGGTACCATCCGAGTTGCATCCTCCTCGAAAAAAGGTATTTGCCGATTATTAAAACTATTTCAGGTAAACTCCGTAGCAACGTTGCCCCTTTGTGCTAAAATTCTTGACTGTAATTTTAAGGTATTTATGAATTATACAAACAATTTAAATCAAGTTACACTTAATTACATGAAAAATAATTTTTTCTCCGATTGACATTAAACGTCAGTTTTAGAAAAAATATTAAAAATTGTGACTTGTATCCGTTATAAAAAAGTTTTCATTTTAATTTGATTTATTTAATCACACTGTACAAGCAATCGGAGAAAAAATTATATGTTTCACACGGCAGAGAATCAGATTTGCTGCCGCGGCAGTAAATCTGTTACTTCTCTGCCTACTTAAGGAAATGAATATTTAAATCTTGTAGTTTTTGTAGGCTGTCCCTCAGGATATGCCTTAATACGAATCAATATAAAAATTTAGTTATTTGTGTTTAATTTTCAGCAACTAATGAATTTATTTATAATTAAAAAATATAGAAGAAGGAACAAGACCAATAAAACACATTTGTCCACGACTGTTTTATAATGAAGCCATTTTTGAAGAATTTTCTAACTTAAAATGGTATATATTATACACTATTAGCAGTGAATAATCATTATTCACTACTTTTTATCACCGCTCTTCCTATACTTAACCATTGTGATATAACGATTATAAATTTTATCCATTTTCTTAGTAAGCCGCGACTGTCATCTAAAAGTCAAATTAATAATTTAAATTGAAATGTCAAACTTTTGACTACAGAATATTTTATTAAAATTTTTACTAAATTGTAATAAAATAATGGATAGAGAAAGTGAAAATAAAATGTGCTTAACACCTTCACTACCAGAAGTAATTATCAAGCTCCATACAAGTAAATGATTCTAATTCTTATGCCAATAATCAAAAATTTCAACTAATAATCAGAATATTAATGTTGACGTTAATTCTATTTCTGCTATTAACTTAACAAATTTTTCAAATGTAACTATTAACATAAATAATTGATGTTAAATTGTAGTTATATAATATTAATATTCTTTCTAGTTATGCTATAAATATTAAAGATAATATTCCATCAATGTTTGCCTCAAAAAGTTTGTTAATACATATCTAACAGTCGTGGACAAAGTACAGTATTCTACTCGCATATAATGGCTATTATTCACACGGGTGTTTTACGACACTCGCCTGCGGCTCGTGTCGTAAACTACACCCTTGTGAATAATAGCCATCATTATATGCTCGTTGAATAATATACTATTGTTTACTATCAAAAAGTGTATAATATATTTATAAAATTTCAAAAATATTTTTTTTTTGCCATTTTGTCTCAAAGTTTTTATTTTTAACAAACATTAGGCTTACATCTATACGAAACTGTCTTAACAAACTCAAACTTGGTAATCCTATTTTCTTCTAGTTTTTTAATTTTCATTTTTATAGAATCTCGTTTTTTTAATAAATTGGAGTTATATTTCGGTATAACGTGAACACCATTTATTTTTATATATGTATCTACTTGAAATTGTAAAAGTACATCTAAAAACACATTTATGTTCGGATGAGCACAGTAAAATGATTGATTATACCTGGAGTGAAAAGACTCACATGCATTTGTTCTTCTTTGACGGATTTCTGAATGTTCTGCCCAAATATGTGGTGGAAACGTCGAGTTATCATCTATATAATTTTCGACAAGATGGTCACAGAATTGAGTTATCTTGTCGTTTTCTGGTTGAATTGCAGCCAAGCCAAAAGCATAAACTTCTCCAACATCCTTAGGATCAAGGAAAGATAGTCCAAACGTGTACGTCATAAATTTCGAAATTTTGTTATACTGGCCTGACTTATTTTGATATTCAACTGATAAGCCGACGCTTTGAATTTTTCTAAACCAGGATTGACCCAAATGAAATTTACAGTCACGGATAGATGATAAAGGTAAAATTTCTGAAATAGCTTTGTGAATTGCAATTTCAAAATCTACATGATAGTTACAGGGGTTAGAGGAACATTTAATTTTAAACATATTTCTTTTAAATACTTGTAACAAAGTTACTTTTTTTCTGTATTATTTAAAATATATAAATTAAATCGCGCACGGCACTGGAGTAAAATTAACTTAAAATTGTGAATAAAAGACCAGTCGTACCAGTTGAACCGTCGCCAGGCAGATGGAGATACTCTCGTCTCTGCTTCTTAGACGCCGATGTTCGTATCGACACAGTAAAATGATCATATACAGTATTTGCATTAAGCGACTTTCCCCGGTTCTAATTTTTAATCGACTCGTCGACGTTTGGTATGCGTGCGCAGAAACCGAAAAGCATTTAAAGCTTTGTTGTGGTGATATTTGCAGTGTTGCCAATGTCAACTAAATTTTAATAATTTTAACTCTCCTGAAATTATCCGTAACTCAGATAATTATCCTACATTTGACCACTATGCTTTTCTGGTAAGGTTGTAAAAACAAACGAATTGAGCACCACGGAAATCAAAGTGCCGACACCGGAGTGCAAATACTGTATATAATCATTTTACTGTGGTATCGAGTAGGGCAATTCATAGCGTTGTCGGCAGCTGCAGTGGCAGCCAGACGTCCGACTTGCTGTGGCCGTCCCAATTGGAGCAGCAGTGCAGTCCGTCGACCTTTAGAGACAGGTCAACTTGAAGCCAACTTCAATTATGTCCGGAGTCCAGAACCGTCAATCCGACTATACCACGCCGCCAAGCCAATCGTCCGTTACACACCTTTTCCCCGCCGGATTTTATTGGTAATAATAAAAGTTTTACTTATTAATATTTGTTTTAACATCCCAGCAGCTAATACCCAGGTATTCAAACCCAGTAGGGCAAGTAAAGGTCGCTCTTCTGCCCACCAGTGCTTTTGGTCGATACCATAACGACCCCTGGAGTATTTCTTTATCCACTGACGCTGCCCGTGCAGTGGCATTCACACTCTAAACGGAAGGTGGCGCCCGAGGCAATCCGAACTAAGGCGCCAAAGTGACCCGTAACGACCGAAGTGTCGATGCATACTGGAAGACAAGACAATATGAAGAAGAAAGTTTGTTGGGAAGTAAACAAAAAACTAGTGGGATATATTTATTATCTTCTAAACCATGAATGGTAAACAATTGGAGAAAATAATTTGGACAATACTGAAAAGTACCATCCACGTATAAATCTGAACAAAACGAAAAGAAATCAATATTAGATTGACAGGAAAATATAATGATATTATTCTTTTTATCGTTTTTTAATAAGAACTTTTCATTTTTATTTGTAATAATTGGGACAGACTCAATTAGATTATGAAATTCTGTGATGTTTTTTGGAACCTGTATTAAACCATTTGACGATCTGGTACTATGAATGTTTTTAAGAATTCGCTCTACATCCTTAGTGGATATTGAATCTACTTCCGTGTTTTTTATTTCTTTTCGAATGAGTTTAATTGGTTTTTTGCACATATCTCTCACAGCAGCACATTTAATAGAATTACTAATGATTTGTCTATTTAAAATTTCCGCCCGCACTTTTCGATGGTTGTGATTTAACACTGATTCGATTATTTCATCACTAATGCAAGTTTTTAAAAAAGCTTTACAATCTCGTTTTGTACATTTCCATCTCTTCACTGTACTTTTAACTAATATTTTTTGAAAACAGAATGTATATCCCTGAATAAGAATTAAAGGTTTACCTTTTTCAATTAAAACCGTGTGTGCTTTCATTATTGTTAAGCAAAAAATATACTTTGTATCTGTATAAAATGTTACTATAAAAATTCTGAAACGAATGAGAATACTAAACTTAATATATCTCAATAGCCTAATTTGTAACACACTTATAACTTCAGGGGTTAGAGGACTTATTTGGATACGGAGACCATTCGGTTGGGCCAAAATACCTGCTATAATCCGTTGTTGAAAATAGGTCAATATAATCCTATAGGTCTGTTGGTCCAATTTCGGAACAGGTAAAAAATAATACAAATCAACTAAATAGTAATTATTTATTCCAAAGAAGTAGGTAAATATTTATTCGACAAACATTTAATAAAATTAAAAGGAGACAAGCAGTTACTCTTAAATTTTATAATTGTTTCATTAATAAAATCTTGCCTTTTTTTGGTATACCCTTTAAGCTTGTTATTTTTAAAGGTACCGGCTGTCTTAATTTTTATGTATGACTGAATTTGCATATTTTTTAAAATGTCGATGAATTTAAAAATATCGGGATGTGCCGAATAAAAATTTGAATTAAATTGGGAGTGGAATGACTCGCATGCATTCGTGGTTCTATACATGCTGTTTGTCATACAAGCCCATATACTTGGAGGAAATTTTGATTGATCATCAATGTAATTATCCACAATATAATCACAAAACTTAATTACGCGTTCATCATTAGGCATTATTTCAAAAATTTCGTTGGCAAAAAAATCACCCACTTCATCAGGTTCCAAAAAATGTATGCCAAAAAATAATCTTAAAAACTGGCCGACATTCGATTCCTTGTTTTTAAATTCAGCAACTAAACCCAAGTTTTGAATTTTACGAAACCATGCTTGGCATAAATGAAATCTGCATCCAATTATTTTAGAAAATGGCCAAACTGATAAAATTGCATTGTGAATAGCATGCTCAAAGTCTACAACTATAATTTTTGGACTAAATGTTAAACCTAAATCTAGACACTTTTGAATCACTTTTGACAGCAGTCGAACATAGATATCAGTTGTTTTTCTAGGTAATAAGGCAAACAATACAGGTACATAATAGCCGTTTTTAAAAGCATGTATCGTATACATTTGTTGATAAAATTTAGTACAATATTCAAAAGTACCATCCATATAAATCGTATCAACAGAGCACAAAAAGTTTAGGTTTGTAAAACACGATAGCACTATAATGTTGTCTTCTCGATCTACAATAGTCAAAAAATCCTCGTCTCTTGAAGTTTTCGGCTGTAAATTAATTAATACATCGAGCACTTCGACTTGCGTTTGAGGAAGCTTCGGTAGAATGCTACGACGAGCTATATACATATTTCTTCGCATGCAATTTACGTCTTCAATGTTTATTTCATCAAAGTGTTCACTATCCTGAAAAAAATAAAAAAAATTAATAGAGGTACAAATTATTAAACTAAAAAGTATTTAAAGTTATTTATCAACTTTTAATAAAATAAAATGATGATAGAAACTTTAATTTCTGAAACAATTATTGCCGATTTGTATAAGTTAAGTTTTGGATACATTTTGGAATTTTATATTTATTTGATGAATAATAGATTCCATACAAACAAAGAGTAGATACAGTAACTATTATTATTTTTAAAAACATACCTTTAATTCCTTATTAATAAGTTTTGACGGCCTCTCTGTTGGATCATCTATAGCTTTCCTTTTTAGGCTGTTACTGACAGCCTGTCTACATATTGTTTTGTCAAGTTGATGATTATGATTATTCTTACTTTCAATGACGGTAATTTCATCTTCTAATGTATAAATTTTTGCACTACATTTGCGGTTAACACATCTCCAACGTATCTTACCGCACTTTAATGTATTTGCTTTAGAAAACTTAAATTTATCTATAACCAATAACTTAAAACCTTTCTCACTAAACATTGAATACACTGGGAATGATTCCATCATTATCAAAGAATGAATGAATGAAAACTGATTTCTACACTAGAAATAATTACTGTCAATTTCTTAAAACAGGTACCTACCCTACCTAAATTGCATTAAAAGTTTATTAAGGGTTGCAGGTAGTTAATCTCTTAAATTCATATTCCAGGCCCAACTGAATGGTAGGATTAGGAACTACCTGAATTTTTGGCCCAACTGGCATACTACGTTGGATACAGGATATCATTAACAGGATTATTATAATTGTTTAGAAGTAAATCACTTATTGACATACCTACATTTAAGTTGCAATTACGTTGAGTACCATGGTCTTAACAAACATCTAACAAAACTATTTGTTTAATGCTTTGTTAAAAATATTTCGAAAAGGATTTTACGATTTTTGCAAAACAAATAAAAGAGACAAAGAAATTGAAAAAAAAATGCATAGTCTCAGAATTAATAACTTTTACATCTTACGTATTGTTTTATTAAAATTTTAATGATTAAATAAATCCTTAACGTAATTTTTATTTTTTACCATTTTATATTGTCTCTTGACGATTTTTTAGTATACTTACACAGGAATTTTATATTACTAAGAATTACTATTTGAGTGCAGTTTGCAGTCATGAATATTTATTTCGATATTCCAATATTTAGTATTAATTGAACGTGAGAACGCTGTCGGTTATTATCACAAAATATATTAGTTTTGCTGCTAAAATTAAACTGGTCAATGGGATGCAACTCGGATGGTCGAGGGATGCAACACGGATGGTAAAAAATCTACCTGCTTCACTTGGGATGCAAGTCGGACGCTCCGATTGAAACAAGGTTTGTAGTTTCCATTTAGTTCAGGTGGTATCATGCCCAAGCAGTTTTTAGGGAGGGGATATTTATTAAGTAATATGTCTCGATCTTCTTGGGTGATTCCTTTCGAACAGCGTCCATCGCTCTGCTAATTCTGAGTGATAGTTTTGACCAGCATTCTCATTATTTTCTGGATGTTCACCCAATGCTAACCGTAATTCATCGTCTATTGTTTGCTTTTCACTGACTGGTTCTTGTTCTCTTACTTCTCTGTCCATTGTTACTGATGCTTCTTTTAGTGTTGGCGTTGGACTTTCCTGTTCTTTCTCTCTCCCTTCATCATTTTCTGAAAGAAATGGTTTTATTCTCAATAACTTTGTTGTTTGGAATTTCATATAAATAGATCATGTTGAAGCATGATCGACGTAGTTATTTTTAATTTTTTTGCAGTATAATCGTTTCGTTCAGTTTTATCCTATTGCAGCAGGATTTCATATTTTTAAAAAAAAAATCCCTTCTTAAATTTGATCATGTTGCAGCATGATCTAGGCAGTTATTTTAGATTCTGTTGCAGCAGAATCGTTTCTGTTATTTTTTATCCTGTTGCAGCAGGATTTCATATTTTTACATAAAAATTATCCCTTCTTGAATTTGATCATGTTGCAGCATGATCTATGCAATTAATTTAGATTCTGTTGCAGTAGAATGCTTTTAACATGGTTTAAATTGGCCGATTACATTACCATTATAATTTAGTTCTCCTAATTTTTAGTAAACGTGGCTACCTATATTTTTAAAATAATATCCAAACAAGTTTAGTGTGAGAAACGGTGATTAATCACGGAAAATTTGCCGAATAATCTATAAACAAGTACCGAACGGATACGAAATCCTATGACTACATATGTAATGATGAGAGATAAAGCTACGAAGAACAATAACTATGTATTAAAACAGAATAGTAAGGACAATAAATACAAATAACTTTTATTTCCAAAAGTGACAGATACCCCTCTAAATTTTTTTAATGTATAGTAAACATGCAATACCTCATTTGAGAGGATATTTAATCAGCAAAATTAAATTTGAATTGTGTATTCAAGTTCTTTATCAAGAAGATGAAGTTTAAAGATTTTAAAATATATCAATCAATTCAGAGTCAAAGAAACCTATTTTTTACATATTTAACAGAATATCTGTAAATTAAATGATAGAAATTAATTGTACTTGAAAACTGTTAATTAAATGAATTTATCCTTATGTACCTATGTATACTTTTATCAAAACAAACAAGACATATTTTTTATAGCTGTATCTTTATTATCCATGGCGGTCTTTGATGATCTGGGTTCAGCAGCTGATTCATTATTACCATTGTAAATAAAATGATTGCTAAAATAAGAGGCCGGCTAGACTTTTTTTTAAGAATTTATATGTGGCATTACTAAAATAAAAAATCATTAATTGGAAATTAAACCACTTACTTTATACAAATTACATTTCAGTATGGTAAGGGTAAGACACCAAAACTTCAAAGATATAAAGCAATTTGTATGAAATAAGTGGTTTAATTCTCAATTAAAAAATCTATATACATAGCTATTATAATTAATATTTACACTCAGACCAGCACTGAAACTACAAGTAGCTATTGGATATATTCCCATTTGTTTCCCATGAATTTATCAATTGCTTCAAAAAATTCCCACTTTTTTCTGTGTTTGACAGAGCTTTTATTGTATAAAAGAATATTTTTATATGTTTTTTCAGGATTTTCCATTTTGATTCACAATTTTGGTATAATACTGTTTTACCAAATTGCTTGGAACATTTCTTTGGAATTTCAGTAAAAACTTTTTTCTTTAAGTTATTATCTAATTTAGTTTGAGCTTCATCTATTTCTGTTCAAAAAAACCAAGTTTTGTTTGTGTTCCACATTCGTTTCTCCACATCATCTGCGAGTTCGACATCAGCGTCACTTTCATCTGTTGCTACGACAATTTCTTGATGCTCAAAAACAGTTTTCACCTCTTCAGTTAGTGGAATGAATAGAAGATCTTAAGCTATAAAAATTTATTAAAATAAAAGTATAAATATTGTTACATACATAACTATCTTGCGTAATTAATTTACTATTCAAATGATGAGTAACAAAAGTTACGTGTTGGTGCGTACACACTTAGTGATAAAAGAAAAGCCAAATTTTGTATATCAAGTGTGCAAAACTAATTTATTTAAGAAATATATATATATATATATATATATATATATATATATATATATATTTCCCACGTCATAGGGAGTCAAGCGCTTTCGGCATTCAATGCCATCATCAGGACAACTAAAATAATTGTTAAAAACATAAGTAAAATAAAGATACTTACAATTAAATTACAATACTTGAGATACGAGGTAAATTATTAAAAAACAAAATCATTGAAAAAGAACGTAGAAATAAACTGTTCGTTAGAGCGAAGGTAGACATCGAAAAATGTACTCCTATCATTTTTGATATATTTCGAGACCCAGGCCTAAAAGTTGTCTTTATTACATACAACAGGTGCTTTAAAAGCATTGAAAATTAGTTAAAGTAAATTTTTTAAAATGTTGAATTGTGACCATGCGGTTTTACAAAATAATAATGACAATTGACAGAAGGAGAGGTTAAAAATTTAGAAAAATAGGGAGAAATGAGGACGAGGCAGGAAAGGTAAAAAGAAGAAATGACAAATGAGACTACCAAAGATTGAAAATGAAATAGGAATAGAAGAATATGGTGACAGGTGACTAAGAATTCGACGTTAACATTGACGTGATACAGCGTGAACGTCAATGATCATGTCGATGTGATCGTTAACGTTCACGTTGATGCAGTATCACGTGACGTAAGCCTGGAGCACCGTATTGCGTGACTCACGCTCTTATGGATCATCGTTGGAGTATCGATTGACACGGTCATCTATCGGCGTCAAGTTGTATTTACCGGCCGCTTTTACAGAAGGATTTTATCCGAATATATGGCTGTGTCCGTTGGTACCCTTCAACCTACGATAGATGGTGTGACTATCTATCAATTTTGAAGTACATGGAAATACTTGTCTAATACATATTAGGTTTTTGAAACTTAGCATTCTGACAAATTACCACTGATGATTCCTCTAATCTATGGTAATGGTCGGAGTGTATAGTTATTGTCAGAAAACAAAATGTCCCTCTTGATGTTTGATGATAAAAGAATTGTAACTTATGTATATACCGATACTAAAACTTGGGGGATTATAGTACAAATAAAAAACTATAAAGAAAATCGAGCCGATGCTAGACGGTGGTTATATCAGCAAAATCAAATTCACCAAAACCTGATGACATGTCATAATAGAGTTTATCAACCTTTATACCAACCTCCTCCACAGTCGCCTCCGAGATAAATCTCCAATTAATAAAAATTTAATATGACTTTTATTCTTTCTTTATTTATATTTTTTCAAACAAATATACTGTACGTTTTTAATAGCTATTAGAGAATATATTTACTTTTTATAAAACCAAAGTTCTTAATAATTTAGATGTGAATAAGAATTAATAAAAATTGAAGACTAGTATTCTTTTTATTTATACCTTTTCTTATCGGCATATTGTACGTTTTTATAAAACTAAACGTCAAAAATGTTTTAGAGACGTTGCGTTTAAAACGTCGCTTTGAGCATTTGAACGTTCAATATTTTTGTGAAATTATCATCTTTTTAAGTCTAAATACACGTATTTCCCATAAGAGAAGTAGCAAAAATATCATGTCATAAATTATTAAATATACCGTAGTTTTGACGTTTTTCGCGCTTTAAAAAAGCTGAACGTTAAATATTGTCAAATCTATCATATTTATACAACTCTTTTTGTTAGATTTTTTAAAAATAAAACACAGATAGGATATAATAATATATTTATTAAATATTAAAAATAAGCAAACATGTTACAAAACTAGTACGAAAACAGATTATATGAAATTAGTAGATATATAATAAAAGTAAAAAAAAATTAAATAAAATTCGTTGCTTACTTGACTGAATTTCAGAAAGATTTTTTGGATTACATTTTTCATGCTTTCTTAGATCAAAATATATGAACAGAATTAGTAATGAATTTTCTTCGTTTTATCTTCGTTATCGTTAACAGATTTTCTTATGGACATCTTTTAATTTGAATGTGGATAATGAGTGTCATATCTTGATGGAATGTGTTTACTTCCAGATATAATCTTAAAATATTCTTTCATTGTACAGTTTAAACAAGCCGTATCTTGATCTGATTCTCCGCCACATTTTGGACATTTGTAACGGATTGGAACAGGCATATTGTGCAAAGTATAATTGATATATGACTGATATTTAAATTGTTTAACGTAGTCGAACAATCTGTCATTTTAACTGCTAGGCTTATGGAATAAGACACAAATATTTCATTTTTATTTGTAGTATACAAGAGTATTATGGATTTAAATCGTTCGCGAAATACATTAGATATATTTGTAGTTTTTAAGAATAAACGTTAACTAACAATAAAAACACATAATTTTTTTATTATTTATACGTACTCAAATTAAAAATAAAATTAGTTTTATCGATAGTTGTGTTATTTTCTGCAAGTTCTACTTTTTCTTACAGTAAATATTTAACCATGTTTTCTGAATGTCCAATAGAGCGTTACTTCTTTTCTTAAACAAGTTATCATCTGTACTCCTTCCTTGAGATGATTTTTTCAGCTTCTATGATTTTATTGTATATTTCTAGCTTTATTTGAGTAGATTTTTTATGTTATCTCTACATATGTCTAGTAGTGTTTGTAGACATACTTCAAAAGTAAACAATTATAAAATGCGATGATCAGTACTGTTGAATGCTTGAATAATGTGGAATATAATGACTCTTCGTTATATGTAATTTTTGGGTTTTTGTGATTTGCTTCCGTTCAATGTGTCTTTTTAGATTATCAGTTCGACGTATAATATTGCATTCCTCAAATTTTTGAATTTTGTTGATACCCATATTGATAGTGTGTGAGTGAATTGTTGCCATTAGCACGTAAGCTTTTAATGAATGTATTCTAAGATGCTCGGTTACGTTCGGAAGTAATTGGAAGTGAATTTTTTAAACTATAATGCTACTGCATGTAAAGTTGAATACATTTCGGAGTTTTGTTTTTCGTCAAATCTTGATTACATTGGTACAACAGATATGATAGGTTATGTTGAAGGTAGTCGAGGATACCCTAGAAAATTCAACTTGTTCCAAATTAAGTCTCGTTAGTGAAAACTTATGAAACTTTTGTTATATATGTTTACCTTGAAGCATTTAAAAACAATTGCGTTATTTATAAATACTTTCGTCGAACTGATATTTTTTCATTTATAAGATAAGGAATTATGTTGATGAAAATAAAATAGATTCATTGTTATAATATAACTAACACAATATATGGTATCCGTGACATTTTTTACAAACATTAATTACATGCTTTTTAAAGTCAAAATATTTTTATTAAAATGGGAACTACTTCCGTACGTTAAAAAATGTCAAAAATATGCTACTAAGAAGCACTTTGGATGTACTTTAAACAACATTGTACCGATCTTAAAGATAATAGCCGACATCTGACATCATATTTTAAATAAGTAGAAGAAATCCTTTAATTTGATACCCCACACGTATGGGTTAGAGCAACGGTTATAAATTTAGCTTTATAGAGGTTATTATGGCATTTTGACATTTTAAATTGCTTAATTATATTTACTGCCATTGGGATGAAGCTATCTACATGAAAAATTTCCTTATCGCAGTTCAATCTTTTGACACTTCCTTTTTACGATATTTTTACAGATTCGTAGTCTATTTGCCATGTATATTATGAATTAACTATAATTAAATGTTAAATGTTATAAAAGAATGCAGACCATCGTTTCTCAACTCACAATACATTTAGATTATGCCTAATGATGGATTCTGGATCTACGCTTTGAACCATTTAATTTGAGCCTTCACTCGATGAAATCGGAGCATTTTTTAAAATATTATGCTTCTTTGGCACTTTTGAGCTTATATTTCAGATATTTACTTTGAACCACATTACATACTTAATTTTTTTCAAAATCAAAGACTTTGAAGTCATAATGCCTTTTTGATGATAAATTTTGTCTGCCCCCAATAACATTAAGCCTGACGAAGTAAAAAAAAAATATTAACTACTAAGTATAATTCTTTACAAATTTAGAGAAAGTAGTATGTCCTGTAAGCGAGAAAGTAAAAATTATGGAAATATATATTCTCCGTTAAGTTTCAAATATCGCGCTCTTTTCCGCGTTTAATTTGGACCAATAATAACGAAGTTAGATTATAATGCTCTTTGTCGTTGATTCTGCGCAAGAGTGTTGTTTACGTATATATTCTACACCACATTTATAATACAGTACCGTTTGTTTATCCCACAAAAATCCTACCATTAATAACGAAGTTAGACGCTAGTGATCTTTTGTCGTTAGTTATGTGTATGATTTTGGTTGACGTATTTAGTATATACGTATTTATTATATGTCACATTTCAAAAATTTGTCAATTTTGACCAATAGTAACGGAGATAGGCCCTAATGCTCTTTGGTCTTGGTTATGCACATAATTTTTGTTTATGTATATATTCTTCATCTCATTTATAATACAATACTGTTTTTCGAGTGCAATTTGAATCAATAATAATGAAGTTATATATTAATGCTCTTTGGCGTTGGTTCTACGCAGCATTTTTGCTTTCGTATTTCTTCTGCGTCACATTTCAAATATACTGCCCTTTTCCGTGTTCAAGTTGGACTAATCATAACAAAGTTTGAACTTAATGCCCTTTGGCTTCGGTTCTGCACATGATTTTTGTTTACATATATATTTTGCATCACATTTTAAACATAACGCCTTTTTTCACGTTCAATTTGGACCAATAGTAACGAAAATTGATCTTAATAAATCTGCGTCCGGACACTCGGACGCAAATTGAAGGTACATTTAGATGATATTTAACATTGCTCTCATGGAGGTTTTACCCCCAGGTTGAATCTGCGTCCGGACTTCAACAATTGAAGCTTTTTTTTCACTAAATGTATTGTAATGATTAATTTTGAACTGTTTCAAGAGTGTTTGAAAATTTTTATTGAAAAATTCCGTTCCCATGTCGGTTTGTAAATTTTTCGGACGTTGTTCTTTAAGCACTTTCTCAAAATTCTTAACAATTTCCGGTCCAGTTTTGTCTTTAATGGAAATGCCCAAACGTATTTGGAAAAGCAATTAATAACTACTAAAATATATTTGTATCCATTGTTTTCTCTCGCATAAGGAATCATTTCCACCAAATCTGCTTGGAATAAATCGTACAATGATTTAAGGATTACTCGACGTCTTTTGAAATTTATTCTTGCTGGTTTATGAATTTCATTAACGACATGTCTTTTTGTATCGGTGTCAAACAGGTTTTTCTTCATGTTAGTATTCTATTATGCCTGCCTCTCTGAGCTCCTCTACGATACTAATGATTTCATTGGTATGATTTGTATGTCCTGCGGATTCGGAGGCAAGAAGTAAACGTAATCTTTTCCACTCGTTAGGGTCATCCCAATGGACGTAATCTATTTTATTATTATTTACGGTCATGTACATATTACCGCCATAACAACCACCACCAACACCACCACCACCACCACCACTACCACCTTTTGTTAGAGGAGCAATAATTTTTTTGTATTTGTGTGATTTACTCCCATCAACTTGCCTATTGGGTTGATAGTATCGCTTATGCGCACTACTTTTTTTCACAATATCAGTATAGTTTTGTTCATCTTCTTTTGTATAACTTTTTGGATTTTTTTTAAATAACAACTCATATAGGCCCTGTGTTCCTTTATACCGTTTATTTTGCACTACAATATCATTATCTTTTATATCCAATTTTGAATTGCCAATAAAAAATTTATCTGTTAAAAAATCATGTCTCACTCCATATTTATGATCAAAATCTAAATTGTTTTGATCGGATAGCATACCTTCGATATAATGTTTTGGTAATGGATTAAATTGATCCAAGTACAATGCGATCGAATCATTATTTATTTCTTCACCGAATTGGTCCATCATCATAGACTCTGAACTTGAACTTGTTTTTTCTCCCGCCAATCTTGATGGATTTTCAATGTTTTGTAATATAGACATTTTTGAATGACTAGGATCATCAGCAGCAGCAGCACCATCGTAACCATCATAGTTATTGTAGGTGTCACTATAGACTTCGTCTTCTTCTTCTTCTTCTTCATTTTCATCTTCTAGCTTCGACGGTGTAACAAATACATTGTTTATTGGTTTCGCTTCAACGATGCTCTCTCCTTCTTTTGATGGTAATTTGGTTTCTATTTTTTGTAATTGTTTTGTAATTGGAGAAAAAAATGTTTCGTGAGCGCGTTCACCTTGTTTCAATAGGTTTAATTTTCTTTTAACTTCTTTACGCTTCCGTATTAATTCCAATTTAACTGTCTTTGATTTGGAGTCCATCATCATCATCATCTATGAATGGCTACAGAACGACGAATGATTTTTGAACGACTCCCGAACAGCTTTATGAACGGCTCTGAAACAGCTTTGAACGGCTCCGAAACAGCTTTGAACGGCTCATCATGAAGAGCTTTTGAATTTTGAATTTTTTAAATGAATAAAGTGATCAAATCCCTGCCTATAACGACCTTCATCTATTTTGTTATCTTTAAATATACAGAAAAATCCATACGACTTGTCCCAACAAAGAGAACACAAATGTCTGAAGGTGTCAAATGTCATATCGGTGCCTACATGATTGTTGTACACATGCTTAAGATTTTGATCGTCTTGTTTGAAGAGTATGAGAACATTAGCATTTTCCCTGATTAAATGTTTACCTATTTGCGCATACGATTTCGAAAGATAGAAACAATCCACTTGTTTGTGTCGACCCATGCTGAAAAATCTTCGTATACCATCTTGTTTATCACAGGCGACATCGTCAAATATGAAGATGGAATTTGGTTTGAGTAGTTAGAGCTATGTACGTTCTGGACCGGAAGTGAGCTGTCAAAGTCTTTAAAATGGCGGGAAATTCAAATAGGGCTGCGCGTGCGCGTGCGACGGACTGCGCAGGGTTCCCCACCTCCCCTCCCCCCATCTGTCAATCATGATTAAGGCCCCATCTGTCATTAAGCCCATCTGTCATATCGTTTTCCCGCCCGTTGCCCACCGCCATCGAGCCATCTGTCATTCTATCAATCTGTCATTTTGTCATTAAGCCCATCTGTCATTCTATCAATCTGTCATTTTGTCATTAAGCCCATCTGTCAACCTTTCACTCGTGACCAACATCAGCTATGACGTTATTCCCCATCTGTCAATCTTTCACTCGTGGCCAACTTCACCTATGACGTAATTCCCCATCTCCCAATCTGTCACTCGTGGCCAACTTCAGACAGCCACTAAATGACAGCCTCCCAATCTTGCACGTGTTGTAAGTAACAGCTAAGGTCAAAGTCCATCAATCGATAAGGTATTAAAAATAATATTAATTACACACTTGTTTTGATAAAAGTCTAGACATATCTTTTAAAATAAACAACTGATAAGGAATGAAAAATATGTTTACGATAATGTGCGGAAACCACATGAAGTGTGAGAGTGAAAAAACGATGGTTGATTATTAAAAGAATTTAAAATGTTGATACTGCTCAGTTGCATGATGTCATCGATAGAATACGCACGTAAATTGGAGGAATTTGTTGAGAAAGTTCGAAAACTAAATCAAGATTTAACGTTGTATGAAGATAAAAGTAAAGTGATTAAACAATTAAATAGACTAAGTTTAAGTTCTGCGTTTGATAAAGTGTTTGAAAATCGGCAATTACCGCAGACTCAATACCCACTAAGACGAATTCAGCCTAGAAAATGGCTGCATTGAAAGCGTCTTTCATAATTCTAACAGCAGTGTTGAACAATATGCTTTACACAAACGTCCCTATTGGAGTACAACATATGGCTGTATGTTTTAACGAAGGTTTTGAGTGCCAACGTTCAGAATGGCAAATGATGCCTTTAAATAAAGTTAATGATGGAAAATTGACAGTGTTTTCAATAAATGTACCAACTAATCAAACAACGTACAAGTTGAAACTCATATTTCAAGATGGGACCGAGGGTGACGTTGAGACGTGGCAGCACATCTCAACTTCTATAGACGAAGTCGATTTAAGAAGTATTGGTGAAGTAGCCCAGTTATCCTTATGGAATAATAATAAAATAATTCAAAATGAACTTTACAAAATATTTTCAATGTTATGCGCGATATTATCAGCAGTTTCTGTTCTATTGTTAAAAATTGTGATAAAAAATGTAAGAAATCGTTATTCTTTAACAAAATAAATGAATAAAAATATACAGGGTGTTTTAATAAAACTCATATGTAAATAAACATTTTTTATTAAAAAAATACATTATCTAGGTAATATAATATAATACAACCAATTATGTAACATATTAACGTTGCGTTCAGCACACAGAAATTTTCCAGATGCATGGTTTAGACACGGTGTATGGTAAGATTCAAATCTCCCCGTTTGACAGGTCAATCCATCATATTTTGCGACATCATAAACGGCAGGATGCGGGGTACTCAATAACTGTTGACATTTCTGCCATAAAAATTCCTCCTTTTGATTACCTCTAACGTAAATACAGTCTGCACCATATAGCAAATATTTTTCCAATATATCGTTCATTTCCGTATATTCAATGTTACCCGAGCTGTAGTTAATTCCATGGACATATTTCTCTACATATCTTACTGTCGACTTATCACGTGCACTTAAATTAGCGTAGGGTATTGCAGGCTTGAATAGAAAATTGGAAACGTAGTATCCGATTTGAATTGACAGCTCCTTTGGATGGAAACTACCCTCAATTTCGAACCCTTGGATATCACAGAGTGCTATTCTCATCGTGGCAAACGTTCAAATACTGCCATTTACTAATTGATATCTAATTTAAACTTTTTAGTACTTCGGAGAGGGGGAAGTACTCCATTAAACAGTCGTGAATTATGATACAGTAAGCTCTAGTATTAGCAGGAAATCCAGAATCTGCTTCGATATCCAATCTCACATCAATAGTAGATGATTTCATGGTTTCCTCTTGCTTGGAACAATCAATGATGAACAAAGAACGGGTTTTAAATGCAACATAGTCCAAAAGGCAACTCTTCGAAGCAGAATTTGAATAACTAGTTTGAAAGTCGCTATAGTTAAAATGAGCTTCAGCAGAGTGATTGTTTGCAAAGTCCAACTGCATACGTTCATTGGGATAGTATTCACCATTCAAAGATACTCGAATGCTAGAAGTACTCACATGGTCAAACAAAGTTGGATCTGCCCCAGCAGCATCACGTTTATTAGTTTGGAAACATACGATAATGAAACGTGGTCTTTCGATTGCGGTGCTGGTTTTAACTGCCCAGATTTCTCTTCTCGCACCCACAGTAATTGCAGGCAATTCATTCAGTTCCCATTTTCTAAACGGAATTAGTATTGGTTTATCGGTTTGAATAGCTTTCAAAAGTTGTTCTTTCACATCATCATTCGGATAAATGTGTTTGATTTTCAGCTCGATACTTTGAATTTCGATATTTACGGTGGTAGTCGTTGCTGTAGCTGTACCAACATTTTTCTCCTTTACAATTGTGCAATCGTTATCGTTTCTAGCTCTTACAAATCTTAGTGTTTGTCTACCACACGTAATCATAGGATAGTCGTTGAAAATGTTGAAAATGTGTTTAAGCGGTATCAACAAGCTGAACGACTTATCATGAGCGGCGAGGATAGGTGCTGAAGGATAGTTCCAGCCGGTGATAGCCATATGATTTGAGTCTTCTTTGGCGTAACAAGTGTAAGCTCGAACAGCACTTATAATTCCAGGATCGCGTACTGTTTCAACTTCTCTAGCTGATTCGCTGTATGTACAAGAGTCGAATAGAAAAGCTCCAAAATTTGGAGCCAACGTTACATCTCCTCCGCCGGTTATTTCCAATTTCCCTTTAATAGCCAGCAGCGATTGGTTCATGGCAAAGAACGAGTCGATTTGGTTGATGCTAAATTCTACAACATCGTTGCAATTGAATGACTTTACGAACGGCGTATAGGACCTGTACTCTGCCTTACGAATAGACTCATCAAACGTTGGAGATCGATACAGATCAAACATCGGGGAAGTATGTGCTTCATCAGTTTTTCTTCGTTTGTACATAGTTATGGTTGATGACATGATATCCAAGTGAACGGAGAAACAATATATTTGCTGCAGTTAGATGTTGACGCTTAGACACTGAAGACTTTGAAGCACCTCTATATTTTATAACTAGTCCCATCGGCTCCTTGCTCTCAATTCCAACACAAGAGTACTAGTTTCACCTCGAAAGTTTACGGGATGGCCGTCTTGATCTAAAGCCAACACTGTAATGTTGATTATTTCTCGTTGTGGTATAACTGGTAAATACAGCAAATTTGAAGGGGTTTCGTCGATAGCGTAGCCAGGATCGACTTTTACAGCAAATTCGTAGATCGTGTGTGCCGGTCTGTCTCCGTTAAAGGCTCCCGACGTAATGTTGGCATCAAAGTGTATGGTCGATACTTTTATAATGTTTACGGGTAAGTCCGATGAATGTATTATGCCAGGATTAAGAATTTTTTCGGAGAATCCCAATACATGTCCAATGTTATTTGGTTTTTCAAACGTTATTTTATAATATTTGCTAAAGATTTCGCATTGCAGTGTATTATTGTTGGGTTTTAACGAGAAAAACATTTCAGGATTAACTTCATTTTCAAGCCCCATCTTCGTTCGTATAAATGCTTCTATATCGGTAATTTCGTAGCATCCTATAGGAAACTCGATGACTTTCAATTTGTTAGTTTTATCGAAATAGTAAAATTTATCGCCTTTTTCAATGTTCGGTATGGAATTGTATGAATGAAAAGATCTAAGTGCCAATTCATAATCTTTTTTCGGGTCCAACACTATTGGCGTAGAAGGACGAAAAGAAAAGACGTGAGTATTGCTGTTTACTCTCAACAAGTGCGACATGATGAATGAAACAAATATAGCGGTGTACAAACATTTATTGAATTATTTTTTTAAAGCTAATTTACAAAAACAGCAATCTGCTTGAGCATCAGCAGGCCCATCCCAGTGTGTCATCCAATCAGGTCTATTGTAGTGAACATAACATGGAAGTCGTATTTGAAGATCAAAATTTGACGTGTATTCTGCGGGTAGTTTGTGCCATATACTCAATAATTGTCCAGGTCTCACATTTTTTATTAAATATTCCAGCGGGATATGCTTCAACTCTTCTGATGTAAATTCCGAAAATGTTTTATTATCATTCATATGTGTCATTATGACTTAAACACCCATATTATCCACCATTATTGTATAGAAATTTCAAACACATTTTTCCACAATTAGCTTGATTGTACGTTTTATATGGATCGTTGTTGTAGAAAATTTTCACGTTCCCCAAATAGTATACAAGTTCTCTCGGCGGTTTCAAGTTACCGAATGAATCAAAGTAGTCCACGCGATCGTTTATCTTCTTGTAGGCCACCCAATGAGTACCATTATTGTCGGAGATATCCAAATTTACAATACCGCATTCACGTTTACGAGGACTCGAAGGTAAAGTGTCTCTCATAAAAACACCTCGAAAATACGGTATTTTAAGTTTTTCGCAAGTATAATCCTTTACCAACGGCTTCCATTGCTTTGTTATGACGTTGATCTTCGTCAAGCTTCTTTTGAGCGTTCTTAGCATCAATAGCTGTTTTCGCAATTGCACTTGCTCCGCCTGCAAGACTGCCGAGTGCACCAAGCGCAGCAAAAATCGGTATTAGAGGCAGAATTCCACCAGATTTGGTAATCGGAATAATTCTCGGAACTTTAACATGACTACGGCCACCAACCTTTTTCACAGCAAGCCTTGCTACCTTCAATGCATTCGAAGCAGACTTTGTTACAGTTGATGAGGGTTTATAGGACTTTGCAATTTTCTGAAGGATTCCACGTTGAAAAGAAACAGAAGTCTTTTTGACACCCATTCCAAGTTTGCGTTTACCCTTCATTCCAGTGGTAATGAACCAGGCAGTACTTTTTTCACCAAGAGAAGCGTCTTTGGACTTTACTCGGTCCCAAGCAGCGTTTTCAAGTATCTGATCAGCTTTATGACGTTCCGCTAAAGATTTGGTTTGCGAATAAGCAATGTCGTGTTGTTTACAAGCAGCGTCTAACGGATTAATGCCGAGATCTCCGCGTGCAAGTCGTTTATGTAGTTTTGTACCAGGTCCACAATATTGATAACCAGGAATATGTAACTCGATTGGCAGCTTATTGATGATGGAATTCAAGACACCTTCACCCTGATACACCAACATGAAGATTGATGATGAGATGTAGCGTCATCTATATTTATAATCTGACATTTCTTCCTCGAACGACACAAGATGAAGGTCGTTCAACAAGACCAGACGCTACCTATCGTCAACTTGGACTTTACACCAAGTAAAAACAGTAAACATGGTAAATTGCTACCAGATTAGTTTCGCGCCATCATATGTGGACCTTCTGGATGCGGAAAAACAAACGTTATGCTGTCGCTGCTCTTCGATCCCAACGGCGCTAAATTTAAAAATGTCTACGTTTATTCAAAGTCTCTGTACCAACCAAAATATCAACTACTTCAAGAAGTGATTTCCAATGCTAAAGGCGTTGGGTACTATCCATTTAAAGACAACGAAGAAATCATAAGTCCCAATAAGGCTAAAAATAACTCTACATTCATATTTGATGATGTTGCCTGCGATGGTCAGCAGAAAATTCGAGAATATTACTCAATGTGCCGGCATAAAGATATTGATGCAACATATCTCTGTCAAACTTACTCCAAAGTACCAAAACAGCTAATACGAGACAACTGCAACATCATAGTCCTATTTAAACAGGATGAAATTAACCTAAAACATATATTTGATGAACATGTGTCTCCAGATGTTTCCTTTGAAGAATTCAAGAAAATGTGTGCAGAGTGTTGGGCCGATCACTATGGTACGTTAGTTATTGCTAAAGACTTTCCACTCAATCACGGGCGATACAGAATAGGCTTTGATAAATATATAAAATTGTAGAGCATATCGTCATTCAACATCATGCTGGCAAAGAATCAAGTAGCTGTAGCTACTCATAAGAGAAAAATCGCAGAACTTGCTCGAGCTATACGTAAAAAGTATCTGACATTAAAATTGAACAAAACGGAACAAGATGAATCTATTAGGAAACTGTTCAAGCCAATATCTGAACCTCTTCAAGAAATAGTAAAAACTTCGCCAAATTACTCCGCCACGAAAAAAGAAAAAGCAGAAGTAAAAAATGAGCCGAAAGTTGAAGGCCACGAAATGTCATCTATTACGCCGCATTTTAAACCTCAAAAAGCTTCATCACCTAACAAAGTCAATTTTGTTTCATTGGAAAATGTAGCCGAAGGAAACAACGACAACACCGAACAGTTTAGTGAAATTGCTGAAACTACTACTTCTCAACAACCGTTAGCTGTAGAAGCTATTAACGACTATCTAGATCAGTATCCTTCAATGAGTCGACAAGTAGTTCAAGACTACTGGCAAAATAATGTCAGAATCGATCAAGTGTATGGTCCAGTGTACGATGCAGAAAACGATTGGTGGTTTTTGGGCAACAAACGTATAGAGTTTGATGCTAAAAATGGAAGAATAAACGTACGCGATGGCAATCAGTGGAACTATCTGCCGGGGACTCCAGGCTTGTATCAATTAATTTTTTATGGTGATCCTATTTTTGCTGCAGATGACTTAAACGCTTATAAAGCTATTCTAGAAGCAACGAGCGTTCATCGAAATGCTAAAGGACATTTGAAAGGTACAAAAAAACCAAAATATATGGAAATTATCCGTCCTCTGTTCCATTCTCGAGAAGGGGCAGGATTATCGAAACCAGCCGCAACACGATGCGATTTGATTTATAATGAAAAACCTATAGAATACGTGTATTGGGACGATCCTAATGAATTGATCGATCGTTTAAAATTGTTAGTTGCTTCGAAACATGCTGGAAATACTTCACAAGATAATGAAATCAGAGCAATTTCTAATGAGTTGCGAGAAGCCAATATAATAGAGTAATTTGGTTCGAGAAATATCATTTACAAGATGAGTCTCGATAAATTCGGACGTCGTTTCGGGAGACAAAAAACAGTTCCGTATAATCGTATACCTCCAAAATTAACACTTCCACATACTTCCGATGGAAATGTTGACTTTGAAAATGTAAAGTTATGCAACATAAAAGAACCGACAAGTGATTCAGATGCTGCAACGAAAAAATACGTTGACAAATTGAAAGTCTCGACCGAAACCGACATTACCAATAAAATGAAATATCGTATTGAAAATGTATCGGAAAAAATGGAGCAAATATCGCAGAGATTGAAAGATCCTCCTGCGACAAGTAAAGACCTAACAACAAAAATATACGTAGACGACTCCATAGTACGAGCTAAAGAGTTTTTAAGAAGGGAATTTAAACAAAGTTACGATCCATTTAATACCGCATTATTAAATATTGAGCAGAGTTTGCGTGAAAAAGTCCAAATTTCGGATGTTAATGCATTGAAAACAGAGTTAATAAACGAATCGCAGCAAACGGTGACCAGAGCACTTTCCGACATTGATGATTTAAGGAAACAGATTGGAATTGAATCGAATCGTACGACATTAATAGAGCCCAAATTAGTGGATTTTTCCAAACAATTGGAAGAGTTGAAAAATGTAACAGTTCAAATAATTACAAGTTTTGAAAAGCTAAATATCACCGTTACAAAATCATTTCATGATTTGAAAAATTATACAAGTGCATTAAATGATGACGTTAAAAATAGTATTGGTGATATTTACACCAAAATTGATCATTTTAAGGAGAAAATTGAAAATAATGAAACCAACATAACTACAATTAGTGATAATGCTGAGGGTATGGCCAAAAATGTTGAAACAATAACTGCACGTCTTCATAGTGTAGAGGCAAAATTAAGCACAATAACTGTATAGAGATACGCAATCTCCTTTCAATCGTCAACATGTCGTCAAAGGAAAAGATTCAACTTGTCAATGAACTGCATAAACCTGCTCGAAAAAATTACCCCAGAAGACGTACAATTATTAAAGGATTGGATGACTTATGGCAAATGGATCTTATGGAAATGAGAAATTACTCTCATCAAAACAAAGGATATAAATTAATCATGGTTGTTATAGATTGCTTTTCGAAATTCATATGGACTCGACCGTTGAAAACGAAAACTGGTGAAGAAATTACCAAAGCCTTTAGTGATATTTTAGTACACACTAAACGATGCCCGAAAAATCTCCAGACCGATCAAGGCACGGAATTTTTCAACGCAAAATTTCAGAGTATAATGAAAAACCACCATATAAATCACTATAATACATGGTCCGTTATAAAGGCTTCAATGGCAGAACGGGTAATAAGGACGTTGAAATCTAAACTATACAAATATTTCAGTTTAAACGGCAGCTACAAATGGTTGGATGAATTTCCGAAAATTACAAAACAATACAACGAGACTAAGCATAGCAAAACGAGATATAAACCGATCGACGTCAACAAGTCCAACGAACAGAAAATTTTAAGGAAATGCTACAACCATTTGAAAATTGCCGGGCCGAGGAAATTAAAACTCTGTGATATCGTACGCATAAGTAAAGCCAAACACGTTTTCGAAAAAGGTTATACGCCAAATTGGACCACGGAATTATTTAAGATTAGCAAAGTTAAAATTACTAATCCCATTACATATCTCCTGGAAGATATGCATGCATCCCCAATCAAAGGGGCATTCTACGAAGAGGAATTACAAAAAACCACTAATTCCGACATATATCTAGTGGAAAAGGTCTTGCGCCGAAAAGGAAAGAAAATGTACGTTAAATGGCTTGGACTGGATAAAAAACATAACAGTTGGATTGACAATGATGACATCGTTTAAGAAGTACTACAAACCGGAGAGAAATCGAGAAATACACCAGTCTTATGACAAAAAAAGCACAAATTCCAACATTTAGGGGGGCCTTTTTGAACAACAGTTCGTTCAAGTTCTTTCCGTAGTGGGGGTAAAGCTATAAATATGACAAAGCATCTCAGTTCATAATAGTTGGTCAAAATGTTTACTCCAACTTCGAGTGGTTACATTTCTGAAGGCAGTGAATTTGACGTTCCCCTAACTCCATCACCGCTATCATCAGTGCTCAGCGAAGACTATGATCGTGAACTTGATGTTGTTTTGGAAAAGTACGAAGAAGCAGCTAAGAACGAAGAACATTATCTTCTCTACACACAATTCCTGCATGGTTTTTGTCGAATTGGGTGTGGTCTAAGTCCAGCAAGATCGTTTACTCCAGCTGTCGTCATGCACAAAGACCAATGGGAAAAAATATCTTTTAGTTCGTTTGAATGAGATCAATTGATATCCCAACTTCAGGAAAATACGTTCAACGACGAAGAGGAGATCGTGTGTAGTGACTACTGCAAAATCCGTCAAGTCATCTACGACAACATAAAATTCATCAAAATTACCAAGCACAGCCTAGACTTTTTCCTGTCAGAAATGGATGTGATGAATCTTGTACATATAAATACTGAACTTATAGTGCCATATATAAGAATGTTGGAAAAACTTGAATTTCCTAGTTATTATTATAATATACTTAATTTAGTTAAAAGTAGTTTTTTCGATGAAAATTATACGTTTTCAAGTGCTTTTAATAAATTGCAAACTTTTAAATATGTACAGAATAATTTAGAAAATATCGCTTTAAGTCAATTTATGTATTATTAAAGCATCGAATTGTAAATGATTTGGAGAGAATTCAATAAATATGTTGAAAAAATTATTGTGTTTTATTTAAAAAAGTGCTTCTTTGTTGTTTCATGTTTTTCACTCTCACACTTCTTTGTGGTTTACCTTATCGTAAACATGTTTTTCATTTTGATAATCCATATCAGTTGTGGTGTCAACACATTATCGTAAACATGTTTTTTCAAAGGAGCCTTTTGACGCATGACCAATGTGCGGTTGGAGGCATATAAATTCAGTTCCAACACTTCACGAGCGTTAGTTTCAACATGAACAGTCAAGACTTCAACATGTCGCAACAGTCAAACTATGACAGTGGATTCGTATCATCAGTGTCCAGCGTTCATTATAATTATGATCAAGATTTGGATAGAACGTTGAAAGTTCTAGAGAATGAAGTTAGATTAGAAACTCAACAACTACTTCAAACAACATATCAGTTGGACTCTTTGAAAATCAGCTGTGGTCTAAGTCCAGCAAGATCCTTCGATCCAGCAGTTATTTTAAAGCTGTATAACAACGATTCTAGTAAAATATCTTTTGATATCTACGAATGGAGCAACTTTATCAATATACTACGTCACAGAAATGATTATTTTTTTGATGAACCATTAAGCCAGTTAGCGGATGAATATGAACCTGTAACTTTTCCTTGTGGAAACCTTATTGAAATTGACCAACTCGTTCTTGACAATGTAAAGATGTTGGTAGTAAGAAAATATGAAATTAAATTTCTTCTACAACAACTTGATGTGAACCAGATAATTGACCTCGAGCAGAAGGTGATATCCTATAGGCTTTCATTGTTAGAAGATCTAGCTTTTTGTGAATATTACTATGAAATTATTGATAATATTTTCAACCATGATTATGTAGATCATACAGATCACACGGAGGATGCTGTAAATAATAGACTTGAACTTTTCGATTTCTTATGTAAAACTTTAAACGATGATATGTTACATTTAGCGCTTAAAGAATACTATTACTATTATAAATTTAAAATTGTAAAAGCTTTGGAGTAGTTCTTGTATAATAAATTTTTTTTTAAAAATCTGTGTGTTTTTATTTCATAACATGTTAAAAAACTGTTGAAAATTAACGTTTTTTAACGCATATGGTTTCAGTTGCGTTAATTGCGTCGAAAAAACGAATTTAAATGCAACGCTTTTAACGGTTTTGACGCAAGTATTTTTAGGTGCGTTGAAAAAATGAAAATAAAACAGAAAGATTAATCACATAATTTAATATTATTCATAAATTTTATATAAAGATATACATACGGTAAAAATATAATAACATTCTTAATAGTAATGGATCAAATAATTTTAAAAATTGATAATATTGATATAAAATGCTAATTGGGTATTTCATAATGCCCCCATGGTAGGGTATCAAACGAATCTGGTATTAAATATCTTTTATCATCGCGAGCGCTTAAAGCGATTTTTGATTGTTGTATGCTAAAGACGTTATGATTATAGGAACGAATTGAGCATTGGGTTTTCTCCTTAGATTTAAAGTCTTTTAAACATGATAAATAATCTTCAAAAGTTATTTTATTCCTAACAACGTTGAATTTAACCCCCTTAGATTTTTTAACACATTTCCCACCTTGAATTTTAAACGAATACATTTTGGACCTGAGACCAACAAAATGTGTCATAATTTTACCGTTAGCCTCATCTTTCATAAGTCCAAGGACTTTCTTGTTGACGCGGGGAATGCTGTAAACATTATCTGAAGGATAATCACTAGTATCGAATTTGTGAATGTCAGCTTTAATAATATCCTTATACACATTGATACATCCAAGTTCATAAATAAAGCTGTCAGTATCTGTGTACATAAGTTTACATGCTTCAATTGTTAATTTCCGAAGCATATAACTATAATGAAAATAATACATTATAATTTTGGATAGATCTAGTATCGTCATACCTACGTACAAAGGTTTATTAAAAATTAGCTCAGCTTTTAGTAATTCAATGGCTATTAGCTGTTCATCAAAAATCTTTCTACTATGAAACCTGGGACTCGCAATAAAATTTTTAGCTCCGTATCTCCCCTCCCATTTTGAAAGAAGTTTCACTATACGATGTTTTCTTATGTTTTCCATCGTTTTACCAAAGACTGCGTTATTCATTAGCTTGTACAAATTTTTTTCAAAATCGTTCTTAGCTGCTGTCCTCAACCGAGTATTTAATTCGATGTAGGGCTTCAGCCAAGCACTTTGTTTAAATTTAAGTACACGATGTATTTTGGTAAGAACTAAACCATGAGCTAATGCCTGTTTAAGGTTACGATAATGAATAATATATTTTTTCTTATCGCTCAAGGTGGTCATTAATTTTTTAAATTTTGATTTTGGCGGTTTAAGACGTTCAGGACAAAATGGAAAATCTTTGTGGAGATCATGGAGATGTCGCGGATATTCCAGATCTACTTCGAGAATATATTCTTCATCAGCATTATCAGCAATAGTGGTTACGTCAATGTTTGTATCAGTCCACTGAAAACTTGCATATGGAAGAGGTTCAGACATTGCTTTACCATAGAGATTATTTACATCAAGATATAGTAAATACTTTATGGCTTCAGCAGGATTAAACTCCTCCATATACATGTTGTTTGCTTTTGAATATCGACTGCTGCAAACGGATATTCCACCTCGTATGCCTTGTTCAATAAACATGATCATATCCACATCTTTAAGTAGTTCTAATTCGCATTTTGTGTATTTTAACATTGCGTCCCACGTATAGCCAGGCAAAGTATAATACCAAGCCGGATCTAAGTCATAAGTTTTCAAAGCTGTTATCCTGAACTGTTCAAATATATCAGCTAAAAGCAGGATGTCAGTGTGCATGTACAAATTAGAGTATTCACCAAGCGACTTTATATTAAATACGTTCCAAACGGAGAGAGCATGAGCATACTTTTCATCATCAATATGCTCATCGTTTAATCGATTGTAAAAATCATCTTTAGATGGTAACTTGTTTTCATTCAATTTATCTAAACTATCGATATAATCATAAGGAAAGACTCCCTTTCGTGTTAGTAAATTAAATTTAGCATCATCCAAATTTTGAAATTCGCGCTTTAAAATCTTCTTATCTTTAGTATCTAAAGTGTTGGCTAAAGAATCGAGAGAAGCTCCCAGAAATCTGAAGGAATCGATAAATCGAAATTTGATGTCTGTCTCTGAGTCGTGGAGAGTAAATGAAATGTATTTCTCCATATTAATGGGTAGTACGCTCATCCGAACTTTTTTGGCCAAGTCTCTTATCATAAAATGAGAGTCGTACCCGCTCAAATTGTGAAATATGATAGGTACAACAAACTGCTTTCGAAAGTTTAGATTAGAGACTTGATGTGCAAATCCTCTGAATGTTCCCAAGAAATGATCGTGGTCGCGTACGATTACATCTTTTTCTTTAAATGATCCCTCACAAATATGACAGATTCTAGCATCAGTAGTGCTAGGCTTTACTTCCATCGGTACAATGTGTTTCATTTTCGCTTGAACAAATTTAGCTATTTCAGCCATTTGATCTGCGAACCAATCCATGCAATCTTCGCCTTGGTAAGATTTGTAAAATGATTGAGAATCATCATATGCACATTTTAAATAGTAGCCTGCACTGTAGGCCTTATGTTGTTGATATTTAACTGTTTTACATTCCTTTGATGTTGTTTGATTATGATATTTTACCAACATAGATTCAAAATCACCGTACATGATGTACGGTGTTGTTTGCTTATTAACATGATTTTTAAATTTAACCGAATCATAATTAGGAAATGAAATTTTGCTATCGTTAAGTTTTTCGCAATATACTGAATGTTCTTTGAATTTTTCTTCAGATGAAAAGTAATTTAAACACCTATCGCAAATAATCTTTTTTTTATGATTTTTATTTAGTTGTTTTGATAAAAGTCTAGACATATCTTTTATCCAACAATAGTGATATTTGATTTCTGCATTTTCATTATCTGCATTAGGTGGTGCCTCATAATCATTCAGTTTAGGATAGTAAATATTTTGAACCATTAAAAGATTTACATGCTGTTCTAATTTTGTTTTAGTAAGTCTAGCTGGAACCACCGAGTAAAATTGACTTTTTTCAGTTTGATTTAATTCTAATGTATAAACGTTCACAGAAATTTGGTTCAATTTTTCAAATTTATGAATTTGACATAAAGACATAGGAATATCTAAGCCATCAGTTTTAAGAACTTGGTTGTAATGGGGATATGAGGATATTCTATCCGAATGAATACTAGTCGGATGTAGCGCGCTGACTATGCTCCAAAAAAAAACATGCATCATCTTGGTTTTTTATATTTACACAAGCGTGTTTACTAGCAATCTGTTCAGGTAGACGAATGAAAGATGAGGCTCCATTTCCAATTACTAATTTATTAATGTTAAGTTCAAGTGAAATAATTTTATTTAAAGCCCAATTAGATCCACGTTCTTGAAAATCAGAAAGTTTATTGTTAATTTTATCTATGACGTTTTCCCGAAACCATTTCTTTAAGTCCGTCCCTGCATCAATTATCTTGTTTTTAGTATTAAAATACTTTAAATCTGTTTCTTCACCATCTTTTGCAATTTTAATGAACTCTCCACATAAGGTGGTGTTTACTTTTAAAATGGTATGTCTTTTTAAATAAAAGTTAATTTTGAATTTAAATGTTTTGAAAGCATCATCGAAAAATTTTTCTAAAATTGTATGTTTTAAATTTATGATAACCCCTGTTAGAATTCTACTTTTAAATGCTGAATTAATTGATTCCCATTTAATTCTATCGCTCCTATTTTCTTTTAGTCCTGCACCAACGTTCCCATTTAATAATTTTTTAATCAAAACGCATACACGCTTTAAGCTACCAACGTTATTTATTAATTTTCTTCGTAGTCCAATAGTTAAATTGGCATCTCTAGTAGCCTGATTACAAAGTCTAATATTTTTATGCATATGTTTTAACCAGATGTTTCCCTCATATGGAGTAAAATGATCAGTTAAAATTTTGAGCGCACTATTAGCATTTTTTACCATACTATCACTGATTATTGCTATTTGATTCATTTTATTTGTTTGATCCATTATATAAAAATGTTACTTACAATTAGTTTTCAATGATTTCAAATTTAACGGCTGGGCTGGGTTTTCCAGTATTAATGGTCCCTCTAAAAATGATTGAGTATTTGCTCGGCGTGAAGTATTTTAGATATGTTCGGTAATTCTCGGTCACTCTCGTCGGTAGAAACGTAATTTTATCGTTTAATTCCAGCAGAACAGTCTTACCTCCAAACTTGCTATCAATGATCTTTGCAGATATAATTGGCTGAGGTTCTCCTATTGGCAGATTGCTCAGCTTTACGGCAGGTTTATTTTCTTGTTCAAACAACGAGAATTTGTTAATTGCTTTTAGATCCATCTAAAATAAAAGAAATTATGTTAAAAATATTAAATAAAAAGGTTGAAGGTCAACTTTTCTCAGATCTGATAATAGGTAGGCGGTAACCAATAACATATTTGAAATCAGGAGAAGAAATCCTTTAATTAGACACCCCACATCATAATGTTTAGATCAACGGTTAAAAAGTTGGTTCTAGACAGTTTATTATGATGTTTTATTGTTTGAAAATGCTTAATTATGTTTATTGACACTGAGTTGAAGTCGATTACATCAAAAATATTTCCTCTCCCAGTTCAATTTGGTGTACGATATTTTTACCAATTTGTACTCTACTTAGCATGAGGATTAGAAATTAAATGATATAAAGTGAAAAATATTCCATAGAAAGCATAAAGGTCAACTTTTCTCAGATCTGATAATAGCTAGACGGTAACCAATAACATATTTGAAATCAGGAGAAGAAATCCTTTAATTAGACACCCCACATCATAATGTTTAGATCAACGGTTAAAAAGTTGTTTCTAGACAGTTTATTATGATGTTTTAACGTTTGAAAGTGCTTAATTATGTTTATTGACATTGAGAAGAAGCCGATTACATCAAAAACATTTCCTCCCAGTTCAATTTGGTGTACGATATTTTTGTGAATTTGTACTATATTTAACATGAGGATTAGAAATTAAATGATATAAAGTGAAAAATATTCCATAGAAAGCATAAAGGTCAATTTTTCTCAGATCTGGTAATAGCTAGACGGTAACCAATAACATATTTGAAATCAGGAGAAGAAATCCTTTAATTAGACACCCCACATCATAATGTTTAGATCAACGGTTAAAAAGTTGGTTCTAGACAGTTTTATGATGTTTTAACGTTTGAACGTGCTTAATTATGTTTATTGACATTGAGAAGAAGCCGATTACATCAAAAACATTTCCTCTCCCAGTTCAATTTGGTGTACGATATTTTTGTGAATTTGTACTCTATTTAACATGAGGATTAGAAATTAAATGATATAAAGTGAAAAATATTCCATAGAAAGCATAAAGGTCAATTTTTCTCAGATCTGATAATAGCTAGACGGTAACCAATAACATATTTGAAATCAGGAGAAGAAATCCTTTAATTAGACACCCCACATCATAATGTTTAGATCAACGGTTAAAAAGTTGGTTCTAGACAGTTTATTATGATGTTTTATTGTTTGAAAATGCTTAATTATGTTTATTGACATTGAGAAGAAGCCGATTACATCAAAAACATTTCCTCCCAGTTCAATTTGGTGTACGATATTTTTGTGAATTTGTACTCTATTTAACATGAGGATTAGAAATTAAATGATATAAAGTGAAAAATATTCCATAGAAAGCATAAAGGTCAATTTTTCTCAGATCTGATAATAGCTAGACGGTAACCAATAACATATTTGAAATCAGGAGAAGAAATCCTTTAATTAGACACCCCACATCATAATGTTTAGATCAACGGTTAAAAAGTTGGTTCTAGACAGTTTATTATGATGTTTTATTGTTTGAAAATGCTTAATTATGTTTATTGACATTGAGAAGAAGCCGATTACATCAAAAACATTTCCTCCCAGTTCAATTTGGTGTACGATATTTTTGTGAATTTGTACTCTATTTAACATGAGGATTAGAAATTAAATGATATAAAGTGAAAAATATTCCATAGAAAGCATAAAGGTCAATTTTTCTCAGATCTGATAATAGCTAGACGGTAACCAATAACATATTTGAAATCAGGAGAAGAAATCCTTTAATTAGACACCCCACATCATAATGTTTAGATCAACGGTTAAAAAGTTGTTTCTAGACAGTTTATTATGATGTTTTAACGTTTGAAAGTGCTTAATTATGTTTATTGACATTGAGAAGAAGCCGATTACATCAAAAACATTTCCTCCCAGTTCAATTTGGTGTACGATATTTTTGTGAATTTGTACTCTATTTAACATGAGGATTAGAAATTAAATGATATAAAGTGAAAAATATTCCATAGAAAGCATAAAGGTCAATTTTTCTCAGATCTGATAATAGCTAGACGGTAACCAATAACATATTTGAAATCAGGAGAAGAAATCCTTTAATTAGACACCCCACATCATAATGTTTAGATCAACGGTTAAAAAGTTGGTTCTAGACAGTTTATTATGATGTTTTATTGTTTGAAAATGCTTAATTATGTTTATTGACACTGAGTTGAAGTCGATTACATCAAAAATATTTCCTCTCCCAGTTCAATTTGGTGTACGATATTTTTACCAATTTGTACTCTACTTAGCATGTGGATTAGAAATTAAATGATATAAAGTGAAAAATATTCCATAGAAAGCATAAAGGTCAACTTTTCTCAGATCTGATAATAGCTAGACGGTAACCAATAACATATTTGAAATCAGGAGAAGAAATCCTTTAATTAGACACCCCACATCATAATGTTTAGATCAACGGTTAAAAAGTTGTTTCTAGACAGTTTATTATGATGTTTTAACGTTTGAAAGTGCTTAATTATGTTTATTGACATTGAGAAGAAGCCGATTACATCAAAAACATTTCCTCCCAGTTCAATTTGGTGTACGATATTTTTGTGAATTTGTACTATATTTAACATGAGGATTAGAAATTAAATGATATAAAGTGAAAAATATTCCATAGAAAGCATAAAGGTCAATTTTTCTCAGATCTGATAATAGCTAGACGGTAACCAATAACATATTTGAAATCAGGAGAAGAAATCCTTTAATTAGACACCCCACATCATAATGTTTAGATCAACGGTTAAAAAGTTGGTTCTAGACAGTTTTATGATGTTTTAAAGTTTGAACGTGCTTAATTATGTTTATTGACATTGAGAAGAAGCCGATTACATCAAAAACATTTCCTCTCCCAGTTCAATTTGGTGTACGATATTTTTGTGAATTTGTACTCTATTTAACATGAGGATTAGAAATTAAATGATATAAAGTGAAAAATATTCCATAGAAAGCATAAAGGTCAATTTTTCTCAGATCTGATAATAGCTAGACGGTAACCAATAACATATTTGAAATCAGGAGAAGAAATCCTTTAATTAGACACCCCACATCATAATGTTTAGATCAACGGTTAAAAAGTTGGTTCTAGACAGTTTATTATGATGTTTTATTGTTTGAAAATGCTTAATTATGTTTATTGACACTGAGTTGAAGTCGATTACATCAAAAATATTTCCTCTCCCAGTTCAATTTGGTGTACGATATTTTTACCAATTTGTACTCTACTTAACATGAGGATTAGAAATTAAATGATATAAAGTGAAAAATATTCCATAGAAAGCATAAAGGTCAATTTTTCTCAGATCTGATAATAGCTAGACGGTAACCAATAACATATTTGAAATCAGGAGAAGAAATCCTTTAATTAGACACCCCACATCATAATGTTTAGATCAACGGTTAAAAAGTTGGTTCTAGACAGTTTATTATGATGTTTTATTGTTTGAAAATGCTTAATTATGTTTATTGACATTGAGAAGAAGCCGATTACATCAAAAACATTTCCTCCCAGTTCAATTTGGTGTACGATATTTTTGTGAATTTGTACTCTATTTAACATGAGGATTAGAAATTAAATGATATAAAGTGAAAAATATTCCATAGAAAGCATAAAGGTCAATTTTTCTCAGATCTGATAATAGCTAGACGGTAACCAATAACATATTTGAAATCAGGAGAAGAAATCCTTTAATTAGACACCCCACATCATAATGTTTAGATCAACGGTTAAAAAGTTGGTTCTAGACAGTTTATTATGATGTTTTATTGTTTGAAAATGCTTAATTATGTTTATTGACATTGAGAAGAAGCCGATTACATCAAAAACATTTCCTCCCAGTTCAATTTGGTGTACGATATTTTTGTGAATTTGTACTCTATTTAACATGAGGATTAGAAATTAAATGATATAAAGTGAAAAATATTCCATAGAAAGCATAAAGGTCAATTTTTCTCAGATCTGATAATAGCTAGACGGTAACCAATAACATATTTGAAATCAGGAGAAGAAATCCTTTAATTAGACACCCCACATCATAATGTTTAGATCAACGGTTAAAAAGTTGGTTCTAGACAGTTTATTATGATGTTTTATTGTTTGAAAATGCTTAATTATGTTTATTGACACTGAGTTGAAGTCGATTACATCAAAAATATTTCCTCTCCCAGTTCAATTTGGTGTACGATATTTTTACCAATTTGTACTCTACTTAACATGAGGATTAGAAATTAAATGATATAAAGTGAAAAATATTCCATAGAAAGCATAAAGGTCAACTTTTCTCAGCTCACATAATAGGTAGACAGCAACCAATAACATATTTGAAATCAGGTGAAGAAATCCTTTAATTAGACACCCCACATCATAATGTTTAAAGGACAACGTTTACCATAGTATTACACAGATAACAAATTTGAAATCATGAGAAAAAATCCTAATTACACTACACGATTGGTAATAATATTAAAGTAAATAATAAAAAACTTACTTACATTTATCGCTGGACTGAAGATGAACTGGAGAGCACACTGAATACTAGTTGATCGGACAAACAGATCAAGATCACTGATAAATTATTTGATTGAACCTCGCTATTTATACATTTTATTTATTGACAAAAACACGCGTCACAGATGTTTTTTTCAGTCTGATACTCCTTATCAGTTGTTTATTTTAAAAGATATGTCTAGACTTTTATCAAAACAAGTGTGTAATAAATATTATTTTTAATACCTTATCGATTGACGGACTTTGAAATATTTTTATTATATTAAATACTTGTAAAATTTATTACGAATTATAACACTTAGAATAGGATATTAGCTTTTACTTACAACACGTGCAAGATTGGGAGGCTGTCATTTAGTGGCTGTCTGAAGTTGGCCACGAGTGACAGATTGGGAGATGGGGAATTACGTCATAGGTGAAGTTGGCCACGAGTGAAAGATTGACAGATGGGGAATAACGTCATAGCTGATGTTGGTCACGAGTGAAAGGTTGACAGATGGGCTTAATGACAAAATGACAGATTGACAGATGGGCTTAATGACAAAATAACAGATTGATAGAATGACAGATGGCTCGATGGCGGTGGGCAACGGGCGGGAAAACGATATGACAGATGGGCTTAATGACAGATGGGGCCTTAATCATGATTGACAAATGGGGGGAGGGGAGGTGGGGAACCCTGCGCAGTCCCTCGCACGCGCACGCGCAGCCCTATTTGAATTTCCCGCCATTTTAAAGACTTTGACAGCTCACTTCCGGTCCAGAACGTACATAGCTCTAACTACTGGTTTGACATCTGCGGGGTCAATTATATTTTCGTTGTTATTGAATGGAAAATATCCAATTTCCTTAATGGGTTTTAGTAGTTGTTGTAGGTACATGTATTTAGGTTGGTACAATGACTTGGAATATATGTAGATATTTTCAAATTTTAATCCATTGGGATGTTCAATCAAATTTAACATTAAATTGGTTTTGCCACAATTTGAAGGTCCCACAATAATACACCTTAAGGTCGATGGAAATAATTGACTGTGTTTATGGTAACGTACATTGTCATTTTCAATAAATTCATGATTATCTATGTTGAACGTTGTTTTTTGTTTGACAGCTTGCATTTTACTGTTGGTATAAAAATGACGATTGCTAATAATTATAATTATTATCATCGTAATGCCTTTATATATAGGAAGTGGTGGATTTGTTAATAGTGCAATCAATAGTTTGCCCTTTGAACTTCACATACCAACTTATAATTATTGTGGTCCTGGAACAAAATTAAGAGAACGTCTACAAAGAGGGGATAAACCTGTAAATGGTCTTGATGCTGCATGTTTGCAACACGATTTGGCTTACAGTAGAGACAAAGATATAAAGTTGAGACATCAAGCTGACGAGACATTAGCTAGAAAAGCACTTGAAAGGTACAGAGCTAAAGATTCATCAATTGGAGAAAAAGTTGCTGCATTAGGAGTTAGTGGCGTTATGAAAGCAAAAGTAAAACTGGGTATGGGTGGTGTAGGACGACAACATGCAACAACAACAACAACAACAACACCGACAAGTTGTCCAAAACTTTTAAAGAAGATTATAAAACCATTGGAACGAATAAAAGAAATGTGTGAAAAATCCTTGAAAGATATTGAAAATTACAATAATAATACATTACTACGTAAATCCAAACGAAAAGAGAAACAAACAATTCGAAGACCTAAATATTTGGGTGATACTAAGACTCACCCTCCTTCTTCTTCTGATTCTCTTACACCTCCTTCTTCCCCATTATTACCACAACGAAAAGTTAAGAGAAAGAGAACTGTATTAGATGATAATGTTGATGATGATATCGATTTCAAAAAAGTAAAACTGAATCAACCGCCAATGTCTTCTCATAAACGTAAATTGGATGATGTTTCAAGAAGTAGAGTTAAGAGAAAGAGAACAACAAATCATGATAATATTACTGATATGAATGATTTCAAAAAAGTAACAATTTCTCATAAACGTAAATTGGATGATGAGCATGGTGTTGATGATGATGATGATTATGATGGTGATGATGATGATGTTAAACGCTTAAGGGTTGATTAAGCAAATTTTTATTTTTATTATATAGTCAACGTTCATCGAAGTAAGATGTCAAGAACAACTAAGAAAAATAAGAAGCAAACTACAAAGAAAAAAGTAACGTTTACCAGTGCTACACGTCAAATTAAAAAACAAATATCTAAAGGAAAACCAAAAACACTTCATGATGCCGTTATGATTGCCTTATCGGTAGCCAAAGGTTTAAAAGGAAAAATCAAATCATGTCGTATAATTAAAGTGCCAAAGACTGGAGGAATTCTACCACTGATTCCAATTTTTGCTGGACTCAGTGCTCTAGGTGCATTAAGTGGAGGAGCTGCTGGAATTGCAAAAGCCGTCAACGATGCAAAGGCAGCCAATCAACAATTGACAGAATCTCAACGTCACAACAAGATGATGGAATCGATCGCTTTGGGTGGTAGAGGATTATACTTAAAACCATACAAAACAGGTCTAGGACTATATTTTAGAAAAAAATGTTACCGCTAACATTACCGAAACGGGCACTAACCAATGTCGACTTGGTGCGTTACGTAAAACAGTTGCGAATTCCAAAATTTCGAGGAGTTTTTATGAGAACTAAGCTACCCGCAAAAATGCATAAGGTCGAATGTGGTATAATTAATTTGGATGACGCAAATGGTCTTGGCACTCATTGGACAGCCTATCGACGATATGGTGATGTCATTATTTACTTTGACAGTTTTGGAAATCTTCGACCACCCGTAGAGGTAGTAATGTATTTTAATACAAACAGTAAATGTAAAATAGTATATAATCATTGTTCTTATCAATCATATAATACTTTTAATTGTGGGCATTTATGTCGCGAATTTTTATATAATACATAAATTCATCAAAAAATTATTATTCATTATTTAACCCTTCCAACGACAACAATAACAACAAAATGTCGTCTTACGTTTTTACATTGTCTGCCAACGAATCGAATCTTTCGACTGTGATTTATCCACCAATCAAGTTGGAAGATGCTGGAATATACGTCATGGGTTTGATTGACTTTGTAACATACAACACGATTCCAAATGTTGGTGAGTTTAACAACAAATTTTATTACACTGACAAAGATGGCAAGTCAAGACACATTGACCTACCGGAAGGTTCCTACGAAATTGATGATATAAAAAATACAATTAATAAAACGTTAGTGGACGATAAAGCGGCAAAACATTTAGCAGTGACATCCAATGTTGTAATTAAGGAAAAAGAAACAGACGATTTGTTATTTATGGAACCTAACCTGAACACACTAAAATGCATGATAAAATGGAAATATGATATTAATTTCAAGAAAAATGATTCCATTGGTAGACTTTTGGGTTTTAAAAAGAAACTTCTTGAAAAAGATACGATGCACATTTCAGACTTTCCAGTAAACATTTTTCAGGTGAATGCAATTTGTGTAGATTGTAATTTGATAACAAACGCCTATCGCAATAACAAATCTACACATACCATTCACACATTCTATCCCACTGTTCCTCCTGGTTATAAAATCGTCGAACATCCCACCAATGTCATCTATCTGCCAATAAATACGAAGGAAATTGGTGAGATTTCCCTTAAAATTGTCGATCAGGATGGTAATTTAGTTAATTTTAGAAAGGAGTTGGTAACAATAAGACTACATTTAAAAAAAATCGTTTAATATGGTGTTTTTTTATAATGTTCCCAGTTCGAGTATGTTCAGTGTATCTTCACCTCGACTGCAGCTAACATCTGAAAATAAAACATTTTTAATAAGTTTGGGTTTCAAAGTAGTAGTAGCAGCAGCAGCAGCAGCAGTAACAAACAAAAAAATAAACAAAAAATGAGTTTTGCTGGTATATTAAATGTGGGAGAACCGGTGTTTATCAATAATGACATTACAAACAGTGACTACCACTCATATTATCCTCACAACCCTATGGCATTAAATCAGAATGATGAAGTGAGAATATTAATTCAAGGTCAAGATATGTATGTATTACCTGCAGAAAGTTATGTTATAATTGAAGGGAAGCTACATGATGATAAAGACAAAACCAGTGCCACTTTGAAACTAGTGAATCACGGTGTGTTAGCATGTTTCGAAGAACTTAGATATGAGCTCAATGGTATTGTAATTGATCGCAATATAAATCCCATGATCACTTCCTGTCTAAAGGGATATGTTTCGCTTAGTGACAATGAAACCGGTAGATATTCGCATGCCGGTTGGGCTCCTGTCGACACTCCAACCATCGCAAATGCTGATGGTTCATTTAGTGTGTGTATTCCTTTAAAACTGCTTTTAGGTTTTGCTGAAGACTTTAAAAAAAATTGTAATCAACGTGCGGCATGAATTGGTTTTAATCCGCAGCAGCACCGACATCAATGCCGTGGTGACAAGCAAAGCCGATGAGAAACCAAAAATTTCAATCAACAAGATAATATGGAAAATTCCTCATGTTTGTGTGTCTGATGTTGAAAAACTCAAACTACTTCAACACATTGACAACAACAAAGATCTTAATATGCCGTTTAGAAGTTGGGAGCTCCATGAAAACCCATTGCTACCGGAAACACAACGTCACTCCTGGTCTATTAAAACTAGCACCCAACTCGAGAAACCACGATACATGTTGTTTGGTTTTCAAACGGAAAAAAAGAACATAAATACGAGAAATGCGAGTCGTTTTGATCACTGTAACCTATTCAATTTAAAGGTATTTTTAAATTCTGAAGTGTATCCGTATGACAACTTGAATATCAATTTCGACAATCAACAATGGTTCATTTTGTATGAAATGTATGCACAATTTCAATCTTCTTACTACTACAAATTTTCCAATAACCCCTGTCTAACACCAAATAAATTTCTTGAAATTGCTCCAATTATAGTAATTGATTGTAAATATCAAAACGATACCTTTAAGGGAGGGGTTATGGATATAAGAGTGGACTTTGAAACAACGAAAAACATTCCACCAAAAACCACTCTCTTTTGTCTCATTCTGCACGACAGACTGGTAAAATATAATCCGCTAACCAATTTGGTCAAAATATTATAAGAGAGAGAGAGAGAGAGATGCCAGTACCAGTGAAATATAAATGTCGGAAATGTGGTGGTCCATCGGAATATTTTGATTCAGTCTGTTTGAAATGTGATATGAAAACCTATTTCAAAAATGTCGATGGTAGTAAACATATTCCCCCAGCATACAGTAGTGAATATCAGAAAATGTGGGGGAAACGCAACAGCTAATATATAAAACGGGAAGGACAAATAAAAACTGTTTAGTATATAATCAACTATTATACAAGAAAAAAAAATGTTTATTATCGACGTGCAAGGTTTTCAATATGGAAGTTCCAGCTTTTTGTGTCGAGAAATTACAATATTAAATTGTGAAAATGGTTTCTATCAACATACTATGGTGACACTTCCATTTAATTTAAATTTACTAAAGTTTAAAGTAAAAAACCATATGCAATGGTTAACTGATAATCATCATGGTCTAAGTTGGGAGAACAACAACAACATTCCTTTAATAGGTTTAGGAGATATAACAAATTATATACACAATTTTATTTCAACAAATCAATCAGATCAAGATTGGGGGAAGGTTTTGATTGGTGTTAAAGGAGAAAATAAAATGAAAAGGTTAAAAGATTTGCAGCTAAACTACAATATTATTAATTTTGACGACGAGGAAAACTACCACTACTACAACTGTCCGTCATTTATGGAAATGAAAAATATATTTAGGTCGCTGCATTGTCAACTACACAATAATAATAATTTAAGTTGTACTTTAGAAAATTCATTCTTCTTGTATAATTGGTTCATTTATGTAAATAAAAAGAATAAAACACTTACGTTTTTTGTTTTTTGCTAGTGGACGGTTCTGATAAAAAATCTTCCTCCTCCTCCTCCTCCTCCTCCACTTCCACCGCCACCTCCTCAGCGTCCCCTTTATTCCCCTCCCCTTCCTCCTGCTTCTGTTCGACCTCCTGGTCGTCGTCGTCGTTGCCCTGATGACGACTACTATTATTCATAATCTGTGGAATATCTAGAAATTGTCTCTTCCTGGTGGATCCTCCAATAATCTGTCTCACCTCATCACTATCCTCATCAACAAGGTTGTAGCGGTACCTTCGCACCACCTTTTCAATTATTTTAAATTCTTCCATGTTATCCACCTTGGTGCGAATGTACCTTATTGGCAAAGTACCAAATTTTTTTTTTAAAGTTTCCACCCTCGGTGAGTAGGATAGTGATACGAAAACTTTGTCATCCTTTAGAGAAATTTTTTTAACACCATATCTAAAACAATATTTTACAATTAAAAAAAAAAAAACAAAAAAAAAAAAAAAAACAGTTGTTTCATGATCACCAAAGCGTACTTTGGTGGGAAGTTAATTCTATCTTCGGTAAAGATTACCAGTGTCGATGGTACTGATGCCATGGTTGTTGTTTGTAGTTGTTGTTGAGAACTAATACAGAGCATTCTGATTCGGGGTCGAAATTTATATGTAAATTTTTGATTACCGAATCAACTTTGACTATTTTGGTTGAAATGTTGGTCATACGTTTCACATGTTTTGTGTGTGTGATAACTTTGTAACAACCTTTAAGAAATGACTTTGAATAACACACACGCTTATTTCTAAGGATAACAAATAAGTAGTTGCACAATACATACACACGCTTATTTCTAAAGATAACGAACAGCATGTTGCACATTGCATACACATGCCTAGAAAACGCTCACGTTGCACATTTTCTTCAATAACAATTTATATAATTGCAGTTATCATCGTCGTGATCGTCGTACTTGTAATTTTGAATAACAACACATGATTTTATACACACGTCACACAATCTCGAATTATATAAGACTCGCATGTATTAGAAATGCTCTTTTCTTTCTGTCTCTCTACACAACTCTTCAGAGTCTCTACTACATGTGTGTGTGTGTTTGTCTAAGTAAGTGAACGAAAAAATAACGACGCGACGTCAACAATCAGTATGGCTAGTCAACAAACTATCGATGATATTTCAACTGATGCCATCAAGAAAATTCAGCAGGTGAGTAGAATCATTAAAAGAAAAGAAGATTATCAACCTCATATTCAAAATTTACGCAAAATTATTTTAATTTTAAAAAAGGCAATTAAAGTAAAGACTAATAATGTGAAAAATTATTTAAAAGTCGAAAGTAATTTAGCTACTTTAAAATCTTATTTACAGAAATTCAAATTTGAATCCAAAAATTTCAAAACTTTAAAAAAAAGACAATTAATTTGGGAGGATTTGGAATCATGTTTTAACAATCGCATTAAGACAGGTTTAATTGTAAATTTAAAATTAAAAGATCCCAAACACTTTCTTGAACGTTCACGAAAAATCTTTGTAAATAGAATAAAAAAGGAATTGCAGCAATCTCTTTTGAAAGTTAATCTTGTATTGGCGGCTTTATTTTTACATCCGAAAACTATGGAAATTTCTACCAAGTACTTTTCCTCTAAAAATGTTATTATTGATCACATTACTGATTTAACCAATTGGTATAAAGTTAATGTGATCAATAGTATTTAAAAAAAAATTGAAGATTTCCAGGAACGCGATAGCGGCTGGGCTATGGTTGAAATTTTATGTTTAAAAGTAAATATTAATTTTTATCAACCAATAAATGGAGGTATATCGACTTTTGTTGACTTACCTAAATTTATTCGTAATACAAAGAGCGTGTTGAATATTAAAAATGATGATGTTTATTGCTTTCTATGGTCAGTTTTGGCGGGATTGCATCCAGCACCACGACATAAAAATCCCTGTCGTACTAATTCTTATACTCCTCATTTTAGTGAAGTTTTGAAATTTGATGGAATCAAGTTTCCTATGGAATTACAAAGTATTCCAAAATTTGAACAAATGAATAAATTGGCCGTGAACGTGTTTACAATATCCGATAATAGTAGTAATAAGAAAGAAGTATTGCCATTGGTTTTATCCAAAACAGACTTTACTCTGGTAATAAATTTACTTATGCTTTCCACTGGTGACGACGACGACGACGACAACGACAACGACAACGACAACGACAACGACAGCCATTATGACAAAATATTTCATTTTGCCTATATAAAAAATTTGTCTCGTTTATTGAATGCTCAAGTGGGAAATGTTAGAAATAAAAAATGGTTTTGCCATCGTTGTCTCAATCATTTTTCAACTGAAATGATTTTAACTAAACACATTTCCAATTGTACATTATTGAACGATACAAAAGTTGTTATGCCAGAAATTGGTAAGCATGTTTTGAAATTTAAAAATTTTAAAAATAAAATAAAAGTTCCGTTTGTCATTTACGCTGATTTGGAATGCATTTTAACAGATTATACGGATAAAAATAAAACTCACAAGGGAGAAAAATTTCAAAGGCATGAACCATTTAGTATCGCGTATTATTTGAAATGTTCATATGATTCTTTATCGAAATTTTCCTTGTATACAGGAAAAGATTGTCAAGTCTGGTTTGCAAGACAACTCAAGCAAATTGCTTATGAATTGGATGTTATTTTTTCACATCCTCTTCCCCTAAAACCAATGACTGAGAAAGAAAAGCAAAATTATTTAACATCAAATATTTGTCATATTTGCGAAAAAACTATCTTGTCTAATGATAAAAGATTAGACCATTGTCATTTAAGTGGAATGTACAGAGGTGCTACACATAATTCGTGTAATTTAAACTACAACGATTCGCATGTAATACCTGTAATTTTTCACAATTTATCAGGCTATGACAGTCATTTTATAATTAAAGCTCTTTGTAGTGAGATTGAAGGAAATATATCTTTATTGCCGTTAAATAAAGAGAGATATATTTCCTTCACTAAGTACATTTCAAACATGAATGTGCAGTTTAGATTTTTGGATTCATTTAGATTTATGGCCAGCAGTTTGGATAAACTAGCTTCGTTCGCGCATATTGAATCACTAGTAAGGGCGTTTAATTGTATTCTAGAAAGGGCATCGGCTACCTGATTTTCTTTACCTTTTTTATATTTAACTTCAAAATTATAGTCATCTAATTTTAATCGCCATCTAGCTAGGCGGGAAGTGGGATCTTTTATTTTATAAATCCAAACTAAAGGATTGTGATCGGTTTCGATTAAGAATTTTTGTCCATAGAGATATGGTCTAAAATGTTTACAAGAATCAATTATGGCTAATAGTTCTTTTTCGGTCGTTGAATAATTTTGTTCGGCCGAATTTAAGGTTCGAGAATAATACGCAATGGGATGATTTGATTGTGTTAATAGAGAGCCTATAGCGATATTAGAGGCGTCTGTTGTTAACGTAAAAGGTTGAGAAAAATCGGGATATTGTAGTACAGGGGTATTAGAAAGTAGAGTTTTACATTTTTCGAAACATTCTAAATATGTTGGGTTTGTAGGATCTATAACTGCATTTTTTCGCGTGCATCGCGTAAAAGGAGAGGTTATTTTTGCGAAATTTGGTATAAAGCGTCTGTAATAGCCAATTAATCCTAAAAATGATTTAATTTCTTTAATTGTCTTGGGAAGTGGATATTTTTTAATAGCTTCTAGTTTTGCAGGATTTGGTTTGATTCCTTCTGGAGTCACAACGTGACCTAAAAATGCGACTTCTTTTGTCAGAAATTCGGATTTGTCAAGTTGTACTTTAAGATTTGCGTTTTGAAATGTTTTAAAAATAGTCGTAATGTGTCAGATATGTTCTTGAAGAGATTTTGAAAATATAATTACATCGTCCATGTAAACGAAGCAGAATTTGTACAAAAATGGCCGTAAGAGATTATCCATTAATTTTTGAAAAGTGGCCGGGGCATTTTTTAAGCCAAAGGGCATTCTAAGGAATTCAAAGTGTCCGTGAGGGACGGTAAAAGCGGTTTTCTCGATTGACTTGGGATCTAGTTCTATCTGGTGAAAACCTTGTGCTAAATCAAGGGTAGTGAAATATGTGGCTTTTCCTAAATTGTCCAAAATCTCGTCGATTTTGGGAAGAGGATACTTGTCTTCTACCGTGATTTCGTTGAGTTTTCTATAGTCGATAACCATCTTATGTTTCCGCTTACCGGAAAAATCGATTTTCTTGGGGACCACCCATACAGGAAAACTGTACGGGGAAATGGAAGGTCTAATGATTTTATCATCTAATAATTTGTTAATTTGTTTAGTAATTTCTTCTTGCATACTTTTGGGGTGTCTAAAACTACGAGCGTATATGGGGTTTTCATCTCTTGTTCTGATTTCATGTTTAACAGCTGAGGTGAAAGATAAGTCCTTTTTTTCATCATAAAATATGTCTTTAAAGTTATAACAAAGTTGTAAGATTTTATCTTTTTCCTCTGGATTTAAATGTTGTGTTCGTATAATTTTTGGATCAAAATTTGAAGGTGTTTTGTCAGTATCGTAATCGTCTAATGATTCTACTTGTATTGGATCTAATTGCATTGGTTCATCTAAAATAATGTCGTCTATGTAACCGTCAGTTACGTTGTGAATTGATTCAGGAAAAATGATATTATTTATTTTTGTTTCAGGTAATAATATTTCTCCGTTTTTAATATTGACTGGAATTTTATTAAAAAGGTTTTGAAAAGGAATATCTAAATTAAATCTTTGTAAAGTTAAAATTTTTGTCTTGTAATTTAATATTGCAGAGAATTTTTCTAAATCATGATTTCCTAACAAAATATCAAAATCTTTATTCCAATTTGCAATTCGTGAATCTATTATTTCGTGAATACCAATTTCTTTAAATAAAGTGGTTTTTAAATTGTGAGAGTGTTTAGTCGTTTTATTCATTGACGTTAAAGTGAAATCTTTTTCGTAAACATGAGAGGGATTAAAATATTTTGATGCGTGGGGCGTTATAATAGTGTCTGATCCTCCTGAGTCTATTAATACTTTTAATTTACTTCGAGGTAGGATGAAATAGGGTAGACGGGGGTAACTTTTAATATTATTTAACATTATTGAGGGGGTGGAAATTCCTCTAGCGAAGGGTTGTGAAAATTTGTTTCTCTGGGGTAATTTTCCACGTAACTAGTGCTGGGATAATCATTTAGACATTCGTTATTTTCTTCAGAATTATTCTGAACGTTAAAATTATGTGTACGTCTTGTTGACATACTCATGGGCTGAGAAGTGCGTATTGTTTGTACGCCGCTCATGGGTTTAGGGGTAGAATTAAATTGTGGTGGATTATAATTATTTCGCATCATTGGGCTTCTAAATTGGTTTTGTTGGTTATTTTGATAATTTGGTTTATTATAAGAAAAGTTCGTATTAGGGAAATTACTTTGTCTAAAATTATTTTGTGGTCTAAAATTATTTTGAGGATTTCTAAACGTTGAATTATTATTTTTATTTTCATATTTTGGTTTTTCTAATTTTGGTTTTGTCGTCTGGTTTCTTAGATAATTTTTATAAGAAATTTGCGCTTCACGGTTATCGTAGGCAATACAATGTTGTAACGCGCTTTCCAAAGAATCAAGCTTAAAATTCGAGAGATGTTTGTTATATGGATAACTTACTCCCGTGGAGAATGAATCTAAAGCTAACTCTCTGAAATAAGGTGCCTTAAATTGTGCAATTCCTTCGTCGCAGTTTAGCGAAATATTTTGTAATAAATCATTTAAATTGTTAGTTATTCTTTGATGAAAATCGTCATAATTTTCTGACGTTTTCTGTACCGCATTTGTTAATTGTGTGACCAAGATTCCTTCGGATCTCCTATCACCGTATTTTTCAAGTAAAGCTGGACGAACTTCGGTCCAGGAAGTTTTATCAGAGAAATTCAAAAAATCGCGAGGTTCACCTTTAATTCGCGATATGATATTTGAATTTAAAATAAAAATTTGCGGAGCAGTTAGATTCTGTCCTTCTAAAAACTTTAATCGGTTATCTACCGATCTTATAAAAGTGGATAAATTTAAACCCGTAGAATATTCGGGGAGTGTGGAACAAAGGCTTGAAATATCACCGTTGCTAACCATTTTTTCCGGAATAAGATTCAAATTATTTCTTTTTTCAATCGGGGACCTATTAAGAGGGCTTCTATCACGAAAATTATAATTTTGCGATAATATTAAATTAATTTCTTCTTCAGTAGAATTTAAAAACGTGCTCATTTTATGAAAAGTGAAAGGAATAAGGAAAAAATTACTTACAGGAAAATTATCAGTGTGATTGACTTCTTCTGTAGCATTCTCTCCGGTTCGTAATGTGGACTTCTACCAAATAACTGAAGTTGACCAGGAATGTAGATTATTCTGTGTAGATGATCCTGTTCGCAGCGCCAAATAAGTTTTCACTCACTCAAAGTACGTTTTAAAAAATGTTTTTATTTACTGTTTACAAATATGGTTTATTGACGTTACTATTACAAATTATGGACTTTAACAAATGAACTGATTGAATAACAAATTAATCGTTCAATACCTATAGGTATTTACAAGTAATATTTAATTATGAAATGTTTACTGTCTGAAGAATGGAAATGATGTGAACCCTGTTGATACGTTGCTTCTCGTATTTATGTCATCGGTGTTTGGGTGTAACGGCGTCGTCATCAAGTCGTTGCACTGTTAATTGTCTATTGTTCTTAAGGGCTTATGGTAACATTTCTATATCCATATAATGATTTGCATTTAGATTTTAAAAACAATAAGTTTGCTTCGGCATTGTATGAGATGTTCGCCAATTTTCAAGAAAGTTATTACCACCTTCAAACAAACCAACCAATTTTTAATCCTAAAGAATTTAAAGAAAACTGTCAACTGGTACATATTGATTGTTCACGACAAAAAGAAGTGTTACAATCTGGAAGTATTGTCTTGAGAATAGAATTTGAAACAGAAGATAATACTTCCCCCAACGTCTCCGCCTACTGTCTTATATTACATGAAAAAGAATTTTCCTACAATCCATCAACAAAGATTGTTAAGCAATACTAATGCGCATGTCTTAAAAATACTATAAAATTAATAGTAATATAATAAGTTAGTTCAAATATGTTTTCTCAGAGCAAGGAGTATCAAGATAAGTTAGAAAAATTTCTACAATATTTATTAAAGCTTAAGCGAGACATTGAAGTATACGAGCTTATAAAAAAAATTCAAAAAATTAAAATATGAGACTAGTAGTTGATGTGCAGGGCTTCAAATTAGAAAACAACAAATTTGTGGTAAAGGAATTTGCATCCTTTGATGGTACTCGTATAAGCCACTACATCTTTAAACCTCCATTTCCAATGAGGATGCTGTCTCCTGATTTACACAAACAAGCTGTTTTGTTGATGACAAATCATCACTGTATTCTCTGGAATAGTGGTTTTACTCCTGTACACCACTTTCGAAGTATTATGGAAGATTTAACTAAAAATGTTGATATGGTCTTTGTAAAAGGAAGAGAAAAACTGAACTATTTGGAAAAATATTCCAAGGCGCCTGTTTATGAATTTGAAGAAGATCATGCAATGAATTGGTCTGAGCCGCGGTGTTTTTACCATAATAATAATAAAAGTGTATGCGCTCTCTCTAATGTATTTTTTTTATATGATAATTTTATGATGGATACTAAATAAAATAATAAATCAAATAATTTGTTTCATTATAATCCTTCCTTTTAAATTGATATTTATTAACCTTATCCATCATAATCAAAATGTTTGCTGAATAGTACTCATGTCTAAGATACAGTTCGATGTTTCAATTGTAAAATTGAAATCTACAAATGGAAACCAAATGATATACCAATTATTGAACATCTTAAATTTAGCCCCAAATGCACCTTTGGAAAAACATGGACAAATATTGGATTGTCTTTGGAAGATCGTTTACGTCATTTAAAAATCGCCCATAACTCAAAAATTGGTTGGAATAATAATTTACTTCTGATCTTATTGATTGTAAATATTATAATAGGTATTTATTATTAATGTGTTATTTATTACCAATTATAAATAAAAAACTTTAGTAAATACGTATAATTTATTATAGAAGATAATTTAGGTATATAAGTAGTTAGAGCTATGTACGTTCTGGACCGGAAGTGAGCTGTCAAAGTCTTTATAATGGCGGGAAATTCAAATAGGGCCGCGCAACAAGGTGCTGCGCGTATGAGGAGCTGCGCAGGGTTCCCCACCTCCCCACTTCCCATCTGTCAATCATGATTAAGGCCCAATCTGTCAATCTTTCACTCGTGGCACCTATGACGTTATTCCCCATCTGTCAATCTTTCATTCGTGGCCAACTTCACCTATGACAGCCTCCCAATCTGTCAATCTTTCACTCGTGGCCAACTTCAGCTATGACGTTATTCCCCATCTGTCAATCTTTCATTCGTGACCAACTTCAGACAGCCACTAAATGACAACCTCCCAATCTTGCACGTGTTGTAAGTAAAAGCTAATATCCTATTCTAATTGTCAGTAGATAGAACGTCCTTTAACTTTAACGGTTCTGTAACTAACGACAATGACGTTTAGATTGTGACAATTGTATAAGAAATCAACTTGTTAAATTTTATTCTAAACGTCATTGCCTTTAGTTATTGAATCTTTAAAGTTAAAGGACGTTCTATCTACTGACAGTAAGTGTTATAATTCGTAATAAATTTTACAAGTATTTAATAAAAATATTTCAAAGTCCGTCAATCGATAAGGTATTAAAAATAATATTAATTACACACTTGTTTTGATAAAAGTCTAGACATATCTTTTAAAATAAACAACTGATAAGGAGTATCAGACTGAAAAAAACATCTGTGACGCGTGTTTTTGTCAATAAATAAAATGTATAAATAGCGAGGTTCAATCAAATAATTTATCAGTGATCTTGATCTGTTTGTCCGATCAACTAGTATTCAGTGTGCTCTCCAGTTCATCTTCAGTCCAGCGATAAATGTAAGTAAGTTTTTTATTATTTACTTTAATATTATTACCAATCGTGTAGTGTAATTAGGATTTTTTCTCATGATTTCAAATTTGTTATCTGTGTAATACTATGGTAAACGTTGTCCTTTAAACATTATGATGTGGGGTGTCTAATTAAAGGATTTCTTCACCTGATTTCAAATATGTTATTGGTTGCTGTCTACCTATTATGTGAGCTGAGAAAAGTTGACCTTTATGCTTTCTATGGAATATTTTTCACTTTATATCATTTAATTTATAATCCTCATGTTAAACAGAGTACAAATTCACAAAAATATCGTACACCAAATTGAACTGGGAGAGGAAATGTTTTTGATGTAATCGGCTTCTTCTCAATGTCGATAAACATAATTAAGCACTTTCAAACGTTAAAACATTATAATAAACTGTCTAGAACCAACTTTTTAACCGTTGATCTAAACATTATGATGTGGGGTGTCTAATTAAAGGATTTCTTCTCCTGATTTCAAATATGTTATTGGTTACCGTCTAGCTATTATCAGATCTGAGAAAAGTTGACCTTTATGCTTTCTATGGAATATTTTTCACTTTATATCATTTAATTTCTAATCCTCATGTTAAATAGAGTACAAATTCACAAAAATATCGTACACCAAATTGAACTGGGAGAGGAAATGTTTTTGATGTAATCGGCTTCTTCTCAATGTCGATAAACATAATTAAGCACTTTCAAACGTTAAAACATTATAATAAACTGTCTAGAACCAACTTTTTAACCGTTGATCTAAACATTATGATGTGGGGTGTCTAATTAAAGGATTTCTTCTCCTGATTTCAAATATGTTATTGGTTACCGTCTAGCTATTATCAGATCTGAGAAAAGTTGACCTTTATGCTTTCTATGGAATATTTTTCACTTTATATCATTTAATTTCCAATCCTCATGCTAAGTAGAGTACAAATTGGTAAAAATATCGTACACCAAATTGAACTGGGAGAGGAAATATTTTTGATGTAATCGACTTCAACTCAGTGTCAATAAACATAATTAAGCATTTTCAAACAATAAAACATCATAATAAACTGTCTAGAACCAACTTTTTAACCGTTGATCTAAACATTATGATGTGGGGTGTCTAATTAAAGGATTTCTTCTCCTGATTTCAAATATGTTATTGGTTACCGCCTACCTATTATCAGATCTGAGAAAAGTTGACCTTCAACCTTTTTATTTAATATTTTTAACATAATTTCTTTTATTTTAGATGGATCTAAAAGCAATTAACAAATTCTCGTTGTTTGAACAAGAAAATAAACCTGCCGTAAAGCTGAGCAATCTGCCAATAGGAGAACCTCAGCCAATTATATCTGCAAAAATCATTAATAGCAAGTTTGGAGGTGAGACTGTTCTGCTGGAATTAAACGATAAAATTACGTTTCTACCAACGAGAGTGACCGAGAATTACCGAACATATCTAAAATACTTCACGCCGAGCAAATACTCAATCATTTTTAGAGGGTCTATTAATACTGGAAAACCCAGCCCAGCCGTTAAATTTGAAATCATTGAAAACTAATTGTAAGTAACATTTTTATATAATGGATCAAACAAATAAAATGAATCAAATAGCAATAATCAGTGATAGTATGGTAAAAAATGCTAATAGTGCGCTCAAAATTTTAACTGATCATTTTACTCCATATGAGGGAAACATCTGGTTAAAACATATGCATAAAAATATTAGACTTTGTAATCAGGCTACTAGAGATGCCAATTTAACTATTGGACTACGAAGAAAATTAATAAATAACGTTGGTAGCTTAAAGCGTGTATGCGTTTTGATTAAAAAATTATTAAATGGGAACGTTGGTGCAGGACTAAAAGAAAATAGGAGCGATAGAATTAAATGGGAATCAATTAATTCAGCATTTAAAAGTAGAATTCTAACAGGGGTTATCATAAATTTAAAACATACAATTTTAGAAAAATTTTTCGATGATGCTTTCAAAACATTTAAATTCAAAATTAACTTTTATTTAAAAAGACATACCATTTTAAAAGTAAACACCACCTTATGTGGAGAGTTCATTAAAATTGCAAAAGATGGTGAAGAAACAGATTTAAAGTATTTTAATACTAAAAACGAGATAATTGATGCAGGGACGGACTTAAAGAAATGGTTTCGGGAAAACGTCATAGATAAAATTAACAATAAACTTTCTGATTTTCAAGAACGTGGATCTAATTGGGCTTTAAATAAAATTATTTCACTTGAACTTAACATTAATAAATTAGTAATTGGAAATGGAGCCTCATCTTTCATTCGTCTACCTGAACAGATTGCTAGTAAACACGCTTGTGTAAATATAAAAAACCAAGATGATGCATGTTTTTTTTGGAGCATAGTCAGCGCGCTACATCCGACTAGTATTCATTCGGATAGAATATCCTCATATCCCCATTACAACCAAGTTCTTAAAACTGATGGCTTAGATATTCCTATGTCTTTATGTCAAATTCATAAATTTGAAAAATTGAACCAAATTTCTGTGAACGTTTATACATTAGAATTAAATCAAACTGAAAAAAGTCAATTTTACTCGGTGGTTCCAGCTAGACTTACTAAAACAAAATTAGAACAGCATGTAAATCTTTTAATGGTTCAAAATATTTACTATCCTAAACTGAATGATTATGAGGCGCCACCTAATACAGATAATGAAAATGTAGAAATCAAATATCACTATTGTTGGATAAAAGATATGTCTAGACTTTTATCAAAACAACTAAATAAAAATCATAAAAAAAAGATTATTTGCGATAGGTGTTTAAATTACTTTTCATCTGAAGAAAAATTCAAAGAACATTCAGTTTATTGCGAAAAACTTAACGATAGCAAAATTTCATTTCCTAATTATGATTCGGTTAAATTTAAAAATCATGTTAATAAGCAAACAACACCGTACATCATGTACGGTGATTTTGAATCTATGTTGGTAAAATATAATAATCAAACAACATCAAAGGAATGTAAAACAGTTAAATATCAACAACATAAGGCCTACAGTGCAGGCTACTATTTAAAATGTGCATATGACGATTCTCAATCATTTTACAAATCTTACCAAGGCGAAGATTGCATGGATTGGTTCGCAGATCAAATGGCTGAAATAGCTAAATTAGTTCAAGCGAAAATGAAACACATTGTACCAATGGAAGTAAAGCCTAGCACTACTGATGCTAGAATCTGTCATATTTGTGAGGGATCATTTAAAGAAAAAGATGTAATCGTACGCGACCACGATCATTTCTTGGGAACATTCAGAGGATTTGCACATCAAGTCTGTAATCTAAACTTTCGAAAACAGTTTGTTGTACCGATCATATTTCACAATTTGAGTGGGTACGACTCTCATTTTATGATAAGAGACTTGGCCAAAAAAGGTCGGATGAGTGTACTACCCATTAATATGGAGAAATACATTTCATTTACTCTCCACGACTCAGAGACAGATATAAAATTTCGATTTATCGATTCCTTCAGATTTCTAGGAGCTTCTCTCGATTCTTTAGCCAACACTTTAGATACTAAAGATAAGAAGATTTTAAAGCGTGAATTTCAAAATTTAGATGATGCTAAATTTAATTTACTAACAAGAAAGGGAGTCTTTCCTTATGATTATATCGATAGTTTAGATAAATTGAATGAAAACAGGTTACCATCTAAAGATGATTTTTACAATCGATTAAACGATGAGCATATTGATGATGAAAAGTATGCTCATGCTCTCTCCGTTTGGAACGCATTTAATATAAAGTCGCTTGGTGAATACTCTAATTTGTACATGCACACTGACATCCTCCTTTTAGCTGATATATTTGAACAGTTCAGGATAACAGCTTTAAAAACTTATGACTTAGATCCTGCTTGGTATTATACTTTGCCTGGCTATACGTGGGACGCAATGTTAAAATACACAAAATGTGAATTAGAACTACTTAAAGATGTGGATATGATCATGTTTATTGAACAAGGCATACGAGGTGGAATATCCGTTTGCAGCAGTCGATATTCAAAAGCAAACAACATGTATATGGAGGAGTTTAATCCTGCTAAAGCCATAAAGTATTTACTATATCTTGATGTAAATAATCTCTATGGTAAAGCAATGTCTGAACCTCTTCCATATGCAAGTTTTCAGTGGACTGATACCAACATTGACGTAACCACTATTGCTGATGATGCTGATGAAGGATATATTCTCGAAGTAGATCTGGAATATCCGCGACATCTCCATGATCTCCACAAAGATTTCCCATTTTGTCCTGAACGTCTTAAACCGCCAAAATCAAAATTTAAAAAATTAATGACAACCTTGAGCGATAAGAAAAAATATATTATTCATTATCGTAACCTTAAACAGGCATTAGCTCATGGTTTAGTTCTTACCAAAATACATCGTGTACTTAAATTTAAACAAAGTGCTTGGCTGAAGCCCTACATCGATTTAAATACTCGGTTGAGGACAGCAGCTAAGAACGATTTTGAAAAAAATTTGTACAAGCTAATGAATAACGCAGTCTTTGGTAAAACGATGGAAAACATAAGAAAACATCGTATAGTGAAACTTCTTTCAAAATGGGAGGGGAGATACGGAGCTAAAAATTTTATTGCGAGTCCCAGGTTTCATAGTAGAAAGATTTTTGATGAAGAGCTAATAGCCATTGAATTACTAAAAGCTGAGCTAATTTTTAATAAACCTTTGTACGTAGGTATGACGATACTAGATCTATCCAAAATTATAATGTATGATTTTCATTATAGTTATATGCTTCGGAAATTAACAATTGAAGCATGTAAACTTATGTACACAGATACTGACAGCTTTATTTATGAACTTGGATGTAACAATGTGTATAAGGATATTATTAAAGCTGACATTCACAAATTCGACACTAGTGATTATCCTTCAGATAATGTTTACAGCATTCCCCGCGTCAACAAGAAAGTCCTTGGACTTATGAAAGATGAGGCTAACGGTAAAATTATGACACATTTTGTTGGTCTCAGGTCCAAAATGTATTCGTTTAAAATTCAAGGTGGGAAATGTGTTAAAAAATCTAAGGGGGTTAAATTCAACGTTGTTAGGAATAAAATAACTTTTGAAGATTATTTATCATGTTTAAAAGACTTTAAATCTAAGGAGAAAACCCAATGCTCAATTCGTTCCTATAATCATAACGTCTTTAGCATACAACAATCAAAAATCGCTTTAAGCGCTCGCGATGATAAAAGATATTTAATACCAGATTCGTTTGATACCCTACCATGGGGGCATTATGAAATACCCAATTAGCATTTTATATCAATATTATCAATTTTTAAAATTATTTGATCCATTACTATTAAGAATGTTATTATATTTTTACCGTATGTATATCTTTATATAAAATTTATGAATAATAATAAATTATGTGATTAATCTTTCTGTTTTATTTTCACTTTTTCAACGCACCTAAAAATACATGCGTCAAAACCGTTAAAAGCGTTGCATTTAAATTCGTTTTTTCGACGCAATTAACGCAACTGAAACCACATGCGTTAAAAAACGTTAATTTTCAACAGTTTTTTAACATGTTATGAAATAAAAACACACAGATTTTTAAAAAAAAATTTATTATACAAGAACTACTCCAAAGCTTTTACAATTTTAAATTTATAATAGTAATAGTATTCTTTAAGCGCTAAATGTAACATATCATCGTTTAAAGTTTTACATAAGAAATCGAAAAGTTCAAGTCTACTATTTACAGCATCCTCCGTGTGATCTGTATGATCTACATAATCATGGTTGAAAATATTATCAATAATTTCATGGTAATATTCACAAAAAGCTAGATCTTCTAACAATGAAAGCCTATAGGATATCACCTTCTGCTCGAGGTCAATTATCTGGTTCACATCAAGTTGTTGTAGAAGAAATTTAATTTCATATTTTCTTACTACCAACATCTTTACATTGTCAAGAACGAGTTGGTCAATTTCAATAAGGTTTCCACAAGGAAAAGTCACAGGTTCATACTCATCGGCTAACTGGCTTAATGGTTCATCAAAAAAATCATTATTTCTTTGACGTAGTATATTGATAAAGTTGCTCCATTCGTAGATATCAAAAGATATTTTACTAGAATCGTTGTTATACTGCTTTAAAATAACTGCCGGATCGAAGGATCTTGCTGGACTTAGACCACAGCTGATTTTCAAAGAGTCCAACTGATACGTTGTTTGAAGTAGTTGTTGAGTTTCTAATCTAACTTCATTCTCTAGAGCTTTCAACGTCCTATCCAAATCTTGATCATAATTATAATGAACACTGGACACTGATGATACGAATCCACTGTCATAGTTTGACTGCTGTGACATGTTGAAGTCTTGACTGTTCATGTTGAAACTAACGCTCGTGAAGTGTTGGAACTGAATTTATATGCCTCCAACCGCACATTGGTCATGCGTCAAAAGACCCCTTTGATCTGATGAAGGTTGCGAGATGAAGCGTGAGAGCGAAAAACATATTTACAATGAAACCACAAAGAAGCATGAGAATGAAAAAACATGTTTACGACAATGTGTTGACACCACAACTGATATGGATTATCAAAATGAAAAACATGTTTACGATAAGGTAAACCACAAAGAAGTGTGAGAGTGAAAAACATGAAACAACAAAGAAGCACCTTTTTAAATAAAACACAATAATTTTTTCAACATATTTATTGAATTCTCTCCAAATCATTTACAATTCGATGCTTATAATAATACATAAATTGACTTAAAGCGATATTTTCTAAATTATTCTGTACATATTTAAAAGTTTGCAATTTATTAAAAGCACTTGAAAACGTATAATTTTCATCGAAAAAACTACTTTTAACTAAATTAAGTATATTATAATAATAACTAGGAAATTCAAGTTTTTCCAACATTCTTATATATGGCACTAAAAGTTCAGTATTTATATGTACAAGATTCATCACGTCCATTTCTGACAGGAAAAAGTCTAGGCTGTGCTTGGTAATTTTGATGAATTTTATGTTGTCGTAGATGACTCGACGGATTTTGCAGTAGTCACTACACACGATCTCCTCTTCGTCGTTGAACGTATTTTCATGAAGTTGGGATATCAATTGATCCCATTCAAACGAACTAAAAGATATTTTTTCCCATTGGTCTTTGTGCATGACGACAGCTGGAGTAAACGATCTTGCTGGACTTAGACCACACCCAATTCGACAAAAACCATGCAGGAATTGCGTGTAGAGAAGATAATGTTCTTCGTTCTTAGCTGCTTCTTCGTACTTTTCCAAAACGGCATCAAGTTCACGATCATAGTCTTCGCTGAGCACTGATGATAGCGGTGATGGAGTTAGGGGAACGTCAAATTCACTGCCTTCAGAAATGTAACCACTCGAAGTTGGAGTAAACATTTTGACTAACTATTATGAACTGAGATGCTTTGTCATATTTATAGCTTTACCCCCACTACGGAAAGAACTTGAACGAACTATTGTTCAAAAAGGCCCCCCTAAATGTTGGAATTTGTGCTTGTTTTGTCATAAGATTACATGTAAAACTGGTGTATTTCTCGATTTCTCTCCGGTTTGTAGCACTTCTTAAACGATGTCATCATTGTCAATCCAACTGTTATGTTTTTTATCCAGTCCAAGCCATTTAACGTACATTTTCTTTCCTTTTCGGCGCAAGACCTTTTCCACTAGATATATGTCGGAATTAGTGGTTTTTTGTAATTCCTCTTCGTAGAATGCCCCTTTGATTGGGGATGCATGCATATCTTCCAGGAGATAGGTAATGGGATTAGTAATTTTAACTTTGCTAATCTTAAATAATTCCGTGGTCCAATTTGGCGTATAACCTTTTTCGAAAACGTGTTTGGCTTTACTTATGCGTACGATATCACCGAGTTTTAATTTCCTCGGCCCGGCAATTTTCAAATAGCTGTAGCATTTCCTTAAAATTTTCTGTTCGTTGGACTTGTTGACGTCGATCGGTTTATATCTCGCTTAATTTTGCCTCTACACTATGAAGACGTGCAGTTATTGTTTCAACATTTTTGGTCATACCCTCAACATTATCACTAATTGTAGTTATGTTGGTTTCATTATTTTCAATTTTCTCCTTAAAATGATCAATTTTGGTGTAAATATCGCCAATGCTATTTTTAACATCATCATTTAATGCACTTGTATAATTTTTCAAATCATGAAAAGATTTTGTAACGGTGATATTTAGCTTTTCAAAACTTGTAATTATTTGAACTGTTACATTTTTCAACTCTTCCAATTGTTTGGAAAAATCCACTAATTTGGGCTCTATTAATGTCGTACGATTCGATTCAATTCCAATCTGTTTCCTTAAATCATCAATGTCGGAAAGTGCTCTGGTCACCGTTTGCTGCGATTCGTTTATTAACTCTGTTTTCAATGCATTAACATCCGAAATTTGGACTTTTTCACGCAAACTCTGCTCAATATTTAATAATGCGGTATTAAATGGATCGTAACTTTGTTTAAATTCCCTTCTTAAAAACTCTTTAGCTCGTACTATGGAGTCGTCTACGTATATTTTTGTTGTTAGGTCTTTACTTGTCGCAGGAGGATCTTTTAATCTCTGCGATATTTGCTCCATTTTTTCCGATACATTTTCAATGCGATGTTTCATTTTATTGGTAATGTCGGTTTCGGTCGAGACTTTCAATTTGTCAACGTATTTTTTCGTTGCAGCATCTGAATCAGTTGTCGGTTCTTTTATGTTGCATAACTTTACATTTTCAAAGTCAACATTTCCATCGGAAGTATGTGGAAGTGTTAATTTTGGAGGTATACGATTATACGGAACTGTTTTTTGTCTCCCGAAACGACGTCCGAATTTATCGAGACTCATCTTGTAAATGATATTTCTCGAACCAAATTACTCTATTATATTGGCTTCTCTTAACTCATTAGTAATTGCTCTGATTTCATTATCTTGTGAAGTGTTTCCAGCATGTTTCGAAGCAACTAACAATTTTAAACGATCGATCAATTCATTAGGATCATCCCAATACACGTATTCTATAGGTTTTTCATTATAAATCAAATCGCATCGTGTTGCGGCTGGTTTCGATAATCCTGCCCCTTCTCGAGAATGGAACAGAGGACGGATAATTTCCATATATTTTGGTTTTTTTGTACCTTTCAAATGTCCTTTAGCATTTCGATGAACGCTCGTTGCTTCTAGAATAGCTTTATAAGCGTTTAAGTCATCTGCAGCAAAAATAGGATCATCATAAAAAATTAATTGATACAAGCCTGGAGTCCCCGGCAGATAGTTCCACTGATTGCCATCGCGTACGTTTATTCTTCCATTTTTAGCATCAAACTCTATACGTTTGTTGCCCAAAAACCACCAATCGTTTTCTGCATCGTACACTGGACCATACACTTGATCGATTCTGACATTATTTTGCCAGTAGTCTTGAACTACTTGTCGACTCATTGAAGGATACTGATCTAGATAGTCGTTAATAGCTTCTACAGCTAACGGTTGTTGAGAAGTAGTAGTTTCAGCAATTTCACTAAACTGTTCGGTGTTGTCGTTGTTTCCTTCGGCTACATTTTCCAATGAAACAAAATTGACTTTGTTAGGTGATGAAGCTTTTTGAGGTTTAAATTGCGGCGTAATAGATGACATTTCGTGGCCTTCAACTTTCGGCTCATTTTTTACTTCTGCTTTTTCTTTTTTGGTGGCGGAGTAATTTGGCGAAGTTTTTACTATTTCTTGAAGAGGTTCAGATATTGGCTTGAACAGTTTCCTAATAGATTCATCTTGTTCCGTTTTGTTCAATTTTAATGCCAGATACTTTTTACGTATAGCTCGAGCAAGTTCTGCGATTTTTCTCTTATGAGTAGCTACAGCTACTTGATTCTTTGCCAGCATGATGTTGAATGACGATATGCTCTACAATTTTATATATTTATCAAAGCCTATTCTGTATCGCCCGTGATTGAGTGGAAAGTCTTTAGCAATAACTAACGTACCATAGCGATCGACCCAACACTCTGCACACATTTTCTTGAATTCTTCAAAGGAAACATCTGGAGATACATGTTCATCAAATATATGTTTTAGGTTAATTTCATCCTGTTTAAATAGGACTATGATGTTGCAGTTGTCTCGTATTAGCTGTTTTGGTACTTTGGAGTAAGTTTGACAGAGATATGTTGCATCAATATCTTTATGCCGGCACATTGAGTAATATTCTCGAATTTTCTGCTGACCATCGCAGGCAACATCATCAAATATGAATATAGAGTTATTTTTAGCCTTATTGGGACTTATAATTTCTTCGTTGTCTTTAAATGGATAGTACCCAACACCGTTAGCATTGGAAATCACTTCTTGAAGTAGTTGATATTTTGGTTGGTACAGAGACTTTGAATAAACGTAGACATTTTTAAATTTAGCGCCGTTGGGATCGAAGAGCAGCGACAGCATAACGTTTGTTTTTCCGCATCCAGAAGGTCCACATATGATGGCGCGAAACGAATCTGGTAGCAATTTACCATGTTTACTGTTTTTACTTGGTGTAAAGTCCAAGTTGACTATAGGTAGCGTCTGGTCTTGTTGAACGACCTTCATCTTGTGTCGTTCGAGGAAGAAATGTTAGATTATAAATATAGATGACGCTACATCTCATCATCAATCTTCATGTTGGTGTATCAGGGTGAAGGTGTCTTGAATTCCATCATCAATAAGCTGCCAATCGAGTTACATATTCCTGGTTATCAATATTGTGGACCTGGTACAAAACTACATAAACGACTTGCACGCGGAGATCTCGGCATTAATCCGTTAGACGCTGCTTGTAAACAACACGACATTGCTTATTCGCAAACCAAATCTTTAGCGGAACGTCATAAAGCTGATCAGATACTTGAAAACGCTGCTTGGGACCGAGTAAAGTCCAAAGACGCTTCTCTTGGTGAAAAAAGTACTGCCTGGTTCATTACCACTGGAATGAAGGGTAAACGCAAACTTGGAATGGGTGTCAAAAAGACTTCTGTTTCTTTTCAACGTGGAATCCTTCAGAAAATTGCAAAGTCCTATAAACCCTCATCAACTGTAACAAAGTCTGCTTCGAATGCATTGAAGGTAGCAAGGCTTGCTGTGAAAAAGGTTGGTGGCCGTAGTCATGTTAAAGTTCCGAGAATTATTCCGATTGCCAAATCTGGTGGAATTCTGCCTCTAATACCGATTTTTGCTGCGCTTGGTGCACTCGGCAGTCTTGCAGGCGGAGCAAGTGCAATTGCGAAAACAGCTATTGATGCTAAGAACGCTCAAAAGAAGCTCGACGAAGATCAACGTCATAACAAAGCAATGGAAGTCGTTGGTAAAGGATTATACTTGCGAAAAAACGCTAAAGGAGGCTTCGGCCTATTTCTGAAAAAGCAAAAAAACTAATAACGCTACCCAATAGACCACTGTACGATTTCGAACTAACACGTTACGCTAAAAAACTTAAAATACCGTATTTTCGAGGTGTTTTTATGAGAGACACTTTACCTTCGAGTCCTCGTAAACGTGAATGTGGTATTGTAAATTTGGATATCTCCGACAATAATGGTACTCATTGGGTGGCCTACAAGAAGATAAACGATCGCGTGGACTACTTTGATTCATTCGGTAACTTGAAACCGCCGAGAGAACTTGTATACTATTTGGGGAACGTGAAAATTTTCTACAACAACGATCCATATCAAACGTACAATCAAGCTAATTGTGGAAAATTGTGTTTGAAATTTCTATACAATAATGGTGGATAATATGGGTGTTCAAGTCATAATGACACATATGAATGATAATAAAACATTTTCGGAATTTACATCAGAAGAGTTGAAGCATATCCCGCTGGAATATTTAATAAAAAATGTGAGACCTGGACAATTATTGAGTATATGGCACAAACTACCCGCAGAATACACGTCAAACTTTGATCTTCAAATACGACTTCCATGTTATGTTCACTACAATAGACCTGATTGGATGACACACTGGGATGGGCCTGCTGATGCTCAAGCAGATTGCTGTTTTTGTAAATTAGCTTTAAAAAAATAATTCAATAAATGTTTGTACACCGCTATATTTGTTTCATTCATCATGTCGCACTTGTTGAGAGTAAACAGCAATACTCACGTCTTTTCTTTTCGTCCTTCTACGCCAATAGTGTTGGACCCGAAAAAAGATTATGAATTGGCACTTAGATCTTTTCATTCATACAATTCCATACCGAACATTGAAAAAGGCGATAAATTTTACTATTTCGATAAAACTAACAAATTGAAAGTCATCGAGTTTCCTATAGGATGCTACGAAATTACTGATATAGAAGCATTTATACGAACGAAGATGGGGCTTGAAAATGAAGTTAATCCTGAAATGTTTTTCTCGTTAAAACCCAACAATAATACACTGCAATGCGAAATCTTTAGCAAATATTATAAAATAACGTTTAAAAAACCAAATAACATTGGACATGTATTGGGATTCTCGGAAAAAATTCTTAATCCTGGCATAATACATTCATCGGACTTACCCGTAAACATTATAAAAGTATCGACCATACACTTTGATGCCAACATTACGTCGGGAGCCTTTAACGGAGACAGACCGGCACACACGATCTACGAATTTGCTGTAAAAGTCGATCCTGGCTACGCTATCGACGAAACCCCTTCAAATTTGCTGTATTTACCAGTTATACCACAACGAGAAATAATCAACATTACAGTGTTGGCTTTAGATCAAGACGGCCATCCCGTAAACTTTCGAGGTGAAACTAGTACTCTTGTGTTGGAATTGAGAGCAAGGAGCCGATGGGACTAGTTATAAAATATAGAGGTGCTTCAAAGTCTTCAGTGTTGTCGCAAGTGCCTAAGCGTCAACATCTAACTGAAGCAAATATATTGTTTCTCCGTTCACTTGGATATCATGTCATCAACCATAACTATGTACAAACGAAGAAAAACTGATGAAGCACATACTTCCCCGATGTTTGATCTGTATCGATCTCCAACGTTTGATGAGTCTATTCGTAAGGCAGAGTACAGGTCCTATACACCGTTCGTAAAGTCATTCAATTGCAACGATGTTGTAGAATTTAGCATCAACCAAATCGACTCGTTCTTTGCCATGAACCAATCGCTGCTGGCTATTAAAGGGAAATTGGAAATAACCGGCGGAGGAGATGTAACGTTGGCTCCAAATTTTGGAGCTTTTCTATTCGACTCTTGTACATACAGCGAATCAGCTAGAGAAGTTGAAACAGTACGCGATCCTGGAATTATAAGTGCTGTTCGAGCTTACACTTGTTACGCCAAAGAAGACTCAAATCATATGGCTATCACCGGCTGGAACTATCCTTCAGCACCTATCCTCGCCGCTCATGACAAGTCGTTCAGCTTGTTGATACCGCTTAAACACATTTTCAACATCTTCAACGACTATCCTATGATTACGTGTGGTAGACAAACACTTAGATTTGTAAGAGCTAGAAACGATAACGATTGCACAATTGTAAAGGAGAAAAATGTTGGTACAGCTACAGCAACGACTACCACCGTAAATATCGAAATTCAAAGTATCGAGCTGAAAATCAAACACATTTATCCGAATGATGATGTGAAAGAACAACTTTTGAAAGCTATTCAAACCGACAAACCAATACTAATTCCGTTTAGAAAATGGGAACTGAATGAATTGCCTGCAATTACTGTGGGTGCGAGAAGAGAAATCTGGGCAGTTAAAACCAGCACCGCAATCGAAAGACCACGTTTCATTATCGTATGTTTTCAAACTAATAAACGTGATGCTGCTGGGGCAGATCCAACTTTGTTTGACCATGTGAGTACTTCTAGCATTCGAGTATCTTTGAATGGTGAATACTATCCCAATGAACGTATGCAGTTGGACTTTGCAAACAATCACTTTGCTGAAGCTCATTTTAACTATAGCGACTTTCAAACTAGTTATTCAAATTCTGCTTCGAAGAGTTGCCTTTTGGACTATGTTGCATTTAAAACCCGTTCTTTGTTCATCATTGATTGTTCCAAGCAAGAGGAAACCATGAAATCATCTACTATTGATGTGAGATTGGATATCGAAGCAGATTCTGGATTTCCTGCTAATACTAGAGCTTACTGTATCATAATTCACGACTGTTTAATGGAGTACTTCCCCCTCTCCGAAGTACTAAAAAGTTTAAATTAGATATCAATTAGTAAATGGCAGTATTTGAACGTTTGCCACGATGAGAATAGCACTCTGTGATATCCAAGGGTTCGAAATTGAGGGCAGTTTCCATCCAAAGGAGATGTCAATTCAAATCGGATCCCACGTTTCCAATTTTCTATTCAAGCCTGCAATACCCTACACTAATTTAAGTGCACGTGATAAGTCGACAGTAAGATATGTAGAGAAATATGTCCATGGAATTAAGTACAGCTCGGGTAACATTGAATATACGGAAATGAACGATATATTGGAAAAATATTTACTATATGGTGCAGACTGTATTTACGTTAGAGGTAATCAAAAGGAGGAATTTTTATGGCAGAAATGTCAACAGTTATTGAGTACCCCGCATCCTGCAGTTTATGATGTCGCAAAATATGATGGATTGGCCTGTCAAACGGGGAGATTTGAATCTTACCATACACCGTGTCTAAACCATGCATCTGGAAAATTTCTGTGTGCTGAACGCAACGTTAATATGTTACATAATTGGTTGTATTATATTATATTACCTAGATAATGTATTTTTTTTAATAAAAAATGTTTATTTACATATGAGTTTTATTAAAACACCCTGTATATTTTTATTCATTTATTTTGTTAAAGAATAACGATTTCTTACATTTTTTATCACAATTTTTAACAATAGAACAGAAACTGCTGATAATATCGCGCATAACATTGAAAATATTTTGTACAGTTCATTTTGAATTATTTTATTATTATTCCATAAGGATAACTGGGCTACTTCACCAATACTTCTTAAATCGACTTCGTCTATAGAATTTGAGATGTGCTGCCACGTCTCAACGTCACCCTCGGTCCCATCTTGAAATATGAGTTTCAACTTGTACGTTGTTTGATTAGTTGGTACATTTATTGAAAACACTGTCAACTTTCCATCATTAACTTTATTTAAAGGCATCATTTGCCATTCTGAACGTTGGCACTCAAAACCTTCGTTAAAACATACAGCCATATGTTGTACTCCAATAGGGACGTTTGTGTAAAGCATATTGTTCAACACTGCTGTTAGAATTATGAAAGACGCTTTCAATGCAGCCATTTTCTAGGCTGAATTCGTCTTAGTGGGTATTGAGTCTGCGGTAATTGCCGATTTTCAAACACTTTATCAAACGCAGAACTTAAACTTAGTCTATTTAATTGTTTAATCACTTTACTTTTATCTTCATACAACGTTAAATCTTGATTTAGTTTTCGAACTTTCTCACCAAATTCCTCCAATTTACGTGCGTATTCTATCGATGACATCATGCAACTGAGCAGTATCAACATTTTAAATTCTTTTAATAATCAACCATCGTTTTTTCACTCTCACACTTCATGTGGTTTCCGCACATTATCGTAAACATGTTTTTCATTCCTTATCAGTTGTTTATTTTAAAAGATATGTCTAGACTTTTATCAAAACAAGTGTGTAATTAATATTATTTTTAATACCTTATCGATTGACGGACTTTGACCTTAGCTGTTACTTACAACACGTGCAAGATTGGGAGGTTGTCATTTAGTGGCTGTCTGAAGTTGGTCACGAATGAAAGATTGACAGATGGGGAATAACGTCATAGCTGAAGTTGGCCACGAGTGAAAGATTGACAGATTGGGAGGCTGTCATAGGTGAAGTTGGCCACGAATGAAAGATTGACAGATGGGGAATAACGTCATAGGTGCCACGAGTGAAAGATTGACAGATTGGGCCTTAATCATGATTGACAGATGGGAAGTGGGGAGGTGGGGAACCCTGCGCAGCTCCTCATACGCGCAGCACCTTGTTGCGCGGCCCTATTTGAATTTCCCGCCATTATAAAGACTTTGACAGCTCACTTCCGGTCCAGAACGTACATAGCTCTAACTACTTATATATCTGATACATTAGACAAAGCATATAAATCTATATGTTGGTCGTCTACTTTATTCGCTGCTTTAATTAAATCATCTAGCGATCCGTTGTACGCTTTTGGATTGATGATTAAATGCCCCCATGCCAAGGTTGTGGCATCATGTGGTATAACGTATCGTTTATCGTCTTTTGATGACAAAGCTACTTTATTTTTTAGTTCAGTGTAGATAGTATGTAATTTAGATATAAAAACATACATTTTTCTAAAAACTGTTCCACCATTTTCCACAATTTGCACATAATCATTCAAATGAAGTTCATGTTTAATAACTTGTTTGGAAACTCCTTTGGCTTTTTTGATGATTTTGTTTGTCTTTACACAATAGGCCTTCGCACCAGTACCAAAAAAACATTCGATTGGTACACCAGCAAACTCATCTTTCATTTTACCAACGATTGCTTTTGTTATTGGAATGTTGTGGATATTCGCATTGCTATAATTGGATGTATCAAAGAATTGAATATTTAGTTTTATGTCATCATAAAAGTTGGTTGTTAAAATCTCCAAAATTAAAGAATCCGTATCAGTGTAGCATAACTTTGCTGCATCACCATACTTTTTCTTGATGTAGCCATATAAAAACTCATATATTATAGTTTTAGAAATGTCTAAAATGGAAAATCCAACATATAGTGGTTTATCGTAGTAAACTTTTACAGTATTTAAATGGATTGCTACTAAGTTTTCATTGAACACCGAGCATGATTTGAATTCAGGTTTGGCTATTAATGTTTGTGCACCAAGCGATCCCGGCATATTTTTCCAATGTGAAGAAAGCTGAATATCTTTTCCAAATGTAGTACTAATTAGAAGCTTGAATAGTTCACGCTCAAATTCATTTTTTGCTTGGTTTCGAAGAATTGTGTTTAATTCAATATATTTTTTTAACCACAGTGATTGAGAAAACTCCAACACTCTGTGAATCTTTCTGAGTTTCAATCCATACTTTAAACACTGTTTCAAATTTCGGTAGTGTATGATGTATTTGGTTTTATCATATAAATTTGGAATCAACTTAGAATATCTACTTTTTGGTGGTACGATGTTCTCAGGACAGAAGGGCAGATCGTTGTGAGCGTCATGTAAACTTGTGGGATACTCTAAATCTACCTCTAATACATAACCCTTGGGTGAATCATCTTCTACACTGTTACAATCAAAGTTCTCAACTGGTATCCATTTAAAATCACCATAAGGAAGGTACTCGCTCATTGCTGCACCATATAAATTTGTTGCGTCCAGATACATAATATAACTGACTGGTTTTGATGGATCAAAATTTGGTATAAATTTGTTGTTGGCCACAGCTTTCCTCTTACTGCATTGGGCGACTCCACCCCTAACTCCTTTTTTGAAAAAGTGTAACATATCCACATCCGTTAAAAGTTGAATCTTAACCTGCGTACATCGTAGCATGGCATCCCAGCTTAAAGACGGAGCTGTTACGTATTGGGCTGGATCCAGCTTGTATTCTTTTAGACACACCTTTCGAAAATTCTCAAATATATCTGCTAATAGGAGTACATCAGTCTTCAGATAGAGCATTGCATAATCATTAAGTGATTTGCAATGGAAAGTAGTCCATACATCTTTGGCTCTATCATAATCTTCATCGGAAATGGATTCTCCTCTTAATTTATCGAAAAAACAGTCTTTTGAAGGCAACTTCTTAACGTTTAATTTTTCAAATGAATCCACATAGGAATAAGGAAACACTCCTTTTCTTCTCATGAGATTAAACTGATTATCGTTGGGAAAATATTTTCTAATTTCTCTACATTGATTTGAATCCAATGTTTCACTTAGTTTATCCAATGATCTAGCCAAAAATCGAAAAGAATCTACAAATTTAAGTTTAATAAATGTATCTCGCGTTTTAGGATCCTTAGATTTCTCAACCAATATAGTTTTAGAAAACGAAATGTATTTTTCTTTAGTTTGAGCCAATGCTGAGATATGCTCACCCTTTGAAGCCAGTTCTTTGATAAACAAATGACTGTCATAGTTTGTGAGATTATGAAAAAATACAGGTATAAATTTTGGTATTTTATAATTCAAGTTGCATGAGTTGTGGGCTGCGTTTCGAAATCTTCCTGTAAGATGACAATGGTCATGGATTTTTTTATCGAAAGCTTTGAACTCTTTATCGCAAATATGACAGGTTGTTGCACTCTCAAACCTTATGTTTTCTTCAGGAGATAATGGAAACATCTGTTTGACATGCTTTAAGTGCCCGTTGTAGAGGTTAAGAATAGTTTGATCCAATTTTTCAACAAATACTTTAGCTGCATCAGGTCCTTGATACATTTCTAGTCTCGATAAACTATCATCATAAGCACACTTTACATAGAACGCGAATGCATAAGGTTCATGTTCACACACCTTAACTGTAAACGATCCTGAATCTGAGGGCTCATTATGATCCACTGGTTTGAGCAGTGACTCAAAATCCGCATATATGACAAACGGTACGTACTTCTAATTGTTTTTCAAAATTTATAAAATTGAGGATATTTTCTGGTAATAATTCACCACATTTGTTTATCTTCAGATCGGTTGTTGGAAGTCTTGTGCATATATGAGAACAATCATATTCTTCATGAGTTTTTAACAATTCCAAAGAACTAAATGATTGTAAACAACCATCGCAAAAAAATTGTCTTGAATGATGTTTTGATTTTTGGGAGCGAACTAGTCTAGATAAATCGGTGATTAGACTGTAGTGGGTGTTCCCACTATCATCTGAAATCAATAACAAATTCACATGTGTGGGGTGACGCCTTGATGTAAAATGTAGAGGCCCAATAATCTCATAATTCATTTTACCATCTTTGAAGTATGATTCAAGTCCAAAAACGTTTACGGATATGTTATTTATTTTTTCAAATATGCGAACATCCTTTAATTTCACCGGAAAATCGATTCCATTGAAATCCAATATTGTATTATAATGTGGATATGAACTTGGTTTTGATGGCTCACCATCTGCTGGAAAAATTGCAGCATTAACACACCAAGCAAAACAGGCATTGTCATTATTTTGAATATTTAAAACAGCATTCCTCTTTGATATCTGCTGAGGTAGTTTTATGAATGAAGAAGCAGATATACTATTATAACGATTTATATTCACATCAAGAAACATGATTTCTTGTAGAGCCCAATTAGAATCTTTTTCTTGGAATTCAGATGCCTGAGTAGTTATTTCATCTTTAAAATGATCGAAAACTTCTTCCAACTCGGAAGATGCAGTTATAATTCTATTTGATGTATTCATAGATTTGATATCTGAACACTCTTTTTCTGGTTTAATATAAATTCCATAAATCTCAAAATTAATTTTTAGTGTTGTGCGTGTTTGTAAATATTTATTAAGAATATTTAAGACATTTTGTTTCACTTCATTAAGAAAATCAGAGTAATCAACCTTCTTTACATCACTTGAAAATCTATATGATGAAATTCGATTTTGAAATGCGTGAGAAAGTTTACTAATTCCATTTTCTAACACCTCAATACCAATAGGTCTTAACCTTTTCTTAGGAATTTGGCACCGCTCATTTTTTGAACAATTTTCGAGTTTATGACGTTGTAGGGTATATTTATTTGCAAACTGCTTTCCACATTTATCACACCACATTATTGATAATTAAAATTGATCGCGATTACTAAAGCAATGCCGGAACAGCATTATCAAACTAAATAAATCGGTGAACATATTCCTATATATTACTTATTTCTAATGGTGGGGATAAGTTGTCGAAAGGATGAAAAGGTCATCAGTCTATACCGTCTAGAGGTCTTTTGAAAGTCGAAGGTTATTGGAGTTCATCGTCTAGAGGTCATTTGAAAGTCGGAGGTCATCGGACTGTACCGTCTAGAGGTCGTTTGAAAGTCAGAGGTCATTTGGAGTTCGCCTCCTAGAGGTCATTTAAAAGTCAGAGGCCATTTTAGTTCGCTGTCTAGAGGTCATTTAAAAGTCGGAGATTATTGCAGTTCGCTGTCTAGAGGTCATTTGAAAGTCGGAGGTCATCAGTCTGTACCGTCTAGAGGTCTTTTGAAAGTCGAAGGTTATTGGAGTTCATCGTCTAGAGATCGTTTGAAAGTTGGAGGTCATCGGACTGTACCGTCTAGAGGTCGTTTGAAAGTCATAGATTATTGGAGTTCACCGTCTAGAGGTCATTTGAAAGTCGGAGGTCATCGGACTGTACCGTCTAGAGGTCGTTTGAAAGTCATAGATTATTGGAGTTCACCGTCTAGAGGTCATTTGAAAGTCGGAGGTCATCGGACTGTACCGTCTAGAGGTCGTTTGAAAGTCATAGATTATTGGAGTTCACCGTCTAGAGGTCATTTGAAAGTCGGAGGTCATCGGACTGTACCGTCTAGAGGTCGTTTGAAAGTAATAGATTATTGGAGTTCACCGTCTAGAGGTCATTTGAAAGTCAGAGGTCATCGGACTGTACCGTCTAGAGGTCGTTTGAAAGTCATAGATTATTGGAGTTCACCGTCTAGAGGTCATTTGAAAGTCGGAGGTCATCGGACTGTACCGTCTAGAGGTCGTTTGAAAGTCAAAAGGTTATTGGAATCCACCGTCTAGAGGTTATTTGAAAGTTGTAAATTATAATATTAATAAAATAAAACAAACATAAATATATTTATGAAAATTTATTATTTTGCTACATTCCAATTGGATATGGTAAACATGTTTTAAGAGCTAATTTACACAGATGGCATCTTGATTGAGAATCAGGTTGTCCATCAACATGTGTTCTCCAATCCGGGCGATTAAAGTGGACGAAGCAAGGTAGTGACGTTTTAAGTTCAAAATCTTGTTGATATTCTTCTGGCAGTTTATACCATGCGTAAAGAAGTTGTATTGGACTAACTTTCATCACTAAATATTTCAATGGAAAATATTTAAGTTCTTCCTGTGTGAATTTATCCAAACTTTTACCATTACTATGCTCACGAATTAAATTATTCATCATACAATTAGAGCAGCTGTTAGACATATTTTTCAACTATATATGAAGAGCGCAAATGAGAAATTGGAACTAATCTCTATTCTTATAAATCAGGTTATTTTATACTATTAATAATAGTGGGGGTTTCTTATGCACAAATCAACAACTCTTCAACAATTCTTCTTCTTTTCTCTTTCTCTCCAATTCGCTGTGCCGATATCTCTCTTCTATTTTAAATTTTCTTTTCAAACTTTTCGTTAATTTAGGAGGTGGTACTCGAATTATTCTTTTTTCCAAAATTTCTGGACAATATGTTTCAAAATTATCCGCATCCCAGTTCTCCTCCATTTTGAATACAAATACTTTGAGTTATATATTTTTTCACTCACTTTAATTTGTCTTGTTGTTGGTAAAATTTGTTACAGTTCAACATAGTTAGCGTTAGATCAATGTTATTTATATACTAGAAGTAATAAGTGGGGGTTACAAATTTACATATGACAATCATGACCATATGGTCATCACACGGCCGGATATAAATATATCAGTCAAATGTTTGTGAGAAATTTTCTTAATCGTTGTTCACAAGTAAAAGAAACATATGGTCGTCAGATGTTGATGTGATTGGACATGTGGTTGCCACATGGCCGGATATGGCTAAATATGGCCGGATATAACATGTCTCAGCTTGATCTATAACTTAATTCTGTGTTTGTGGGAAAACCGTTAGCGAATCCCCCCCTTTTTCCTCGAAAATATTCACACTGCGCACGTGTAAATGCTCCCTACCACTTTTTATAGTATATAAGGACTACACTCTTTTAAATTAAGCTCGACATATTTGATATATAGAGAAAAGTTTCTCAGATACGATGGATGAATCAGATAATGAATCTTATGTGTTTGAAATTGATCATCAAATGGAACAAGTGTCAAATCACGACTCCGATTTCGAGGATATGGATGAAATTGAAAGGGATCCGAAATGTTTGAATGAAAAAATTTTTCATATTTCAAACGTAAACAATCTGAAATGGAGAAATTATTTGTGTTTCCAAGAAGTCTGTGTAAGCCAGTTTTTTTACAACGTTGAGGGAAAGAAATTGTGTAATAATTGTTTTTTTGATGTGTTTACTGGAATAGAATAAAATTCAAGCCCTATTCATGTATCTGAACACTTCTCTGGACATATTAGTAATTTATTAAACAGCTGTTTCTCGTGTTATACCTGCAAAACTAATTTATTTGTATATTGTCTAATAACATATTGTTTTACTTGCAATAAAAATGACTTTTAACACATTAATTTCATTTTATTTAATAAAATTATTACCCCTCTCAAAAATGAAATATTTTCTTTATATAATTAAAATAAATGTTACGCCACTGTTTGAAAAATTATACAGTAACTTATAATGGTAAAAATGTGTCACATATATTAAAATAAAGATGTCGCTACATGTTGCATTTTAGTTAAATTGAATTTTCTTTTTATACTTAAATTAGCAAAATTAGCAATTAGATATTACAATTTAAAAAGTTATCATGTATCATATACAATCAAAATTTTCCTTATATATAATATATAGTTATTTATATCGGTGTATTATTGGTTGTATAAGTAGAAGACAGAACAAAGAACTACAAATATTAATAATGCAAACATATTTAAAAACATCTGGAATCAGTTACTTTTTCATAATTTTCGGGTGCGGCTGTGAATTTTGTTATATAAATTCAAAAACATAAGTTTATTGTGTATTTTTGTGAAAAATAATGTTGTTTAATTCGGTGATTAGTTTGTGAAAATTTATTATCTGTTCTTTTTTGGATATTCTAAGGGGAACTTTTTTATGCGGTAAGATTCTTTAAAACAGTTCTAATGTATACTTCGAAGTAAGCGTTGACAATTTAACACTTTGAAATTATCTATTTTTTATTATACAACGCAAAGGAGGTTTATTTTTTATCTCGCAAAAACGAATTTTCAAAAATAACATTGTATTTAAACATGAAAAATGAAGTACTATTTTAACCAAAAAGAAGATCAATTTTTATTTTACCCCACAAAAGAGTTTTTTTCTAATATTAATACTTTAATTATAGAAAAAATAATTTTTCTTTTTTACTTCAAACTAATTTTTAAATAGTTTAAAATAATTGTAAATGCACTTAATCTGAAAAGAGAAATTTTGGGATAATAAAAATATAAAAATAAATTAAACTATTTATTACTTATAAAAACAATATTTCCATTATTTACAATCTTACACATTTTTTTCGCTGTCTTCTTGAAAAATATATGAAAAAAGCAATGAATATTTAAAAATTATTTTTTTAACTTGCATGTATAAACATATGAACAAATCCTATTTGCCTGATTTATTCTTGAATTAATTCGGTCTAAGGCCTTATCTATATTCATGGTTTTTTTCATATATTTTTCTTTCTTTTTTAATAATAAGTTGCGTTTTTCAAATTTTGATTTTAAAAACTTATTGTTAAAATTAATAAAATTTGTAATTTCATTTTTAAATTTTTTGTCATTTTCTATTTCTTCTTTTTCTTCTCTTTTAAAATTAAAAGTCTCGTTTAATGTGTTGTCACTGTCACCATCACTTTCCTCACTTTTATTGAATATGTTATTCACCTCATATGGTCCCATTTTATTTTCACTTTCATTGTTTTCTTCAACGTTGGAGGTGTTTTTTTCTTCCTCTTCTCCAGAAGAAAACATTTCGTTCGTAATTGGGTCGACAGGGTCCTTTTCGTCTTCTTCTTCTCCTTCTTCTTCCTCTTCAGATGAAAAACATTCTTCCTTAATATTACCTTGCTGAGTGTTGACTTTTTCTTTTGTCTCTTCTTCTTACTCTTCGGATGAAGAGACATTTTCAAATATTGGGTCCAGCAACCTTGGGGTGGACGAGGCTGTTAGACCCCCCAGAAAACGTCGATACCCAATAGGTTTGAGTGTTTTAATTTGTTCTTCATCAAAAAATATTAGTGAATATGAACTATTATTGAAATTGGCTGTGTTTGGCACTTCTTCAATGCACTGAGATTGATCTTTTTTTTTAAAGTGATTTATAATTTTTATCGACTTTGTCGAATTTTTGGGCACTAAAAAGTTGTTGAATGTTTTCATTTTATCTTATTTTATCACGACTACACGAATTTAAATTGAACTGAAACTGAAAATTATCGACTAAGATTTGTTATTTATATTTCTCACCCCATACTTTAATAGTGGGATTAAAGCCAATTAGAGTTAGGAAAGGGTTTCTAGATATGTATTTTATGCCCCCCCCCCACTCATAAGTTGTTTGCAAAAAAATCAAAGACTCCAGACATGTCACCAAAGGAAGGGTATTTTTTAAAAAATATATGGGAACGGATGAAGTTTAAAGCAAATATGCATTTTTATTTTCTAAGTGTACTGGGAACGGATGTGAATTGAAACATTTATTTTTTGCACATCCATATGTTTGCTGCAGGAAAAACATCAAAGTTATTTTTAGATTGCACTTGGTGCATGTGGGAATACGCACCAATTATTTATTTCATTACAATAATAGATAAATACACAGTTAAAACATTGGTTGTTGAAATCATTAGCATTTTTAATTTATCTACATTTACATATTAAAGATGATCTGAAAAATTTCAAAATTTGAGAATAATCTAATTTGAAATTTTCATTCGGCTTTTTCAATTCAAAAATGTAATTATAAATAATTTCATAAAAATTTGTGTTCGAAGTATATATACAAATTACTAATACATAGTCTGATTCATATAACTTAGGTTTTTAATCACATGTTAATGTTAATAAGTTAAACATTGTAATTCACCCTGTTTCATACCAAAAGTTGGATTCCATAACAATTAGTATATACTCGATCAATTAGCGACTTAACTGTAAATGTGGAACAATCACAATTTTCAAATAAAAAGTATTGCAGCTTGTAAAAAACCCATTCGTGAGACCACCCCATTCTTTAGTGAATAGGTTTATAAAACTTCTAAACCAATATGTGTAAACGCTGATTTTTCAATTATATATAAAAAATAATAAATACAATGGAAATGCTTCCTGTAAAAATATATACAATGGTTATACCGGGTGATTATAGTTTCATATATACTATATATCATGAAAAAATTAAATGCGATCTGGACGAATATACAGGGTGATTGTAATTTCATATATTTCATGGGAATGCTTCCTGTAAATTAATAATTGTAATAACATTTGGCCGGATATACAGGGTGATTTTAATTTCATATATTGCATGGGAATGCTTTATGCGATTTTACTTGTCTCAGCTTGTCTGGCCGGATATACAGGGTGATTTTAATTTCTTATATTTCATGGGAATGCTTTATGCGATTTTACTTGTCTCAGCTTGTCTGGCCATCTGGCCGGATATACAGGGTGATTTTAATTTCATGGGAATGGTTTATGCGATTTTACTTGTCTCAGCTTGTCTGGCCATCTGGCCGGATATATGGGGTCATCGTAGGTCATATGGGGTATGGGAATGCTTCCTGCAAATCAACAAAATTTGCAGGAAGCATTCCCATTTCCCTTCTACTCATATCATAACCTTTTTTCCACTGTCATGCTTACATTTGACAATCATTTCCTACCTTTCAATCTCCGTCAACCACAATACATATAAAACGGAACTAAAACTACACATATAAAAAAACCAAATCCATATGTAGATGATCATAGCGACACTGACAGCCGATTTCACCAACTGATTCCTAAAGTTAGGCAATACTTAAACCGGATTTAGGAATTCCCAAGTGCAATTTGCGTTTCACCACGCGCTAAGTAATACTTAAGGGTAATAGGAAATACCTAACATTAGGACAGTTTGCTGCGCCTGCCTAAAGCATTTAGGAAATACTTAACCTTAAAATAGTTTGTTTTTATCTTTGTTGATAGTTTACATATTTTTTTAGAGTTTTGTTTATTATTTAAAAAAAATATGCGAGCTGTACGTTTTGTAGAACGTCTTGAAAGGTTCGATATTAGTACGAAAAATCGGTTTTTTTACTTAAAATATCTCTGTGTGTTTGCAATAAATGAATTAATTTCATTTTTTCTTCAAAACAGTCAAAAATGTAGGTGGGAAATATCAACAAAGGAGTTGTTATAGTACTATAGTACACAAAGCACAATCTGCTACACGACCAGTCACCGTCACCACCACAAATTTCAGCGCGAATCAGTGACATAAACTGTCAAATTTGGGGTTATATCAATCTTCTAACTCTTCTTCTCTTTGTTTAAGTCTTAACACATGAACTGTAAATTTAGGAACTTGTTAATTAAAAAAAAAGTTTAATCCTTAAACGAACATTGGGTTGAATAATTTAAAAAACCGTTATTCAAATCGACATCTATTTTTAAAAATTAGCAAAATATACATTGAAAACACATTGGAAAAATACGTTCCGTAAAGTACCAGTCACAATTTTATCGCGGAAGCAGATCCGACAACAGTGTCAAATAATACCGCCGGAACCGTTAATTCCCGAACTAATTAATTTGCGCACTTTCACAAAACAAAAAAAAACTAATAACTAATAAACAAAACCTTAATTAAATATTGTTACAGCCTGTGCACTTGTAACGGTAAAGAAGAGAGAGAAAAATTACTATACTGTGTGTCCAAGAGGGATTGCAAAATAGAGGGAAAATCTTACTTGTTCTAACTATGAGGGTAGTTGAGGGTAGCACTCACCACTAGAGCACTAACAATAAACACAAAAAAAACAAAACAATTATTAAACTTTAAGAGCAGAGTCGTGTGCACGTTGAGAATACTTTCATCTCTCTGCTTTCTTAACGGGCGCGGCGCGCGATTCGTTTCGAATTGGTTGTAGGGGAAACCACGGTTCGTAACGGATAAGCTGGAGGAATTATTAAAGGAAATTCCGACACTAATTGTTAAATTATAATCTGCACCCATTCGGTTTGCACGTTAAAATTACACAATTTTTTTTCTAGGTATTTCTTTACTAAGGATTTCTAAGGTTGGTGAAATTCGATTTAGATAAGTATCGGATTTAAGCATTTCCTAGCGTAGGAATTACTTAGGTAGGGAGTACCTAAAAACAGGTTTTTGAAATCGGGCATGAGTTGATCAAAATATTTTCTTAAGTTGCTCATAATAGAAGGTTATAAAAGCATGCAATCTGAACTAAAACTAACAAAAGAAATTAATATCGTGAAACACCCAATATTACAATACATTTTAGTAAATTACATGAGAACTAATTTTAATAAAAAAAATGCTAATATATTTGTTTAATTATATCTACTAAGACTGGTAAGTCTTGGTTTACTTTTTGAAATAGCCTATTAAAATTATTCTTATTTACAAAATAGTTTTCCCTTAAATAAGGCAACTAAGATTAAAAGTTTTTCATTAAACAGATGCACAAAATTTTATTTAAAAAAAAACTAATAATTTGAATAAACAATTATTCTAAAATAAACAGAAATTTAACATATTGCAGCATCATGTTTTACTCAACTTGATATTTTATACTTTTCATTTTTACTAGTTCTTCCAAAGCTTTCACTTGTCTTTCTTCCAATTCGAGTTTTCTTTGTTTGCTTTGAAAAGTTCTTGGGTTCTGTCGCTTTACTCTAGCGTTTTCACCTAGAAAAAATATTTTATGCAAGTTACGAAATATTCATAAAACTTATTAGAAGTCTTTTTTTAGATACTGGCGTTACTGTAGGAACACGAGTAGGAACATCATCCTTTATCACATCTCTAACTTCCTCATTTAAATGGATCACAGTTTCTGAAAAAAAAATCATTCATCATATGTAAATATAAATAGTGAAGATATTTCTAAGAGTAGATTTTGATGTATAAAAAAGTGTAACTGAAACTTTTCAGAGACTTCATATTCAAGATAAGAATCAATAAGAATGTAAAATATTTGATAATCAAAAAATATTTTCTATTGAATTTCAGAATCTGTTACACTCGCATCATTAGGTATAATATGAATATAATTATTACCTAAACGTTCAGACTTACTATCAGGCTCATTTTGAATTGACTGAAATTCATCTTCGCTTAAAATATTGACGGATTCCTGATTTACAAATGCGTGGCTTGAACCAGCTTCATCAGCCATTTGAATAGGGATTGAAGTCAAATCAATTTCCCCTGGTAATCCATTGACACCAGTTATTGTTACCCACCCTATCAGTGACATTAATCTTTCTTCTATGTCATTAAGCTGTTTCGGTTTACCTCCTCCTCCAGTACGTTGTAAACTTACAGTTATTACTCTAGCCTTTTTTTTTGTTTTCGATTTTAATTCAATGAACAATCTCTTCCATTCTTCTATTGTTTTAAAGGGGCCACTCATCAAATTGAGCTTTTTTGCTAGCTCATTCCAAACGGTCTCTAATTCGTTTGTTTTTGAGGGATGGGTTTTTCCAGATAACATATGTTTATGTTCAGATAAACATACATTCTATTTGGTCTGAGGTGACTCTTGGGCCGCATGTAGTTTTGGGGGGCATTTTGTTGATTCTGCAAGAAGATACGTATGTATTTCATATCAAATTACTATCGGCGTAAAAGAAGAATTACAGAATGTACTTACTTACCTTACTAGAATAACTACGCAACTATCGCTTGCCTCTGTAATTTATATTTTCACAAAAAAACGAAAAAAGACTCAATTCGTATGATACCGATAACGCTTCAAAACCTAACCTCTAAATCTGTAAATCTTAGGTTAATAATTGAAATATAAATGACAGAAAAAAGCAAACTATAATAAAAAAGAAGACATGTAGCTACCTTCAGTGCCTTTGATTTACCATTGAGTGGAAATATAAAAAAATAAACACGTTGATAAATCTGATTATTACAGAATAGCAAATATGGAAACTTATCCACTTTGTTAAACACTTCTTAGAGAATCGGTGCCATTGTATACTAAATTTGTTTCATGGTCTTTTAATTTAATATTGATTTGTCCGTCTCCCATATTAAAGTTAAATTATCACTTTACTTGACTAATAATAAAATATAAAATGAAGCTAAGACTATACAACTTTAGAATGAAAATAATTGTCAGTAATAAAATAAATATTAGTGACGACAGACGACATATGATAGAGCTCGGATTGCAATGCACATTCGATTTGTAGCCGTTTAAGTTAGTTTAGGTCAGTTAATCAGTGAACTGATCCGAGTGCAAATCAAAAACGTCTATTATGCGACGATCATGTAATTATAGCCATTAATTCATGAGCATGCTACAGGCGAGTTTCGTATATAACATGCGAGTGTATTAATGCCATTTTTTTACTTACCCAATCCATATAATAATCAAACCCCCCTAATAGCGCTGCCTCTAGTGGCTTTTTTTTTAAATCTTCAGAGGAAACGGCCTAATGAGATTCAGTCATTAACTGAGATAAAATTTAGGGCTATAATATACTATGAAAAAAATTACAAATGAAGCAGAAAAAAAATTTTGAAATTTAAAAAAGTGTGGTCAAAATGGTAAGTGACGTAACACAAAATAAAATTGAATAATCTGCTGCTATGTTGTAGGATTATCAGTCGATTCCGATGTTACTCTTATAACACGAGATTATATTATCTTTTTCTATCCAGCTAGAAAACATTTGAACATCTTTTATATTTAGAACATTTATTTGTGAGCCTTGATTAGGTAAGTCTGTATTATATATTTTTCATCTTACTACTAAAATTTATTTCTATTCATCTTTCAAAACTTTTCTTCAGTAAAACTGTGCTAATTCATCTTCTTCAACTTTTAGTTTCCCAATTAGAACTTTAGTTTCCCAATCAATATGATAAAGAGCACATTAGATAATGAACTTTCGAAGGCACAAGGAGATACATTTTCATGAATAATTACCTCCACAGTATATGCCTTTTTGTGAACTTTATGTTCTAGTGTTATGTAACACAATTTTACTTAAATAGAATTTATTTATAAGCATTTAATCATTATTATTACAGCTTCTAAGATATTAGAAGTATAAACATATCAACTTTTCAAATATCTAAATAAAAATTAAGACGTGCAACATTTCTTTTAATAGCAAAATAATTATTTCTTTACATTAGTTACTTTATACAGCAAACAAATATGATACTTACTTTTTTATTTTTACGTTTTTCATCTCAGAACTCAAATATTGTAAATATTGTTTATATAAAACGCATTCACAAGTCTACATCTATTCATGGAGGGTTAGTAGAATCTGCTTTATAAAATCCTACATTCATTTTAAATAACTTTGAAACTTTAGCAAATGAATTAAATTACTTTAACACAGAATGTCACACAAATATCACTTATGGTGTTATTCCGTTTCTCTAAACATGTATGTTTGGTAACGACATATGTTTGTAAACATCATAAGTTATTCGTAACACAGAAATTGAATTTTTTTGTGGTACAGATTTTATTTTTGTAATTAATTGTTACTTAAGTGGCCTCATTTGTTCCATGGACCTTGTTTTAATTATTTTATGGGTAAGAAATTATAATTTATTTATTTTCATATTATTTCAGTTTCTAACGGCCCTACACTTTCTTGCTCATGGGAGTTATCAGAAATCAGTGGGCAAAGACTCTCACATTGGTTTATCCCAAACATCTATTAGTCGGTGTCTGCACAATGTAATTGGAGCAATCATAGAAAATTTGCATGAGAAAGTTACTTTTCCAATGACGTAGCAAAACTAAATGTCAAAGCCAGGTAATTCACTTTAGTCAAAAATTTTATTTGACGAATTAATACAATTTATTCTAGATTTTTTGAAAAGTTTAATATACCTGGAATCATCGGGTGCATAGATTGCACCAACATTGTAATTTTTCCTCCTCCTACTGGAGAATATGTACCAAGAAACATTTTTTTAAACCGAAAAGGTTTCTACAGCCTGAAGTGCCAAATTGTAAGTTCATAATTAGTTAAAAAGGGGCTCTTGAAAAGATCTCTTATTTCAATAGATTTGTGATGCAGATTTGAAGATCATAGGCATAAACTCGAGGTACCCAGGATCTGTGCATGATTCTGCAATCTGGTAAATGTCGATGGTGAGGGCCCATTTGTTAATTTTCAGAATATAGATAGACATTCATGGCTTTTGGGTAAATTATATATATTATAGCTATTTTTGCTTGGCTTTTGGAAATGATTTGTTTTCCTCAGGCGACTCTGGCTGTCTGGCTACCCTCTTCAACCTTTTCTTTTAACCCCAATACCCAGAGCTAATATAAATTCACCCGAGGAAAGGTACACTCATCAGCTATGCCACGTACGAAATTCAATTGAAAGATGCATTGGGCTTCTAAAGGTATACTTTAGATGTCTGAGGACAGACAGGGTATTGCGTTATGATCCAGTGTTTACAGTCAAATTATATTAGCCTGTGCCATACTTCACAATGTTTTGAGAGAAAGAAATTTACATCCTAATGAAAATGAGTTTGTGGAAAATCCATTAGATGTTATTATTGTTAAGCATTTAAAAATGGAAATATTTTTTTATACATTTATGTTTGTTTTAGATAACAATCATGTTGAATTCGACAGTAACCTATTTTTTCATGGGAATCAAATTAGGAATAATTTAATTCAACACCTTTTTGCCTTAACAAATTCCTCATATTGAGATATGCTAATATTATTTCTACCAATAAAAATGTTCAGAGACAACAAATCTTTTATTTTGAAACAAATTACAAAAAATATTCAATTGGATGCCAAGAAAACACAACATAAAACAAACCATTTATTTTATATAAAGTATTAATAAACCTACCTCTATTGCAAAACAAAATAAAGAACACATTAAAAAATACATAAGAACTAAAAATTTACTAAAATAAAATAAAAATCACAACCAAAACAAAATAAATAACTTAAAATAAGTAAAACAAAAATCAGAACAATAAAATAAAGAACTTCTATCCTTAAGACTATAATTAATTGAATTTAATACGTTTTGTTGATAAGTCACCCGGTTTCCCAATGGTCTTTTTCTTTTGGCCAATGTAGATTGTCCACGGGGATGATTATTAATACTAGCACTTGTAGTCGCTAGTGGAGTAATCGTTTCCTCCAACCCAAGCTCCGGCACGGAGAGATTTAACAGGGTCCCCCATATTTCCAGTTTCACGCTGAGAAGCTAGAATCGTTCTTGCCCACTTCCGCACATGTGCTTCCCAGTCGGAAAATGTCTGAAAAAAAATGCTCCTATTAAACAATTTTAATAACTATTAACCTTTATTCAAGGCGTTTCACATGCATCGACGAATCAGATTCGATTGCAACAAATTTTTACTCCAAACTTGAGTGTATATACATACCCTTTTCCACTTCGACACAGTTTTTAGTGCTCCACCTGCGCCGTTTAATTTTATCGATAAATTCGTCCACGAATTTTTTATAATATGGTTTTCCACGGAAAATTTATTTTCCCGGAAAGCTTCATTCTCCTCTTACTCATCTAAGTATATTAGGTATTCTTTAGGAGTCGTTCGAGAAGGTCTCTTTAAATTTTCCATCGTTAGCAAAAAAGTAAAAATTCGCAAATCTAAAATTCAACTATGATGCCTTTACAAAAGCACCGATTTTGAGGTTACAATTTACAATATTTGTGTATTAAGCGTTCTAAAAATATATATTGCTGTTGAGATACCTTTAAGGTCACTTCTCTGAACATACTCGAATAGGAATAGCAGTTACTGCAATGTATGTTTAATACATAGTTAAGAAACATCATGTTTATCGAACAGCATGTTCGTAAACATCAAGAATGGGAATAAACCCGTTAGACGTTTATCAAACGGAAAGAGAAGTCAAATGAACGTAACTCGAATGATTAGACTTGTCAACGTGGCGCTTTTTCGTGATTGGATATTGAGGAGGGTGGGATCGTAAACATTTATTTTAAAAGTAAAAAGGCGTTATTTTGAAATATGCTTGTTGTTGGCAGTATGGGAAATAATTTTATTAGTAAATATGCTCTTATGTTAAAATTCCGACCTATGAATGTAGCCCATTAGCGTATTATAAAATATGCACGCGTTCAAAAATTAACCAACTGTCAGATGTTAAAGGACCATGCACTTTTCTTATCGCAGTTGGATCCCGGGCTGATTTTTTTTAAATTTGGTAAATATATTTGTTGAGACATATAGTTTATTTTTGCTCATTACCCCATGACACTACACGGTGGCTCAAAAAATTTGCTCACCGACGATAGTAAACCGATCACCGCATTCACCGTCCCTGGTAGAGGGCCATATCAGTTCCGCGTGATGCCATTCGGCTTACATGCCGCTCTCGCCACGTTTCAACAACTGATGGATAAGATAATTGGACCGGAGATGGATCCTTACTGCTTTGCATATCTAGACGATATAATTTGGGCAACTTAAAGGAAGTGTTTCGTCGTCTCCGGGCCGCCAACCTGCGTATTAACCCCGATAAATGTAATTTTGGAAGATCCCTCAAGTATTTAGGCCACCTACTGACATCGGAAGGTATCCGCACCGACCCTGACAAAGTGGCCTCCATCGTAGAACTAACGACACCGCCACGTGTTCGAGACCTGCGACGATTTTTGGGAATGGTCTCGTGGTACCGACGCTTTGTTCCTGGATTTTCCGATGTAGCCGCTCCTTTTGCACCGCCTCCTGAAGAAGAATCGCTGTTGGCACTGGGGATCCGAACAAGAAGAAGCATTTCAGAAGCTTAAAACGTGCTTAACCGAGGCACTAGTCCTTGCGTGCCCCGACTTCAATAAGCCCTTCACGCTACAGACGGACGCGTCCGACCAAGGCCTAAGAGCAGTATTGACGCAAACCGGAGAGAATGGAGAACATGTGATAGCGTATGCGAGTCGATCCTTGTCAACGACTGAACGACTGAAAAGGCTTATTCAGTAACTGAGAAGGAATGTTTGGCCATAGTATGGGGAATCGAGAAGCTGCGACCCTACCTGGAAGGTTACCACTTTACCGTCCTCACTGACCACCAGTCACTCCGATGGCTACACTCCATCGAAAGCTCCGCAGGCCGTCCTGCCCGTTGAAGTATGTTCCTACAGCAGTATGACTTTGAAGTCAAGTACCGACGCGGTGGACTGCATAAAGTAGCCGATGCTTTGTCCCGAGAACCGCAAGGCGAGACCGAGGGAACATACTGAAGAACTAGCTGCCATAGAACCATTTATCGAATGCCCGTGGTACCAGAAAAGAAAGAAAAAGTCCGACATAATCCTGATGCTTTTCCGGACTAGTGTATCCGAGACGACCGTTTGTACCGTCATTTCTGGGATTCGTGTGATTTGACCAAACCAGAACTAGTCGATCCGTGTAAGCTACGTGTCCCAAAGTCAACCCGGCTCAATGTGCTGAAAGAGATGCACGCTGCACCGACAGCTGGACACATGGGTATCGCCAAGACGATCGCAAGAATTGCGGCCCATTACTACTGGCTTGGAATGTTCCGTGATATCACCAAATATGTCCGCAGGTGCGATTCATGTCAACGGTTCAAGTCATCACAGATGAAACCCGCAGGCAAGATGCAACTCTCCCCCAACCGTCTACCATGGGAATGTGTCAGCACTGACCTAGTAGGTCCCCTGCCCCGGTCTTCCAAAGGAAACACCTTTTTAGTGGTATTTCAGAACCGATTCACTAAATTCGTACAGTGTCGGTCGATCCGAAAAGCTACCGCTAAAGCCGTCACCCAAGCACTATACTAAGAAATAGCGTTGTCTGAATAAAGAATAGACTTTCAACCTCATGAGTAAAACAGAGAAGTAAAAGATGAGACGGATATATATCGGTACGTGGCGACACACCAGATTTATGGCGGCAGTATTTGCAACTTCTCAGGTAGATTATTTTTTCTTTCTAGTAAACACTAGATGGCTCTCTAGCAAGTAATTCGTAAAACAAAAAAATACCGCAAGATGTCTTACTCTGAAAAGGTGTATTGGTTGAAGCATTGTATAAAGAAGTCTATATACAATGGTTGAGGAATTTGTGACGTTAGAACATTGTTAGAAAAAACTTCCACTTTTTAAACTTAATTTTTTTTGCAAGAGGAAAAAATCTGTATATAGTTGGAATTGAATATGTACACAAAAACGAAATAACAAAAAAATCTAGTGAACTGACTGCGCTTCAGATATTATTCTTCCAAAAATAAGTTTATAATTAAATATAAACTTTGCGAATAATTTTTCAATTCTTAAAATATTTTTAAAATATACAGTTTGCTAAATAACAGTAAACGCTTTATTAAATTGGTGGTGGTAAATTTTAGACTTCCTAAATCCTAAAGTTTATAGAGAGAAGCCTTAATAATACGGCCCTGTCTGGTCTGTCTGTCCGCGTTTATAACTCAAAACGGAAAAGAGAAAAAGACAAACGGTCAGCATACCTTGAATAGCTCCCAAATAGATTTTCAGATTTTTATGACTTCCGGTTTCAAAACTGCTCAAGGTTTTACAAACCAGAACCAGAAGTGATACTATACCGGTTTCAAAAATAGCATTCAGACGTGAATCGATATTTGAAAACACATTTGAGATATATTCATGGTTCCTGAGATAATGCGCTTTATATCATATACGCTTCGCTAGAAGCGACATATAGGTTCCCTAACAACACAGGGATATCCTAGAGGTATGTCCTTTTTATGTACCGAGGTACAAGGACATGATTGGGACATCCAGTGGATGACCCATCTGGTATATCTATAGGTTGTCCCCTTCATGTCCCTGATATTTCTGATATCCATTCACATAAGAAATATCGAAACTGTTTAAAAATCTTGTTTTCTTTTTATCAAGAAATTGAAAAAAATTGTTCAAGAATTTCTGGGATGTGACTGTTTCGCATGAGCAAATATTGTTAATGCATAATACCCTTAATCTGAATCTCCAAGGATGATCCAAATTATACACAAATCTCAATAAAATTTCGTTCTGTAATTTTATCCTCAAAGGCTTGAAAGGAAAAGTAAACTAAAACCAGTGATTTCATATTTGCAGTAAAGTTGTTTTGTATTGAACATCTTTGGATCTATTTATTTTTCCACATTTTCCATGCAATATTTCATGAAAAAAAAACAGAACATTCGAGGAAGTCCTCATATATCCCAGTGATGTCCCTGGAACATCCCTAGAGTGTCCCTTTGATGTCCTTTGTTGGAACTCGGTACATCCCAGGGTGTTCCATTAAAAAAAAAACATAACTTTGATATATCACGCTTTTTTGGAACACCCTGTATATGTCTAACTAATTTAGAAATGTAGTCATCACTAACCTACGTACTCCTGCCAAATAACTTTTTCATAATATTTTCCCAGTAAGCTCCGTCCCGTTGAGCGTGGCCCACCCTGTATATATATGATCCAAGGTAATGTTTAGAAGTCGTAACGTGCCTACTAACGCGCAGGCGCTTTTGACTTGTTTTAATTTAGAATCAAGTACATAAACAAGTCAAACAGAAGCGCCTGCGCGTTAGCAGGCACGTGACGACGTATCACTTCCGGTTCTGGTTTGTAAAACCAGTTTTGAAACCGGAAGTCAGAAAAATCTGAAAATCCATTTGGGAGCTAATCAAGGTATGCTGAGGTTATTACCGTTTACCGTTGGTCTCTATCTCTTCGTTTCCGAGTTATAAATGCGGGCAGACGGACAGACAGAGCCGTATTATAAGACTTCTCCTTTAGCGTTAAAGGTACTCGTTCGCAGCAAGCGACAAAGACAGGAGACCGCGACAACCGACAGCGACCATACTGATACAACGAAATTCAATGAGCCCTCGTTCAAAGACCGCGACAGAGACAGGTCGTGCAGAGCTTGCTGCGCCCTGTCGCTGGCATACTGTCGCGCGACTGCTTCCATAGCGGTAGTGTCTCGGTCGCGAGCTTTTTAGTTTACGTTTATTTTATATATTATTATATATAATTTACAAATATGGCTTTTACAGTTGAAGAAGACGAAATATTAATAGATACAGCGGCCGAAAACCCAATACTCTATGATTTAAAACAAGAACATATCTGCATCACCTTGTAAATGTTGCAATATAAGAAGCTTATCCTTCTTTTTTTGTTTTTTGAAACAATTGCTTTATCAGTGGCCTTTCATATTTTTTATAATAATAAAATAAAATTAAGTCATCTTCTTCCTCTTCCTCTAGCAATTTGCGTTTTAAACTTTGCTTTGTAGACATTTTTCATGCACTTCGTCGATGAATGCACCCACATCGGTAACTGATTTGTCTACTTTGATCTGTCGCACGCTGCGAACGAGGTCTCGCTATCATGTCTCCGTCGCGGTCTCCTGTCTCTGTCGCTTGCTGCGAACGAGTACCTTTAGAGTCTAAAAATAAGGTATGGGGATCAGGATCAAAAACGTAAAGAGCAAAAATATTTTGTTAAATGAGCAGGCAAAAAAAAATAATAAAAAACTAGAAAAAGGTTAATCTCTGCGCGATTTTTCAAGACTACGGCCCGTTTCCGTCAGTGGACGAAAGTCCGATTCGAAAAAATTGGAATTTTTCCAATATTATCGAGATATCTCGGATAGAAGTTTCACTTAAGGCGGACCCGAAATTGCTCATCTTCTGATAGAGCCTTTCTTTGTTGAATAAAAACCGATGGCCGAAAGTATTTTCCGGATCGGCCGTACCGTTCTCGAGTTATCGTGCGCACAGACATCGTCACATCCCCACAAATCAATTTTTTCCACGTTTCTTGACATTTTAAGTAATTTGGAGCAAAAAAAGATTTTTACACGATTTCAATACTACACGGTTTGCCACCCAAGATGAAATATTGGCGGCCGTAGTAAAAACAAACTCAAGTGGTAAAACTACGAAATAATTATACATAGAAAGGAGATAAATCAGAAAAAATGAGATTTTCACATATAATCCATATAAAATGGGAATTTTTTTATATTTTGGCAACCTTGTTAGTCATCAGAAAACAGCCAGCCAACCAACCCAATGCTAAAAATTGTCTCGAAAACAGTTTTCTTCTTTTTAAATTTGAGCGAAAACAGTTTTCTTCTTAAATTTCATCAAAAACACCAGCGGGCAGCGCCATCTGAACGTTTGTTCCAAAACTTGTGTTTGCCATCTATACGTTTGGTCCAACACTACAAAACGGTGTTAAATTTTTTGTCCATAAGGTTACAAGACTATTCTTTATTCAGACAACGGAAATAGTTACCCGTTTTAGATGTCCTAAAGTAGTCCTTAGTAACAACGGAACCCAGTTTACTGGCCACCTGTTCGAGAATATACTGAAAGAACTCGGAATCACCCACCGCAGAACAGCACCGTATACACCACAGGCTAATCCCGTCGAAAGGGCTAACAAAACCTTAAAGACCATGATAGCCCAGTTCTGCGACCAGGATCACCGCAAATGGGACGTGCATTTACCGGAGTTGTCTTTCGCAATCAACACCGCCCAACAGGAATCCACCGGATACAGCATTTTTAAATTTTGGTCGAGAATTGGAAGTACCAAAAGCAGTCTACCATACCCCGCCACCACCAGGAACAGACGAAACAGAGGAGACCCAACAAGTCGAGAGCGTCCAACATACCGAAAGGCTGCAACGTCTAAAGGAGACTTTCGAGATGGTCCGAATTAATCTCGCCAGGGTCTTTACTAACCAGAGCCGCCACTATAACTTGAGACGCCGGGAATGGCGTTGTCATGTTGGGGACCAAGTCATGGAACGAGAACACCACTTGTCGTCCGCCGAAAAAGGTTTCGCTGTAAAACTCGCTCCTAAGTACTCCGGCCCGTATACAGTCATCCGTGTAATATAACCGGTAGTTTATTACCTTAAGACAAAAACCGGAAAACGCGTCTCGCGGATTCATATAAAAGATCTACGTCCGGCACATATAACCGATAAGCTTCCCCAATAACCACATGCCTTATTTTCCAGAAATATATCAAAGCGATGTCCTGGCGAACCACCCAAGGGTGCCGCTCCACCCCCGAGTCTCCGCATACCACGGACCGAAGCCAGTCAAAAAATACAGAAAAAGGCGAAATCACTAAGAGCCTGCCAAATCCTGGCACGAGAATTGCGGCGTAGGCGACCACGCATAAACAACCCCTGGTCCTCCCAACCGAATCCCTACCCGGCCTGCTCCCGTCGCTAAACATATACCACCCCCTCTGTCCAGCTTACCCCTTGCAATCGCCGATATACCCCTTCCCCCGGATCCACCGAAGCAAACCCCGTCATTTTCTCTTTTATCTATTTGCGCAACTTCGCCACCGCCTCCGCCACAACCTTTGCTACCACACCTCGTAGCCACGTCCCGGTCGTCATCGCCACAAAACATAAATCCGCCACTACCTCCTGAACCTTCACCGTCACGAACAATAGCCCCGTCACTACCCAGTAGACTACCCCTGTCAACAGATTCTCTCGAGACAATTTTGTCAGGTTCACCATGGAGTCCCGAAGTGATTGCGGCACTACAAGCCCTCGGTCCGCTCGGGAAGGAACATATTTCCCTCCGGTACAAACTTATAGGCTCCGATGGCCGCTCAGTCAGAGTTTGGCTGCCCTACGGTAATCCACCACCGCTTCCTTAGAGTACAGGGAAGGGAACCGAAGGATTTTTTTTTATTTCATTTAATTTTTTTCTCTCTCCTGGTATTTATGGAATTTTGTTATTTTTTTATAAGAAATAAAGTTTGTTTCTGTTCTTGGAAGTTTATCTGTTACCCGTTATCTTATAATCATTTGCCTGTACAGTCATTTCAAGTAACACGTTTTTTTTAGCACCATGGACCAATCAATGCTAGATATAGACCTGGAAACTTCAACATCCGCCGAAGACGACAGTGAAATCACCAAAGATCTACTGGACGCTATGCAAGATGCCGATGAGGTTCTCGAAGCCGCTACCTCTTCGTGCCAACCGGAATCCGCTCCGTCTTCTCCAATGAATGATTGCATGATTCAAAGGATCCCCAAGCACAGGACCCCGACATCTCTGGCTGGACCCGTTTAATTCGTCATTCTGGGCTGCAGAAAGCACCCGCCGACGACAAGAGCAGAAGCTGCCCTCTCTCTTACAGATACCAGTGTATCTGCCCGTAGAACAAGATCTGTGCTGGCGATGCGGTAAACCAGGACACTCTCTCCAGCAGTGCCACCGTGCCCGAGCAATTGCGTTTTGCTCCCGATGTGGCCTGGTAGGCACACTATCTAGGGACTGCCACTGCGAAGAACCAACTCGAAGCTCTATCAGAAGCCACCAAGTTCCTTCTCAAGGTACCGGACCCTGTCGCCGATGCATCGGCACGGGAAGTGTCCCGACTGCGGATGTACCCACCCTTGTTTTAAAAGCGTCTTAATTACATATAGTAAAAAATCTGATGTGACCAGCACATGACGTTTCGCCATTTTTGAACCAAAAATTTACACCTTCACACAAAAAAAGGATGAAAAAAATTTACTTTTTTGTAAATGTGGCAACAATGGCAAAGGTTTTGAAAATTTTAATGATACGAAAATAAACTATAGTGTATACAAAATATATTTGTAAAACTTTATTACCATTTTGTTTAGTAATGATGTCATCACTCACAGCAACTACCACTTCTGATTGTCCGATTGACACCAAAATATAATCAGATCTAATCTAGCGTATCAGAATCTTGTATGCAAAATTTCAATTTTTTTAATTCAGTAGTTTTTGAGTTATTGTTAATACAACATCCATCCTAACATGCTACAATCCAAGGGCCGTAGCCGTAAGGATCTAATTTAATTGATTACTTTATTTAATTGAGGTGGACTTTTAAAGAAAACTTAAAACACGTTATGTAAAAATACTCTCCAAAACAGGCTATAATAACATCCAAGATTATCGTAACTATGATGCTTCTACGTTTGGGGTTATATTTAAGAAAAAGAAATATTGGCTGAGAACCAAGCTACCCACCGTCAGAGTCAAATAAAGTTCAGAAAGACCTCACCTCTAACTTAATCCTTGTGGTTTCTAGACTACCTTCCTAGATGATAGCTACTCTCTTTAGGTCTCCTTCGAAGTTTCCTCGTGAGGTTATATTTTTGTTGAACTTTCCATTCTTTTAGATTTATAATATCACTGTTTAGTTCACTTGTTAAGTACTCGTTAATTAACAATCATTTTAGATTATGTCAACGTCAACATGTCATTCCATTCTCCCTTAGTTGATAACTGTAAAAATTGCATGAATTTTTCATAGATAATTAAATAAAAATTCTATTATTTATTGACAGTTCTTGATCAATACTTAATTTTGAACTTGATTTATACCTATAAGGTTACCTAATAAGGACTTAACGAGCAATGTATTTATTTGCACTAAAACTACTGCTAAAGTGGTTTAAATACCCATTTATCTGATTTACAGCCAGTATCATAAATATCGACAAAAGGGTCCTTTAAGTAAAGTACACTGTGGTTAAAGTCGACTTTCACTAACCTAAAAGTCTGGCCTGTATCATAATGCAAATTTAATCGCCTGTTAGGTAAAGGACACTTTAATTAAATATTGTTGTGTTGGCTGCACTGGAAATGGTGTTTCATGATATAACTGCTAATTGCACCGGTTACACTTAGGGTGGACTTGATTTCTAGGTTAAACTTAAGGTACCCTTTTGTATTGCACCGTCGTATACGTCGAACTTAATTAGAAGTTAAGTTAAGCCAAGGATATCTGAAGCTTATGTTCCACTTAGTATATATCATAACCTAACATGTTAATATTTTCATGTTTTGATTTTTATTCTTTTCAAGTGTTGGAGTATTTTATCATTGAATTAATTTAAAATGGCAATTAACAGAATAGGGCTAGTTTTGGATGATGACGACGATTTAGATGACTTAAATATTATATTTTATGGAATCCCTCGAAGAATATACAATCGACTTAATTATTTTGATATATTTGATAACTGGACTTTTTTTCAAAGATATCGAATTACAAAGGAAACTGCTCTTCATATTTTAAATATCATTGAAGATGAGATAGAATACCATCATGACTTGTAAGTATAATGTTCAATAAAAATGTTAAGATGTTTTTTTTATTTTTTTTTTAGGAACAATAGTGTTACTCCTATCAATCAGCTCCTAATATTTTTAAGATTGTGTGCTACAGGAAGTCATCAATCCTGTATAGCAGACTTTGCTGGTGTGCATATTTCCACAGTATGTCCTATAACCAAAAGAGTGGCTACACTGAAAAAATTAGATGGTTGTGATAAAATTATATATGTTTAATTTAACAATATTATTTGATTAGTATAGGCACAGTCATACATATTGTTACCTGAACCATCTACATATTGTGTACGAGGTATTGTCATTTTAACCCTATTTTTCTGTTATTATTAAAAAAAATATATTGTTAAAATAACTGTATAGATAAGTTAAATAACAACTAACCGGTTTGGTAAATTTAACTATTCATATTTTGCTAAAACAACAAGAATGTTTATTTTCCTAACAATATAATGTATTTTGTACCAAAAATATTGTAAATTAACCATGTATTCTGTTGATTGTAACTATAATAAATGAAAAATTTAACTATCTCGCAACGTTACCGTTACTATAAATAAGAAATTAGTGAATGAATTATATCGTTATCAAAATATATTGTATATTTAAAATAAGCATATTTTATTGTTAAAGTAACTATGGTATATAATCAAGACCAAAAATGTCTTTGTGACAAGTACAATGTAATATTGTTAGGTTTGCTATTCTTTTCGTAGGTACAGTAAATAAACGATATTGTTAAAAGTACTTTTTTACGAGTACCCATATAATACAGGGCACTCAGTATTTCTTGTTCGATTAGTAGTGTTCTAATCAAACAAGAAAAAATGAGTATCTTGTATGATATGGTTACTCGTAAAAAAGTATTTTTAACAATATGGTTTATTTACTGCACCTACAAATGCCCATATATATTACTTGTTTCATAATTCAATTATTTTAATTATGCTTATTATGTATATGTCGGCTTTGTATGTCAAATTTCTAATACCTTTTTAAGCCTTCATTCAAAGAGGGTACCTATATGAAGAAATAAAACATGTTTATACGAATTCAAAACATTTATTTTCAAACAAAAAACAAAACAAGAAAACAGTATTCTACAAACAATATTACAAATACAACCTACAGACAATGTAACAAAGTATCCAAACTAAACTGTGGATGGACGTATGTATGATTAAACTAACATAAAGTATGATTATTATTCATAGGTAACTTAATATTAGGTAGTATGTAACGATAAAATTAAAAGTAAAGTTAAAAGACAAAACGTAATAACTTTGATTACATGAGTATAGCATTTTAAATCCGTTCCCCTGGTACATTTTATTTAAAGATTATATTTCATTGTCACTAATTTTTTTCCTTTTGGATTGAGAGTGAGTAAGCATGGAACTAAATATTGCAAGTCTTTAATATTTAATAATAAAGTATCATTGGAAAAATTGATTTCGAAAGCATGATAGTGTTCAATAAAACTTTCTGTAACACATTTATTAATTTCCATATAAATATCATTATTATCTGATAAATATATAAATTTAATTATTCCAAAAACAGGAAGATGGTCCTTATCAATTTCTATGACAAAAAGCATGTTCAATTTATAGATAAAGTCGTTTAGTTCAATCCAGTTAACTTGTTGTACAATATTACTGCCCCAATTTGAACTATTAATTTTTTCAGATATAACTGCATTTTCAATAAAATGTATACTGCTATGTTTTATTGTGTTTGAAAAGCCAGATAAAGAGATTAACCTAAAAGCTAATTTAAGTTGACTTTTTATGGCGAGAGTAATTGGAATATTCTTTTTGTTATTACTAATAATTGAGGTCGTTTTTAAGGGTCTATGTTTAGCTTCAAAACGCATACACCATGTATCTATAAGAGGACCAACCTTTGAAATTATTTTTGGGTAGTGAACCATGTGATGGTGTTTAGGTTTTAATGATTCCTTAAATACATGGGTATAAATGTAGTGATGTTCTGAAATTAGCGTTTTTAATTTTTCTATGTCATCTGACGTAACAATTCTATTAAATATAATATCAGATATTTTTCTAAGTGTAGTATATAAATCCCACAACTCATTGCCCTCTGGTATTAAATCACCCACCATTACACCAAATAGTAACATAAATGTATGCATTTCTGCAGCAGACATTTTAAGAGTGTTATTATTTTTTAAATATGTTTCATCTATTAGAGGTGGTTTATTGCTTATAAAATGTGAGCCATAATTAAATGCACTTATAATTGAATTTAATGTATTTACAGAAAACAATCTTAAATTAAAAATAAATTTGTTTAGTAATAAAGATAAATCATACATACAAACCCCTTCTAAAATATCATGCATTATGTCAACAGAGTAATTTTCCGTTACGTGAAAATTCTCAATTTTATTAAAAATACTATCCTCCTTAATTCCCGTTAGTGATAAGTTGCTTATTGCCAGATCATTTTGATAGTTACATTTATTTCTGAGTAAATTTTCATTTTCAAATGTTTGGGTACGAGTTACAGATTTTGGTGTTTTGCAGAATCTACAAAAATAAGTGGAAGAAAATGATTCTACAAAGCCTAGCATAGAATTTAACCCCAAGTTATCTCCTACAATTAATCCAATATCAAAATATAGTTTGTAAATGTCATCACAAATATTTAGTGTAATGCCAAATTCGCGTAGAAAATTTATTTCTTTGACAATCGAAATAAAAATATCATTTCCATACTCTTTTCGATCTTTTGATTTGAACAACATGAATAAAAAAATATTTTCCAAATGGGTTTTGTATCTAATTGGAAGAAAAGGTAAACTGACATATACAGCACCTAGTTTCTGATCTCCAGAATGAGACCCCAATGCGTTACCTACTTCGAAATCATCAAAGTAAAAAAACAGTGGAAGGACAGGTTTGTTTTTCGCATTTTGAATTTTCTGTTTCCATAAAGCGCCTTGCAAAAATTTTTCCATATAATCGTTTTTAGATAATAGTTCATTTGCATATGTCATTGATTCTACATACACATTCGGTAGTTCAAAAAATTTTTTCAATGTATCCCTTAAAGAAATACCTACATATTTATGAACTGCAGTAGATATATCTGGGTGATTGTTGGAAGAAGTAACTTTTAAATACTTACTTAAAATAACTTCATTAGGCTTTATAAAATATCCTACTTTTTGAAAATATTGAAATCGTTTAAATTCAGTTTCCAAATTTTCGAATGGTTTTGTTAAAATTTTAAATACTGTTTCAATTTGTTTTACGTCCTCTTTTTCAGGGATTATTTTTAATACATATTGCTTCAGAGTAGTAAGTAACTTAGAGCCAAATAATGTATTCAATGAAGTGATAATAATTTGAATTTCGTTGCGAGGCACTGCAGAGTGGCAATAAAGTGTTGATATAAATAGCAATACACATCTATGAAAATCAGAAATTTGCTCCTCAACACTGTGCAGTATATGAATATTAGGGATAGGGCATTGTAAATTTGAAATTTTCGGCTCATTATTTTTTTTAGGTACATCATTTGGTTGAATAATAGGTACAGATTTGTTAAATTCTTTTGATTTATTTTTTGTAAGATTCCTGCAAACAAAATGAGATGATTGTACATGTTTTTTAAAGGCTCTTATGGAAGGAAATGACCTAAAACAGTCTTTCTCGCTACAAGAAAATGGACCAGAATAAAGATTATGTGAAACCTTTAAATGAATAAAAAGCGCCCGTGGTGCGTTTATTATTTTTTCACATAAAAAGCAAATCATACTTTATATTAGATTGTATAATTAAATAAACTAAAAAATGAGTATTATTAAGTACAATAAAAAAAATAATTAAGTTTGAGGAATTTCAACGTATTCCTGATTTAAATCCGAAATTAGTTGTTCAACAGTAACAAATGTCTTATCCCAAGCAGTTTCTAAATGGTACATATTTTTTTGTATGAAATACCAAATGTGTTCGCATTCAGCGGGATATTTCAGTTCTAGTACATGAAACACCTTAAAAATCACATCCAGACTTTTTAATAAACTACCTGGTTTATAGATAACTTTGTTAATAGTTAACAGTACTTCATAATTTGTTAGGGTCTCACCAATTAATATTACCATTGGCTGGCAAGTTTCCTGCAAGTCCGCATATTTTCGAGACCGCCGTTCCAAAAATGGCTGCAGTTCTACAGCACTTTTTAGGTGCACTATGAAGGCTTGCTGCACTTCTGCTTTAGATGGTCTCCATTGAAGTTTTTTGTTCTTAGCCTTCGGCTTTATTAACACTGTTTTTGTAAATAAATACGGGAGACAAATTAAAGCCAGTACTTGTGCATGATCTGGAAAAAAATATATTACCTCTAAGAAAAAGTAACTGTCTTGGAAAACTTATATGTACCTTCATTCTGAACATTTTTATTTTCATCAAGTAGTTTTATTAAATTTTGATCCTTAGATTGTTTCGCTTTAGCCAATATTTTTAATGAAAAGGACGGAAAGGATGCAAATAGTTTATTTTCGTATGCTTGATAAACTTTTTTGTAATCAAGTTCAATCTGGAATATTAAAATTAATATTATCATTTGTCATATTTATAAAAACAAAATATTTACCAACGTATATCCTAAAGGCTGTTTCAGAGCAGGAAATTGATCAAAATATTCTTGAATTCCAGTACTCTCGCCAAGTATAGATTTTCTTGCTTCATAGGTTTCTTTCCATTTTTCTATAACATCTGTCCATGGATCAATACAATTTTGGAGCCAATAAACATTTTCCAATTGTTCTTCACTAGGTGCTGGTTTCTCAACAAGGGACTCAGCATCAATTTCCTTCTTTTTTCTTTCTGACAATAGCCCTGCAGCTCTCAATATTCTTCTTTGATTATGATATTTATCAAACAATTTTCCTCTGGCACAACGCTTATATTTTCCAGATTCATCTGTTTTGTATGGAGTATAATAAGTGCCAATATTTTCTGATGGGAAAAGTTGTTTGATTAATCGGGCTAGTTGTATAAATCTAGCAGTACTAATCCTGCAAAATAAAATTATTAAGTTCATCAAAATGGTTATAATACTCGAGTATACAGGGTGAACCGGATTTAATTTGCGTATACAGAAATCTCGTAAACCGCAATAGATACAATATCGGTTAAATGTTAAGATGTGTATTTTACAAACAATTTTAATGGTTTTTTGAAAAGTAAAATAGCAAGTCCGGTTTCGGAGATATTTTGGAAAAGCCGAAATTGACGATTTTCGGTTTAATTACCACCTTAATTTTTAAAAACAGAAAAAAACTGCATGTAACTTTTTTATTGAAGGCCAAATATGGCTTAACACAGCGTATCCATTTTTTAAAAACAACGTTTCGTCTATGAAGGGACGTCTCAATTATTTTTTTTAAATACGGACCTGTACTTTTTGTTTCATATTTTTCTCGATTTAACCATGTAGAATACTTCATTTTTTTATTAGATTTCGACAATGAACTGTATTTATAGAATTTTTTTAAGTACGGTCCTGTTCATTTTTATCCTGAAAATATGAGTACAAGAATTATAAAATATCTTGAACAAGGAAGAGGACAATTTAAGCAGTTCTTACAAAAGTAAAATAAATCACAATGACTATTTAATAATTGTAGATTTTCTTTATTTTTTTATTGTAGTTATATAAGAAAATTTAAATTAAGATATTTAAAACAAATTAAGTATAAGTATTTCGGGCGTTAAGCACAAAGTAAACTCAATTTGTAATTAATTTTATTTAAAAAAATTTATAAATATTTACAGTGAAAATGGAACGGCCGTACCTAGAAAAGTTCCCAAAGTATAGTTCATGGTCAAAACCTAATAAAAAAATTAAATATTCTACATGGTTGGATAAAGGAAAAAATGGAGATTTTAAAAATGAAATAAAATGTACAGGTTCATACTTAAACACAAATAGATGAGGGTGGCCCTTGTAAGACGAAACGTTATTTTAAAAAATTGGATACGCTATGTTAAACCATATTTGACGTTCAATAAAAAAGATATATACATTTTTTAAGTGTCTTTAAAAATTATGGGGGTAATTGATTAAAACGAATATATCGTCAATTTCGGTTTTTCCCAAATATCTCAGAAACCGGACCTGATATTTTAATTTTGAAAAACCCATTAAATTATTCTACGAGATATCTGTATAAGCAAATTAAATCCGGTCCACCCTGTATAAAGATAAATAATTTACACTTACACTGAATCTTCAGATCTCAATTCATTTCTTATAATAATATCAGTAAGTTTATTTCTAATGGCTGGTGTAAATTTTCCATTTACTTTAAGTATTTGTCTGCCTTCAAAAGATCCCTCCAAAAAAACTTTTAGATCCTATAAAAGTACAAAAATAACTGACTGAAAACGGAAGTTTTGCTAGTTCTAGACATTTGCTTTACTAATAACAGACACACTTCGTGTTAGATCGTTTTCTACGTATAGGTGAACTTAAAAGTAGAAAATACATACAGATTTTGTTCAACAGTGATGAGAAGTTCCTGAACTCAATATAATTAAATTTTTTCGAATAAGATGAAAATGAGAATAAAGTGATGTATAAAAAACTTATTCTTATATATATATATATATATATATATATATATATATATGTAAAGGGTTCTATGGCGCCCCGGTATAAATTTATACACTTTTATACGATATTTTAAACGTATAAAATATTCTTGTTTAAGGATGATTTCGGCCTCTTTTCAGATATCAGTATTATTATGATAAATCTATTTCATCATGTTTAAAACTAGTAACATTTCATTTATTTGTCCTGTTAGGTTTATTTAGTAATCAGCTAATCGACAGAAAATCAGTTGCATCGAAAAGTCAAATTTGTTATTTTAAATTTTATTTTACTGTTTATAGAATCAGTTGAGAAAAGTGTCAGTTTATATTGAGAAGAAAATTTTGTTATTTGCTTAAGATTTATTTTCCTACAGAGAAATTCAGTTAATAAAGTATAGATTTGCATTGAGAAGTCATATTTGTTTTTTTCTTACCTATAAAATCCATTAAGTATATTGTCGGTTTGCATTGCGAAGTCAAATTTGTTTTTGTTTTTTATTTTCCTACTCATGCAATGAGTTGAGAAGGAAAATTTTTATTTTATTAGATTTTATTTTCCTACTCAGAAAATTAGTAAATATGGTGTCGGTTTGCATTGAGAAGTCAAATTTGTTTTTATTTTGTAGTTTCCTACTCATGCAATGAGTTGAGAATAGTGTCGGTTTATATTGAGAAGGAATTTTTTTTTATTTTATTAGGTTTTATTTTCCTACTCAGAAAATCAGTAAATATAGTGTCGGTTTGCATTGAGAAGTCAAATTTGTTTTTATTTTGTAGTTTCCTACTCATGCAATGAGTTGAGAATAGTGTCGGTTTATATTGAGAAGGAAATTTTTTTATTTTATTAGGTTTTATTTTCCTACTCAGAAAATCAGTAAATATAGTGTCGGTTTGCATTGAGAAGTCAAATTTGTTTTTGTTTTATAGTTTCCTACTCATGCAATGAGTTGAGTATAGTGTCGTTTTATATTGAGAAGGATATTTTTTTATTTTATTAGGTTTTATTTTCCTACTCAGAAAATCAGTAAATAAAGTGTCGGTTTGCATTGAGAAGTCAAATTTGTTTTTGTTTTTCCTACTTATGCAATGAGTTAAGAAAAGCGTCGGTTTATATTGAGAAAGATATTTTTTTATTTTATTAGGTTTTATTTTCCTACTCAGAAAATCAGTAAATATAGTGTCGGTTTGCATTGAGAAGTCAAATTTGTTTTTATTTTGTAGTTTCCTACTCATGCAATGAGTTGAGAATAGTGTCGGTTTATATTGAGAAGGAAATTTTTTTATTTTATTAGGTTGTATTTTCCTACTCAGAAAATCAGTAAATAAAGTGTCGGTTTGCATTGAGAAGTCAAATTTGTTTTTGTTTTGCAGTTTCCTACTCATGTAATGAGTTGAGAAAAGCGTCGGTTTATATTGAGAAAGATATTTTTTTATTTTATTAGGTTTTATTTTCCTACTCAGAAAATCAGTAAATATAGTGTCGGTTTGCATTGAGAAGTCAAATTTGTTTTTGTTTTGTAGTTTCCTACTCATGCAATGAGTTGAGTATAGTGTTGTTTTATATTGAGAAAGATATTTTTTTATTTTATTAGGTTTTATTTTCCTACTCAGAAAATCAGTAAATATAGTGACGGTTTGTATTGAGAAGTCAAATTTGTTTTTGTTTTGTAGTTTCCTACTCATGCAATGAGTTGAGTATAGTGTCGTTTTATATTGAGAAAGAAATTTTTTTATTTTATTAGGTTTTTATTTTCCTACTCAGAAAATCAGTAAATATAGTGTCGGTTTGCATTGAGAAGTCAAATTTGTTTTTGTTTTATAGTTTCCTACTCATGCAATGAGTTGAGTATAGTGTCGTTTTATATTGAGAAAGAAATTTTTTTATTTTATTAGGTTTTTATTTTCCTACTCAGAAAATCAGTAAATATAGTGTCGGTTTGCATTGAGAAGTCAAATTTGTTTTTGTTTTATAGTTTCCTACTCATGCAATGAGTTGAGTATAGTGTCGTTTTATATTGAGAAAGAAATTTTTTTATTTTATTAGGTTTTTATTTTCCTACTCAGAAAATCAGTAAATATAGTGTCGGTTTGCATTGAGAAGTCAAATTTGTTTTTGTTTTATAGTTTCCTACTCATGCAATGAGTTGAGTATAGTGTTGTTTTATATTGAGAAAGAAAATTTTTTATTTTATTAGGTTTTATTTTCCTACTCAGAAAATCAGTAAATATAGTGTCGGTTTGCATTGAGAAGTCAAATTTGTTTTTGTTTTGTAGTTTCCTACTCATGCAATGAGTTGAGTATAGTGTCGTTTTATATTGAGAAAGAAAATTTTTTATTTTATTAGGTTTTTATTTTCCTACTCAGAAAATCAGTAAATATAGTGTCGGTTTGCATTGAGAAGTCAAATTTGTTTTTGTTTTGCAGTTTCCTACTCATGCAATGAGTTGAGAAAAGCGTCGGTTTATATTGAGAAAGATATTTTTTTATTTTATTAAATTTTATTTTCCTACTCAGAAAATCAGTAAATATAGTGACGGTTTGCATTGAGAAATCACATTTGTTTTTTTTATATTCATAAAATTAGTTAAGTATAGTGTCGGTTTGCATTGAGAAGTCAAATTTGGTTTTGTTTTTTATTTTCCTACTCATGCAATGAGTTGAGAATAGTGTCGGTTTATATTGAGAAGGAAATTTTTTTATTTTATTAGGTTTTATTTTCCTTCTCAGAAAATCAGTGAATACAGTGACGGTTTGCATTGAGAAGTCACATTTGTTTTTTACCTTATACTCTACAGTTTGATATCTCCGTCGTTTTGAAGGATACGAAAAAAACTTTTAGATACAAATTATAGATAGAGTTCAGTTCCACATTTTGAAATTATTTCGTAATATACAGGGTATTTCATAAAGTCACAGCATATCAAAGTTATGTTTTTTAATCGAACACTCTATTTTTATTATTTTTTTACACTCGTTCCGAGAAGCTGATTTCAAAAACTTATTACACTTATATTATAATATAAATAGTTTTCAAAATCGCATTTTTTCAACTTTTTCAAGTGATTGCTCCGACCAAACAACATAAAATGGGATAAAACGGCTTGCATGTCCCTATCTGAACTTTTTGAGTTCTAGTTAGGCGTAAGAACAAAATGTATACAGGGTGGTCAAAAGTACACAAATTTGAATCAACCTGTTTAAATTTTTTTCTCATGGCATCAAGTAGAACTTAAAAAGTTAAGCTGTTTTATCCCATTTGATGTCGTTTGGCCGGAGCAATCACTTAAATTTGAAAAAATGCGATTTTCTATTGTCTATAACTTCTAAACTATATAGATTATAATATAAGTGTAAGTTTTTCAAATCAGTTTCTCGGGACGAAAATGTAAAATATAAGACATAACTTTGGTATGCTATGACTTTATTGAAATACCCCATAAATTTCGAAATAATTTTAAAATGTAGAGCTGGACTTTATAATTTGTTTTTTTTTTGTATCCCTCAAAACAGCGGAGATATCAAACTCCGGAGTATAAGTTGATCACCCTGTATACTTCAGAAAATATCAATAAGAAATGAAACCACTCCATATAAAAAAGTAAATTTATTGTTATTTGGTATAATTAAGCATTTATATTTTTCTTAAGGTAGTTGTTTACAAATAATTTTAATTGAACAGGTGTTCTATTTCTCAGGGTAGGACATCTATTAATAATTTCCCTACACACGGTGATGGAAGGTAATATGCCACCATTAATGTATTGTTTCAAATTCTCTGTAGCCATTGATTTTTCAGAGCTGCTCCATGGAGTACGTTTAATTTTTTTGTCATTTCCTAAAATAAAGAATTATCTTGATTAAATAGACTAATAAGTAATACAATAAAACTGGAAAAATTAGAAACTGAAAAAAAATACCTTTCGCAGGTGTGTCATGTTCTTTTTTCAATTGATTATGCAACCATGTTTTTAGTTGCACAGGACTGCGATCTTGCAATTCTCTATGAGATAAAATTGCCTCTTGACACTGATTAAGAGAGGGTAGTTTGCCAGTTGAAAAAGTCTGTCTAAAGACTCTAAAAACAGTTGATTTTTCGTTAGGAGTCCATGAGCGCCTTCTAATGTGCCCCATAGGAGAAGCTGAAACATTACAAAAAATAGTTATTATATACTGAAAATCTGAAGAAATATTATTTCCTTACTGGAACGTTTTGAAGCACTTCTATTCAAAGGTTCACTCTCTCTAACTTCTGGATCAGCTGAAATATAATATATATTTATCTGAGTCATGTTACTAATATCTACGAAATGCTAAAAAACTATCAAAATATACTCACAATGGTGACCGCTGCTCGAATTCAAAGGTGAATTATGAGACATAACATCAATTCCATTAGAAATAGTATCAACTAAAAAAACATTTTATGAAATAAGCAATGAATCAAATTTACACTTACAATTACTTGAAGATACATTGGCTGGATCAATAGTATCTTGGTCAACATATCCATCAACTGAAAAAAAAAGTAGAAAACTAATGCAAATTCCAAAGATGTTATGATTTTTTTACTCTACCTTCAATTCCACTCCCTAGCATTAACAGTCTTGATACTCTGGTGAGGTCTCTTGTTGCCCTTGGTAAGCGATAGTGATCGACATGAATCTTTGGATCATGGCCCATAAAATCTGCCATATCACTTACAGGTATATCCCCATGCACCATCGACTTTGTAGCTAAATCCTTCCTTAGGATAGTTCCTCGCAAAGTTTTAGGATCCTTAGCATTACACAAAGTTGAAAAATTACGCATCAGCGCACAAGCATCCAAACATTTGTCCTTGGATTGGGGAATAGCAAATATATAAGGATTTTCCTTAAAAATTCCAGCTTTCTCTCTATTTTTTATTAAATACTTCAGAATTTCAAGTAATTCCCTATATAATAAAACTGGGACTTCTCTACCTAATTTGCCTCTTATAGTGAACCTCACAAAATTTACAGCATCTTTCTTCCACTCTTCAGGAAAGTCATCAACTATTTCTTGATCTCTGTTATTATCATAAGATTCATAATTAGTAAAGTCGTCAATCTCAATTCTCTGCACTTCACCTGACCGTTTTCGATTGAACAATTGAATAGAAGTCAGAGCAGCTTTCTGTAATCCTATATAATCACTGGTATTGAAAAGATTTTTTAAAGAATCAAAATGCAGTTTCCTGCATTTTTGCAAGTAGTCGGTTAGAGACCTTATGTCCTCCTTGGATGGCAAAATATTTTTCTTCTTTCTCTTTTGTTTTAATTGAGTTTCAAGAACCCGTTTGTTAACTGTGATGGCCAGATCTTCATCAAGAATTTTCAAAAAATCTAAAACGCGTGCTTTCAATTCATGATTTTCTTGTTTAATCAATTCAGTAACGTAAATGTTGGCACATTTTTTCAATAGAGTGCCTGCTGAGCTAGCAGTTGAGGGAGATTTGTAATAACTGTTTTCTGAATCCAACTGGGCAATTATTTGAATGGCTTCCACAATGGCATCATACTTCTGCGGAACCAGGAGAGATGAGAAATCGCTAACCGTCGAATCTATTTTTTTAACTTCATGCAATACTTTGCCTATCAATCTCAGTCTGCTTCTTATCATTGGGTAATGATGTGATTTTGGGTATTTTAAAGTCATTTTGTTTGCATATGTTATGACCAATTCATCATACCTTAAAGGGCGGGTGAACTGATCATCTCTTAATACTGGGAATATCAATTTTCTTACAATTTCATTGGCCTTACAACTAATGTCGCCTTCGACCCTCCTTCCATTGCGGATAATCGATCTGATTCCCGTTGAAGTAACTTTGTTACAATTTTTTACATGCTTTCTTAAAGACTTTTTTGAAAAGTATCCCAAACATTTTGAACATGGAACATACTGTTTTTCATCTCCTTCATGTTTTCTTCTAGTTGTAATGAGAATTCCAGTATTGAAAACCATATCTCCGTTATGCTGGAAATTTCCTTTTTTCCTGATTCTATCCAAAACTTCTTTTCTTTCACAAGAATCTAAAAATAAATATTTCATAATTGTAAATAAATATATCGAAGCGCTCTTTTACTATTACTTTTTGGAAATGACAGAACGTGTTTAACTTCTTCTTCATTCATATGGGCTTTCTCCAGATGCCGTGGCAGTTGTGTGAACAGCTTCTTACAGAATATACAGAAATTTTTTTTCTTTTTCTTTGATGGGACCTCCAGGTTACAGTGAAATTTATTTGTTCCTCTTCTTATTTCCGGAACTGAAAAAATATAATGCAGATTAGGAAAAGAAATATATTAAACATAAGTGTTTTATACGATTATTGAACAAAAAATTGCCTCTTAATAAAATAACTAACCTGTCTCATTCATTCTTCCATCTACACATTGTTCCTGGTCATTAGGTTCTATACAATTATCTTCCAAGCAGTAACCTCCAACGGATGGGGGTTTAGAAGTAGAATGAGAAGCATTGACATTATTTAGCTGTTCATCACCTAGGATTCAAAATAAAGACATCTTTGTTTGTTTCTTTTTCATTATGTATTTCTTCACATTTTCAAGATATTATATTATACAGCGTTTCACTCATTATTTTATGTAACCTAACGGGAATTTCTGTTCAAATATATGAAAATTCAATCTAACCAATGCAATTTCTTGAACAAATAGATTAAAATTATCATATAGAATTCGAATAATAATTAGACTTTTTGCAACGTTATCTCCAACTTTAAATGTTCCAAAAAATATTTTATTGATGTGTAATACATATATTTGTCTCTTTAGTATAATTTAGTGTATACTAAATTACTTAAAACCGAATATGATGAAGACAGTATCGGAAAAAATGACAAATATATATATTTTTTTCAAATAAAACACCCTATATCTAATTCGGCACAATTAATTCAAGTGTTTTATGATGAACCTTCATATTTTTGAAGAATTCACCATTTCACCGAGATAAAATTATTAATGAAACGCCCTGTATACAAAAGTGAAGTAATGCATATCAATAATATAAATACCCAAATTTATTGATCAAATTACCTATTTTTGTGCCAATGTCGATAGGCTTTATCATAATCTTGATGGACATCTGTTTGACTTTATCGTGATCATGCTCTTCTGAGCTGCTTTTATCCTCATCCGAGGATGTTTCAGAATCAGGTTGAAATGTTGGATCACAATCACTAAAGTCGCTTCCATATGGTTCCACATTAGAATCTAAAATTGGAAATAAAAAAACCGTGTAAAATAATAAGTTTAGTAGTTCCAAACATAATATATCACCTCTATCAATATTCTCACCCATGGCATCCTGCTCTTCTATATTTGAACTCTCGCAATCCTGTACACATTCATTTTCTAAATCCTTATGGGGTAATTGAAAATTATTGATGTCACTTAACCCACCATATTTTTCGGAATTATCTGGAAAGGATAAGTAAATATGCTTTATTTAGCATTCGTAATATTTTTTACAAGAAAAATAAATTAACAACAATCATTAATCCTCTTGTCCCAAGTTATACCCATTTTTATTTCAAACTACAGAGTAAAATGAACTATAATTTTTATTTAGAAAAAAAAATTAAAAAAAAAATCTCTGCTATACAAATAAAACTGGGGTTATTTATTTGAAGAAAAAAATTCTATACTGTGCAAATGAAACCAAGGTTATTTAATTAGAGAAAAAAAAAATTAAAAAAAATTCTTTACGTATTTGAAGAAAAATTTTTAAAAAATCTGAACTATGCAATTCAATTACTTTTTTGGAGAAAAAAATTCTTTACTATACAAATAAAACCAAGATTAATTATTTAGAGAAAAAAAGTTCTAAAAAATTCTGAACTATGAAATTTAATTACTTATTTGGAGAAAAAAATTCTTTACTATACAAATAAAACTAAGATTAATTATTTAGAGAAAAAAAGTTCTAAAAAATTCTGAACTATGAAATTCAATTCTTTAATATACAAATAAAGATTATTTATTTAGAGAGAAAAAGTTTTAAAAAATTCTGAACTATGAAATTTAATTACTTATTTGGAGAAAAAAATTCTTTACTATACAAATAAAACTAAGATTAATTATTTAGAGAAAAAAAGTTCTAAAAAATTCTGAACTATGAAATTCAATTCTTTAATATACAAATAAAGATTATTTATTTAGAGAGAAAAAGTTTTAGAAAATTCTGAACTATGAAATTTAATTACTTATTTGGAGAAAAAAATTCTTTACTATACAAATAAAACCAAGATTAATTATTTAGAGAAAAAAAGTTCTAAAAAATTCTGAACTATGAAATTTAATTACTTATTTGGAGAAAAAAATTCTTTACTATACCAATAAAACTAAGATTAATTATTTAGAGAAAAAAAGTTCTAAAAAATTCTGAACTATGAAATTCAATTCTTTAATATACAAATAAAGATTATTTATTTAGAAAGAAAAAGTTTTAAAAAATTCTGAACTATGAAATTTAATTACTTATTTGGAGAAAAAAATTCTTTACTATACAAATAAAACTAAGATTAATTATTTAGAGAGAAAAAGTTTTAAAAAATTCTGAACTATGAAATTCAATTCTTTAATATACAAATAAAGATTATTTATTTAGAGAGAAAAAGTTTTAGAAAATTCTGAACTATGAAATTTAATTACTTATTTGGAGAAAAAAATTCTTTACTATACAAATAAAACTAAGATTAATTATTTAGAGAGAAAAAGTTTTAAAAAATTCTGAACTATGAAATTCAATTGCTTATTTGGAGAAAAAAATTCTTTACTATACAAATAAAGATCATTTATTTGGAGAAAAAAATTTAAAAAATTCTGAAATATGCAAATAAAACCGGGATTATTTGGAGAAAAAAACTCTTTATTCTACAAATCAAACCGAGGCTATTTATTTTGAAAATAAGTAGAAATCTTAAATTTCATACCTGTTTTTGAATGATTACTTTCCTTATTGCTGGTTTTCCGGGTGATAAATAACTCGCATGCCTTTTTAGTTCCATTTTTAACCAATTCAACATTGTAATAAGTGTTTTTCCACTTAGCCGAATATTGTCCATTTAGGTTTTTAATATTTTTGTTTAATACCCGTGCATATACACCATCATCATAGCGGACAACACTATATTTATCCATTTTATCTGTTGAATAAGTTGATTTTTAAATATATGCCACAATTACGCTCATTCTTATGAGGTGAATTAGATTATTAGAAATAACAAAATTATCTAACGATTCAAGACAAAACTCCATCACTTACCTAATTTTTGATCTCGAAAATAATAACGATATTATATATTCTCAATTTTTTAAAAATAATTCGCCACAGAAGCACAGGAGATAAATTTTCTACCACTTAGGTCACACCGAGAAGAACTAAAATGTATAGTAGATTCTACTATACATCTACTGTACTCCTATCCTGTACTCGCATCCTCACAGATGTAGAATACCGGTACTCGGAATTCGGTACTCGGATCCCCAGAGTCGGTGGATTTATGTTTTAGTCGACGCCATACAAAACTCAAGTTTCGACTTTCGTTTAATTTATGGTTCTTGAACATGACTAAGGATAGAATTTTTACCTATTTAAATCTAATTTTATACTTTGATCGTATCTAGTATTAAATATTATTTACTTGATTAGTATCGAAAGAGAAAAATAAACATTCAAAAATGTTTGGTTTAAAAAATAAGACTTACATGAAAGAACATTATTGATATTTATTAGTAAAAAATATTGATATAAAAACATTAATCGTCTAAAAAGAATTAATAAATAGGATATACCTGTAAAGATTTTTTTAGACTTTCATAAAAAAGGCTAATTATGTATAAAAATACTTGATATTCGTATTAAAAATGTAATTAGTTACCTATAAAATATATGTGGGGATATTTTTTATAAGTTTAGATTTTGAGTATTTACTTTTATTGACAATTTAACGAGATTTGTTGAAAAAATCACGAGACCATAGGTCGAGTGATTTAGTTAATAATAAAGAAATATTTAAATTATAACATAATTTGAATAATAATAATTTTCTATTTTAATTATTTTTTCCGAAATATTAATAAAGCGAGACAAATTTTTTTCAAATATAATTTGACGTCTAAAAGTTTTAAACTGACGTGACACAATAATAAATGGTATAAAAAAAAGTTATTATAAGTGTAAAAAATAATATTAAGTGTAAAAATTTTATTATCGATGTAAGCGATACGCTCTATTACGATAAAAAAAAATATGTACAAAAAAAAATAGGTATCAAAAATGTTTTCAAAGCACTAAAAACATACCGATTGCCGATAATTCATAAAGCAGTTGTAATTTAAGTAAAATAGTAAATAGGGGATACATTTATTACATTAACCAATAAAAAATATATTCCTAGAAATTGTACGTGTCCAAAGAACGAAAACATGTTTCGAAGGCATGTTGAAAATTGAAATATGACAATTGATTTAGTTTATGGTAGCAAATACTCCTTTAAAAATGTATTTTTTTAAAAAGCCATCTAAACAACATTAGTAAAAAATCTGTATATCTCGATTCACCTCAAAACTATTTTTTTCTTTATGGAAAATTCCAATACAAATGACCGTAAGCTGAAAAATTTTCAAAGAATAAATAAAATACAATTAACATCTGTGTATTTGTTTTTGACCAGAAACAAAGTCAGTTCTACCAACTAGTGAATGTTTATCATAAAAATTAATATAAAAAAGATTTGATTCCTTAATATTAGTCGATAGATTCCAGGTCCGGTTTCAAAAAAAATTACCAAAATTATTTTCACGATGAACAACACTCTGTATATCAGAATTTTAAAAATTGGATATTATATTCGAAAAGAACGGAAAAAGTAAAGTAGGAATTCATATTTTTTGAAACATCACCTTTCATTTTGCAAGTAAAACTCTCAAACTAAAAAATTGTTCATTTTCGTCGAATTCGTGCGATTTTGCTTAATATGGGAAATTGGTTTGGTGATGGTTTGAAGAGAAATAAATAATATTTTATTCGTATTTTTCGAAGGTAAATACATACAGTAAGTAAAGTTAGCACCAGATGGAAAAAAATATTTATTTTTTTTTATTAAATTATTATTATGACTTAACACTACTTACTGGCTATATACTTATTAATATTTACGACTAAAAATTTTTTTTTAAATTTTTAAAATTTTCTCTTGTTTCTCAAAAAATATGAATTTGGCTCAAGAGTAAAGTAACTTTGTTTTTTTTTACAATATCAAAAACTATTATTTAGAATTGAAAACTTGGGATTCAAAATTTAACCACATCCATCTAAGTAGCACGTGATCATCAAATCTCGCTCTAAAATACAAGTAAAATTTTTTAACATACCTCGTATACGACTAAAAAATTGGTATCCGATGGTTGTATTTAAGGTTTTAGACCATGCAAAACTTTTTATAAATAATAACTTTTTTTCATAAACTCAATAATAAAAATACACCAAAAATTACAACTATTATATTATTATGTTTATTAAGTGACGTTTATTTAATAAAATCGTAATAGTTAGTTACTTTCAAATAATTGCACTGTAACATGAAAAGATAATCTGCTAAAAATTGTACTCAGTTTGTCACTGCTAAATACCTAGATTAATTTTGAAGCAAAATAAAAAAAAATCATTAAAAGAACGTTCCAATATTTACTTATAGTACCTGGTAAATTCTATTTACATGTAATTAATATATTTGTCAAAATTTTAATCTTAAAAACCGGGTCAATTGAACTATTCCATAACTCGGTATTCCCCAGATGTTTTGACTTAGGAACGAGCCTCCTACGGTCAAACTGATTTTAAGTATAAAAATACACTTTTTCTGTACCTGCTAGATATTATGTGGTCTTTAAAAAATCAAAACTGTAGTTAATAATTATAATGTTGCAGTTAAAACACAAAAAAAATTATTTCCAGTTTTGTACTAGTTTTTGATACAGTGAATGTAACAACCAAAATCAAACTTAAAAATGAATTTTGTCATAATTACAGAAAAAAATCCATTATACATGCCACTACGTTGACGATTTGTTAGTTATATGTGTGCCTTTATTTTAAGTAAATTGACGCTTATTGAGGTAGGAAACTAAAAGTTTAAAAAATACAATTTTGTCCGGACGTCTGTCTGGTGTAAAACTATAACTCACGAACGAAAGCTCCTATCGAGTTCCAGCTTTCACTTTACTAGTTAGTTTTCTCAGTTAGTATTTAATTTGAGCAGGATCGGGCCAGCTCTTCCGTTACTTATATGTGGGTATTTTTGTAGTCCGAGATTATAAAGGAGGAAGCACACTCTTTATGGAGAATGGACCACGGTCGATTTTTTTGAATCTTTGAGAATTTATTATACATGAACTTCTGACAAAAAGTGTCTAAAAAAATCTTTTCTGTATTTTTTATTTAATTTTCAAAAATACACAAAAATTTTTTTTTCGCCACTTTGTTGGATAAGGTTGTTTTTGTAATTTTTAGTAGTAGAAATATTATTGTGGCAGTCAAACATTGTTTATAACAAATTGTTAACTAAATAAGCAATGAAATTAATAATGAAAAAAAAATTTTTTTTTTAATTGTATTATGAGCCATCAATATTGATTTTTAAAGACAAAATTATTTCTTAACTAATTATTTAAATAATGCAAAATTGAAAAAAAGGATTATTAAACATAATAATTTTTTTGTTAAGAAAAAAAATATTTTTTTTAAATCAATAATAAACAATAGAATGGTAAAATTTTTTTTTTCAAAAATATGAAAGTAAACTATTTGTTTATAAATAATTTATAAACAAATAGCGTTAAAAAATCTTACCCACAATAATATAATCCTTATTTCTAATATAAAAATGATAGGTATTCCCACCCAACTTTCCGAACACTCCTAGTAAATTAATTGTTTAATGGATTATTTTAATTTGTCTGCATCAAAATATATTAATAAAATTAGTTCACAACAATTAAAATAAATTACTAAATTTTTTTTAACTTTTTATAATTTTGTATAATGTACTTTTTGATCCCTTTCGGATTTACCATATTCGATAACAAAAGGACAAAAAAAATTATTTTCTTTTATTTTGGTTATAATAATTACAATGTTAAATTCGAAGAGACTAAAACATTTTCTAAATTTAGAATTTTATATTACCTATCGAATGGTATAAATCCCATTTTAATATTTTTAATATTTTTAAAGTTATTCAATTTTTTTTTAACTTATATTAAATTTCAAAAAAAATTAATTCTACAATTTTTTGAATAAAATTAAAAAAAATTACAATTATAGAGTTTTTTCCTACAAATTTAATGGTATTTTTTTTAATTTTTAATATTAATATTAACCTTAAAAAAATTAAACCTTTTTTGAAAAAATTTAAAATCAATAAATAATTAATATCTCATTCAATTTTATATTCAAAATGGGAAACAGACCTTTTTTTAGGCTTTCTGGATCAAAATGCATTAATAAAGTAAGTTTAAAAAACAAACAAAAAAATCAAATTTTCTGTCAAAAATTCATGGGTCCCATTGAATTGTTTTAACTTTTTACATTTTCTTATATAACTTTTACAAATCCTATGTTAAAATTATGAAATAATTTACACACATAGTATAAGTGCATTGCAAATTATAGTAGAAAGGAAATACCCAAATTTTATTACAGCGGAAACAGTCCTAGTTATCGACAGATGTTCGAATTTGAGTGAACGACTGTAATCCTTATGTAGTACTTAATTTAGTCTTACATTTAAATGGCCTTATTTTTAAAGTTGTACTCTTGTAATGCATTGCACAGTTGAAACGGCAAGCGTTAACAGGGTAGAACTGACCATTCTTAACGACCTGGATTTATTTTATTTATTTAAAATGTCGAAACTCCACACATTCATAATGTAATTAAAGGTGGCTTAAACTTTTAGCAGTCTTTATAAAAATCATGATGTTTTTAATTTTGATTGATTTTTTTAATTTTAATTATTTTTTTTTCAAGATTATTAAAAAATATTTAGGGTGGGACAAGCATTTCAAGAAAATAATTAGGGTATTAATAAAATTATTTAAGGATCAGGTCAAATTGTGGTAGAAGGAAAAACCCAAATTTTGTAACAATCATTTTTATGTTTTTTATTACTTTATTTCTTGTTGTACAAAAGTAAGTTGTAAGTATAAAAATTTATTTTCGTGTTTTATTTTATTTACAACAAAAAGAAATTAAAAATCTATAAAATCTGTAAAATTATTAGAATCACATCTGGAATTTTTTTTGCTCGTTCACTAGGCTTTCCCTCTGATAGGACCGGGAAAGTAAGATATTCGTGTACTACTCCAAAATCAAATTATTAGTTATTTTATTTCCTAAGTACAAAATTAAAATTCTATTTTCATGTTTTTTATTTTTTTATTTCATGCTCTAACGTACAAAAATTAAAAATATATGTTCGTATTTTATTTTATTAATTATTTTATTTGATTTTGCAACAAACAAAAGAAAAATCTAATTTCATGTTTTGTTTTATTAATTACTTTATTTCACATTGTAATCATGTAAAAATCTATTTTTGTGTTTGTGAAATTGTTAGAATCACCTTCACCTAGTTCCAACCCTGTATGCCGCGTACCCTTGACAATTCCTGGAAGGTATTCTACTTTAATTTGCAACCTACACCAAAGTATATAAGGAAAAAAATGTTTAACAACAATTTTACGATTTTTTATTTTTTGTTAACTTAGAGAACTCGTTATAAACATTATAAACAAGTTTTAAATAATTTTATAGCGTCATCTTGTTGCGTACACTCATAGAAAATACTCAAAGAGGCGAAAACATTTTTATGGTGATTATTTAAATAATTATCCAGCTTTCAATGAAGACAGAGCTATGAAAGAAAATAGTTAATTAACAATGGACCAGATTTTTGAAAAATGCATTTAAAAATTTTTTTCCAACGGGACTTTCTTTCTTCAAGTGTTGAAATGTCACCATATTTCTTTCAAATTATTAAATCAATATTTAGTGCGTTAAAAAAATTGTTTTAGATGTGGTAGTCATTATAGAGGCGGCGTACTCATTCCGAAACGGTCGCGCGGAACCCTATTTTCAGCAACAAAGTAAAAGGCTTTTTTTCTATTTGTTTTTTTTTGTTAATAACAATTTAAATTTTTATTTGCAATAAAAAATCGACATGATACATTTCTCAGAATAAGCGGACGAGATTTAATATTATTGAAATATTTTGTATAAAATTGATAAGTGAGGTTTTTTGGAATAGAGATAATGATTTTTTTTAATTAATAAATTCGAGATGGCGACTCCAAGATGGCGGACGAGATTTATGATTATTGACCTATTCTCTTTAAAATTGATATGTGAGGATTTTTGGGATCGGATATTATGATTTTTTTTTAATTAATTAATTCAAGATGGCGACTTTAAGATGGCGGACGAGGTTTATGATTATTGAAATATTTTCTATAAAATTGATATGTGAGGTTTTTTGGAATCAGGGATAATGATTTTTTTTTAATTAATAAATTCAAGATGGCGACTGCAAGATGGCGGACGAGATTTATAATTATTGTAATATTTTCGATAAAATTGATATGTGAGGATTTTTGGGATCGGATATAATGATTTTTTTTAATTAATTTATTCAAGATGGCGACTCCAAGATGGCGGACGTGATTTATGATTATTTAAATATTTTCTATAAAATAGATATGTGAGGGTTTTTCGGATCGGAGATAATGAATTATTAATTAAAATTAATAAATTCAAAATGGCGACTCCAAGATGGCGGACGATATTTATGATTATTCAAATATTTTCTATAAAATTCATTTGTGAGGATTTTTGGGATCGGATATAATGAATTATTAATTAAAATTAATAAATTCAAAATGGCGACTCCAAGATGGCGGACGATATTTATGATTATTGTAATATTTTCTATAAAATTGATATGTGAGGATTTTTGGGATCGGAGATAATGATTTTTTTTAATTAATTAATTAATTCAAGATGGCGACTCCAAGATGGCGGACGAGATTTATCATTATTGAAATATTTTCTATAAAATTGATATGTGAGGATTTTTGGGATCTTCGATAATGATTTTTTTTTAATTAATTAATTAATTCAAGATGGCGACTCCAAGATGGCGGACGAGATTTATGATTATTGACCTATTCTCTTTAAAATTGATATGTGAGGATAGTTGGGATCGGAGATTGATTTTTTTTTTAATTAATTAATTCAAGATGGCGACTCAAAGATGGCGAACGAGATTTATGATTATTGACCTATTCTCTTTAAAATTGATATGTGAGGATTTTTTTGATCGAAGATTATGAGTTTTTAGTTCAAATTAAAAAATTCAAAATGGCGACTCCAAGATGGCGGACGAGATTTATGGTTATTGACCTATTCTGTTTAAAATTGGTATGTTGGGGCGAAGTTTATGAATTTTTTGTCAGAATTGTTAAATTCAAGATGGCAGACAAGATTTTTGATTATTGATAATCCATCTTGAATGTACAACATTCATAAACTCGGACAATAAAATTTCTACATCCCAATTTCGAATAGAATCGTTCAGTAATCAAAAATCTCGTCCGCTAACTTGGAGTCGGCATCTTATATTTTAAATTCAAATTTGGTTTTCAGCACATTTAGACACCATAACGAATTTTTAACTTTTTAAATTTTTTCAACAACTATACGAAATGCTATAGCCAGCCGTAAGAAACAATCAAACATCCAAACATACAAACAAGTAAACTAAATAAAAATATATAATAGCGATATATACTATATTTGGATCATTTTACTTGCGTTGACAAAATAAAAAATCGCGGTCGCCGAAATTTACGTTACGTATTAACGTGATAACATTCAGGCATTATGGCCCCTATCATCAAAATTGGGCGCCAAAGTTTACGTTGCAATACACTGGCACTTCAGCGCCAGGCGCCAAAATGGACAAATGGCGCCAAAATTCCTGATATATGTTCATTATAGGGGCCGGACTGACCGTTGTACGTATATATATATATATATATATATATCTATATATATATATATATATATATATATATATATATATATATATATATATGTAAAAAACGTGGGGTGTATAATTATATTTTTTATTTTTTAGTCCTACATCTAAGAAGATGTTTTAAAATTTTGCTACAGAAGGCGGGGCATCCTGTAGACATAATTTAAAGTAGATGTACCTAATTTAGGCTTAATTATTATTTATAAGAATTGTCAAAAAAAAAAATACAAAATGTTAAATCTGTCACATAGAAAATATTAACGCAATAAGCCCACGAGGCTGCAGTGAATCCTGTTGATAAAGAACGGTTCCGGGAAAAAAATAAAAAAAGCGTATCAAACTTACAAAATCATATGATATTGGCTCGCCGCTATTATAAAGCTCTTCGATATTTTTAACGCAAAACGCATTTTGGCGTTTATATGGAACTGGAACAGTTTCTAACAAAATATGTGTACATATTATGTTTGACAAACTTTTTAAAAAAATTGTTGTAAGTGATCATTTAAATTTGACTACAAGAACGGCTACGATTTAAAAAAAATAATGCGTTGGTAAGATATATCGAAAAATATGACATCAAAATAAAAAAAAATTTTTAAGTAAAAAAATATAAACTAATTTATGTATTGTCAAACTCAAATGGAAGTCTAATTTAAATAATCAGTCATTATAATATTATTAACATATTACCTAGTGGTTTATCCTCAATGAAATCTATTAGCAAATTTTCTGATGATTCAGAGGCTGATGATGTGCTTGGACTAGGTATTGCATTTTCATCTAGACCTTCAGCTGTCGTTGCAGTTGACAGTTTACAATATTGTATAGCCGGTGGGTTGATTGCCAGTTTAAAATTTTTTAGCTTTTCTCTGAATTTAAGTCTGTCTCCTAATTTTGGTATAATTTCTTTTATGTTGTCTTCATTAAGTAAACAAAATGCCTCGTAATCTATAGAATTTTCTAAAAAAAATCCTTTTTTTTATGGTTTGTTACTTTCGTACAATATACAGCGTGTCTCAAATAAGAGTGATTGCTCTTTTGAGGGCTATCAAAATATACAGGGTGTTCCATTAAAAATAATACATATTTTTTCCATTTATTTTGACCGAAATTTGGAATGATGGAAAACAATACAAACAAACTTGATAAAAAAAACTTGTGCGTAAACGAAAACAATATAATTGAAAACTCGATTTCTTTAGGGCAATTAATAAGCTGTGTATTTACATTTAAAATCGATCACTCTTATTTAGGACGTTTGAAGATTTTTTAAAATTTGTTTGCACAATGAGATATACCTACAACAGAAAAGACAACAATCTAAAAATAATTTAAACTAAATAATGTGCTACCTATTTTTTTGAATTCTACTTAGTAGCTTAAGAACAAAATGTATACCAACTGATAAAAAATTAAGTACTTTTGATCACCCTGTATACCATTTGTTCAAGTAGAACATGTAAGTCGTTTTATCCGGTTTTATGTCGTTTGGCAGGAGCAATCACTTAAATTTGAAAAAACGCGATTTTCAATTGTTTATTGTTACTTCAAAACTATTTAGTTCATAATATAGGTGTAATAAGTTTTTGAAATAAGAATTTCGGGACAAATCTAAAAATGTAAAAAATATACGGTTTTCCATTTAAAAACATTTGACTCTCATGTTTTACTTTTCTGGACCACCCTGTATAATTAAAATTATTTTTATATTGTTGTCCTTACTGATATAATGTCACAGTGAAAACAGATTTAAAAAAATATATTAATTTTTGCTCTACAGACAGAGACGTTACAGATGGGACACACCCTGTATATTATAAACAAAACCTGCATTTTACGGTGTCGAGATTTGCGCCGCCCGGTTCACGCACCGAAATGACTCGGATTTGCAAGCGACGTTGCCAGATCGTTTTCGTTATTATACTGAACTTCATTGTATTATTTTTTACATTAAAAAAATATATGTTGTTTTTGACTATTAACCAAGTTGTTAATTAAAATAAAAAATGATATCATTTCAGGTACCTTCATTATGTTACGAAAACGATTTTTTATAATCAAAAATAAGTTAAATTAATATTTTTTTGGTTTTGATAAACATTTTGTCCTATTCAGATTTTTTATGTAATCAAAACATACGATGCCTGAAATATTATCATTTTTTATTTTAATTAACTACTTTGTTACTAAATTTAAAATCTATTAATGTAATAATTAAAATTAAGCTCAGTATAATGAACGAAAACGATTTTTTATAACCAAAAATAAGTTAAATTAATATATTTTTGGTTTTGATAAACATTTTGTCCTAGAAATATTACCATTTTTTATTTTAATTCACTACTTTGTCAAAAACATTTATGAATCCTACGATCCGTGGTATAATGAAACGGTCTGGCAACGTCGCTTGCAAATCCGAGTCATTTCGGTGCGTCAACCGGGCGGCGCAAATCTCGACACCGTAAAATGCAGGTTTACCCGAAAAACATTCTTATGTTATTTTTTTTGCAAAAAAACAAACTTCTAAAAGATTGCTAACATTTGTGTATAAACAAATGGTAAAAATTTAATTATAGCCAGCTAAAAGTTTTTTAGAATATTAATAAAAAAACATAATGTGTTGGAAGCTGCAATTCCGGAACTATTTAACACGAGATATTTTGTAGTTTAATTACTAGTTATTTGGTAGTTGGCAGTTAACGTGTTAATTTAGATTTTTTTTTATTTTAAGTTAATTTATAGCACTATCTTTTTAAATTACATATTACACGATACTTAACAAAAATTAGATTTTATTATGTTATTTCTTACCCAGAAAAATTGGATAGAGGAATTCTAACTTCCATTTTTCTAGTATGGATTTAACTTCATCCGAGACTGCTTCAGTCTCATCCATATCTCAAGAGTAACGCCTAGAAATTAGTCCAAATACAAAAAAATAATTAAAAATTAGCACGTTATGTAACACAAAGAAGTATCAGAAAAATTTACTTTTTAATTTAATTCAAAACCTAAAACCAAAATTACTTAATTTGTCTAGAAAATGGGTTGCTTCAATTTCTTAAAATAAAAAAAATTAAGTAACGCTAAAGGTTCATTCTAAAAATGAAAATGGCGGAAGTTTTAACGAAGCAAAAAAAGTTTGCACAATTTATGTTACTGCGTTTTGCTTATATTACCTACCTATGGGTATTTAATAAAAAATATAAAAAATAATTTTAAAAATGTTTCTTACCTTAATTTTCCTATTTACCGGCTGAAACCACCACGTGCTCACTTTCACTCTATATGCATATGTTCTCCCCCAAACCGATAACATGCAAATGAGACATGATGAAGGCGGCAATCGGCAATCATAGATTCTCGATTTCTAGAAACGACACCTGCCGTGCAATTTAACCCCATCGAGCGATCGGTACTTCTATTTTTAAGAGTTAAAAAGAAAGAGATAAAAAAGAGCCAGTTACGCGGGTAACAACTAACAAGCGATGCGATGCATGGAGCCATCCCACGGTTCGAAAGAAGACGGAGCATTCCGAATACTTACTATTTAGTTTTGTTAAAATAAACTCTAATGTATTGTTATCTGTTCCTAATATTGTAAGTTAACAATATTTATGTTGTATATATAGCAATGTGGTATATTTATAAAATTGTAACAGTCTTGTTTGGCTAATGTAACCATAAGCTTAGAAAATATATGTTTTTACAATTTTGTATTGTGTATTTAACAATAATGTATAGTTAAATATATAACTATATTAAAATAGTCGTGTTAACAATAATATATTTTAAATGTGAGTAGTTCTAGCTATAAAAATTGTTAGCATAGCAATATTTTTTTAAACGATCCAATATTGTTACGATTTAACAATACATTTTTTACAGTGTAGGGCATTGGCTAACAAAAGAAGACAGTTTATCAAAATGCCTGAAACGCAACAGGAAATAACTATTGCACAGCATGAGTTTTATGTAATTTCAAGATTTCCAAGAGTTATAGGGGCTGTGGATGGAACCCAAATTAAAATTAAATCTCCAGGTATGTACAGAAAAAAATATACAGCTTGTTATTGATATATGTCTCATTCTAGGAGGAAATGATGCAGAAATCTTTCGCAACAGAAAAGGTTTTTTTTCAATTAATCTCCAAGTAACGGGCAGTGCTCATCTAAAAATACTAGATATTGTTGTTAGATGGCCAGGGTCCATACATGATGTGACAATATTTAGCAACTCAAGATTGAGACATAGATTTGAAGATAATAATTTTCCAAATTGCATACTGTTAGGTAATCATTATTGTCAAAATTTATTAGCTGGGTTTCTGATATGAGATGGTTTTTATAATAAGTAATTTGTTTTTTTTAAGGTGACAGTGGGTATTATTTGAAAAACTACTTACTCACTCCAGTTGTCAACCCACAGACAAGAGCTGAGGTGCTTTATAATGAAGCACAGATTCGCACAGGAAATGCTATTGAGAGACTTTTTGGAGGATGGAAAATGAGGTTCCCAATTCTTGCCCATGGATGTAGATTAAAGCTTCAAACCACTTTAGAAGTTATCGTAGCTTTAGCTGTAGTCTACAATATTTGCAAAAATAATAATGAACCTCCACCTCCCCCACCAGATGACGTTCAACAGCTGCTTGCAGTATTAGAAGCAGATGAGATTCCAGAAGTTCCAGCAGCAGTTCCAGGAAATAACCGTGGTCAGGAGACTCGAAGAAACCTCATACAAAACTATTTTGTCCATTTAGAGGAATAGTTGCTTTAATGTCTATGAATAACTCTTTGTAAAGACATAATTAGTAGATTCCTATTATTATTTATATTTTTAGTGCAATATACATGTTTGTCTATGTTTTACTGAAAAAAACTCATTAACTGAAAACTGTGTTATTATTTCAAATAAATTGCAAATATGTATTAAAAAACAAACTTTGTGAGTAAACAAAAATCAATTTTATTTTTTAATCTACTATTTTATGAAAAAAAGTACATACAATGTAGTATAATACGAAACTAATTCTAGAAACAGCATATAATATTTAAATAAACTGGACAATCATAAAAAAACAAAACACTGAACTTAACTTTAAAGTAATATGTATTAACTTCTGAACTTAAATTAATATTAAAAATAAAAGATAAGCCTGAAAGATTAACATTAACTATTTTTCAGAATTGATATCTCTATTAAGAGTTTCTTCTTCTGCAGTTCAAAAATTTCTTCTTCATGTTGGTTTCGTTTAATAATACCTGCTTTTTCTGCTTCATAACATTCTTGTTTTATTCTTGCTAATTTAAGATATTCCTCACTTAACTTGGAAGATGTTAGTTGTTGGATTGCTGGTCGCCTTCTTTTAGTCCAAACATGCCTCAAGGCATCCGATTGCTTGGATTCAACATGAACAAAGCCTCTTTTTCCTGTCTGAAATTCAAAAGTTCATTTGCAAGTTACAGTTTCAAATAAATTTGTCAATAAAAACAGCATTAAATATTTGTGTGTGACACAAAAAATTATATACTTACGTTCTTAACACCTGTGTTCCCATTTGCATCTGTGTCCAATTTTTGCAAAGTTGGAGTTGTAATATTCAACCCTGATGTTTGAGCAGGAATTGCACTAACTTTTTCGGTATATGAGTGATCATCATTACCGTCATTGTTAGAATTCTGTGGCGTTACCTCCTCTGTCACAATACAATCACTATCATATTGATTTGGTAAACCAAAGACCGTTTTTGGATTAACCAGTCCCAAAGCTAATTCCATAACTGGATCATCATTTATGTAGTAGCTTCCTCCTCCTGTTTTTCGCTGTTCCATTTTTTCTTCTGCAACATTCTTCCTCAGAGACTTTTTGATATTGTCGTAGTATTTTCGCAAAGCGTCTTTTGTTCTCGGATAGCTTTCGGGAGTCTCACTATTGAATCGATTTGCAATAATCTGCCAGGTCTCGTCTTTTTCTCGCCATGTTTGACTATTTGTGTTTTTATTTTCAATAATATTTTTAAAATCGGTTACAATATTAAGTAATAATACTTTCTCCCGATTGGAAAAATTCGGGGCCCTTCTCTTTCCATCGTTCATCTTAAATTCAAATTTTAAAACAAAAATTAATTAAAATAAAATAAACTTAACAAAAAAACTGTGAGGGAAAATGATTTCTTCTTCCTTTTTCTTCTTTTTTCTATATGTCCGGAAAGAAAGAACATTTTTGCGATGTTGCCAAGTGTTTCTTAAACTTAGCTAAAAAATTGATGGTGCAACACATATCAAAGTTGGGGTTCATCTTAAGCTAAGGTGCACCTTAGCTTAGTTGCAATTTTAAGCAAAGCGGTGCAATTAGCTGTAAGTGTCGTTATTTTGACAGAATTTTTTCGACTTAACCTAACTTGCTTGGGTTTATTTACTAGCGCGTTTTGACTGTTGAGTTCATTTCTTGCAACAAACCCAATACAGTATGCTTGGTTAATCGGAATGGGTCGAAAAATTCGATATCGTCATATTTATTTAAATAATGCTGCCGCTGTCGATATATTTTTGGTCTTCTCACTACGATATTTTCTTCGTCTTCAGAAGAGCTCGAACTACTACTTGAATCGAATACGTAATCTCCCTTTGTAATCTAAAGTAAAATACGGGTGGACGGTGTAAAATTAATAACCTTTAAAGATTTGTAGGTTATGTTTCAAAATAAAGCTTACTTTAACCACGCAAAAGTGTCAAAATTGGGACTTTACAATAAAGGCGGCTTTTGGCTTAATCCTCCTTTAAAGTTGTATTATGGTACGGGTTTTATAGGTAAAAGGGACCTTTTACCCTTAAAGTATACTTTATATTAATTATGGTACTGGCTGTTAATCTTAATCAAAAAATTCTTACCCAAAATATTTATACTAATTTATTAAATGCATGTTTCATCTCACTTTTTCTGCTAATGCCAGTCCAAGAGTATAACGTTAAAAGTTTTCTAAAAAATGTAATTAATCAATAAGTACCTATAGAGTTATTTTAAAAGATACATACTTAGTAAAAATTACTGCACATAGCATGTATGATGCTTGTTTCCAACCAAGTCCTGTTCCAATAACTCTCTTAAAATGGGATATCACTTTTCTTCTGTAATTTTCACTTGTCATTATTGTTAAAAAATTATTAACTTTTTCAGTTGTATCTAGGGGAAACATGGATGAATCTTTTAATTCATCATTTAGCGGCATAAAATTGTGCTGATTTTGTTCTACTCTTTCCAGCTTTACATTGAATGCATTCAAATCATTTTTAATGTTACTTTTAACTAAAAAAATGTAAAAAATAATTACAAAAGTGAAGAAAAAAGTAATATGTATAAAAATTTTTCCATCTTGTTTAATATTATTTTTAGTTTATACTTATATTCACCAAATTCTTTTAAATATTGCTTAAATTGTGACTTTGTCACCAAGATAACTGACTGGGCATGTTCAACAAGGGCTGTATTAAATTCCTGTATTTCTACTATGGAGTAATTATTATTAGTATTATTAGTAGGGGTGGGAATTGCTCCATTGTCCTCTTGGTTCTCTTGGTATTGATTAGACAATGTCGCAATAAAATAACTTGCTTGGATGCATTCATCTGCGATATTTGTTTTAAAAAACGCTTCCTATTGTTCTGCAGAACTCTGAGATTTATCTGAAAATTTTTTCTTCTTTAATGAAGGCACACAGGAAACATAATAATCGTCATCGTCAGTTGATGCTTCTGCACACAGGTTATCTGCGGTTTTAGTAGCATGTGAATAGAGTAAAATGTTAGTCGCTTTTACCAAACAATCGAACTTGAATCACGACTATTTATTAGGCACACTTTCAGCATCACATTGGTAAAGTCTTAAATCTCTTAATCACAGGCCAATAGAGTATTCCATCCTTCTCTCATTTATGCGATACTGGCTCCACTTCATTAAGTGGTTTAATATGTACCACCTTAAAATAATCCATTTACAAAGTGCAAATAATTTTGTGACTTCTCGGCTTATATTCGTTGTAAGGTAAAAATACAAAACGTCAAAAGTTAAAAATATTATAGGTTATGTATATTTCGCAGTGAATACCTTGCCGATACCGGCCGACTACTACTACTGCAGTCGGTAGATATAATTTATGAGCTGAGATTTAGTTGATCCGGCCCATACAGAAACTAGTTTCTGTATGATCTTCCTATGTTTGTGTTATCCACTTTATAATTATAAATCGACGTGCGCGGAAGCTTACGAAAAAATATGATTATTTAAACTTCTTAAAATTTATCCTTAAGGATCGGCCATGGCTACGTATTCACTGCCCTTTTAATCCGAAAAAGTTCTCATCTCCGCCATGTTTAGAATAAAAATTTTGTAGGTTAGTTTGTTTTCCAAGTCAAAAAAGAGATTTGATAATGTTTTTCGTGTAATATTAAACGAAATAATATATTTTTTAGCCATACTTAATCTCGGAAAATTTTTTAAACTGGTTTTAAGCTCAATGCGATAATTTTGTTTATTAAATAAATTAAAAAATATTTGTCAAAAACACAAAATAAAAGGGGCGCTTCAGAATATGTGGAGGTGGCATCAACAAATTTATCAATAAAATTCACGGGATTTGAGAATTCTTTGTAGGTAAAAACGAATAAATCCGTGGAAGCCATAACGTTATTAATCAAATCACTTTGCTTTCATTGTGTTTGTTTTCACAACGTTCGATACATCGTGCGTCTCCGAGTTGGTAAAGTTTTATTCACCAAAACTATTAAAAGAACATACAAACAGCAACGCCGGCACAACGTTGTAACAAAGTACAAACTATGATTCTTAGGTTAGTATCATGATAATCAGTGACATAAAAACAAATAATACATGACAGCTAGAATAATAAAAATTTATTAACATTTGCCAAATTTTCAGTCAAAATAATTTATCAAAATTTTTTTTTAATAATTTTTAGGCGATGATAAATGTTTCAATCCCAAACGATGGACAATTCTTTCATTTTCTTTCATTATAAAAAAATGATATACAGTATACAGCATGTTCCCAACATCCTCCCACCTTGAGGACTATTGACAAAATATATAACTCAACAATACAAACATGCTGAATACATTACAAAATAAAGTTAATATACCGAACATAAATCGATCGGGCTGTTTAACAACTCTACCGCGTTTCGTGACGTATGCAGAATCGGGTTCTCTGCTTTTTACGTCATTACTGACGTCAGACACTTCCGCAATATCAGTTTTAGGGTGTTCCGCATACTCGCCCACCATCTGATATTCTGAACTGATATCGTTGCTCCGCTTGTCAGATTCCTTGACAGTACTTGCTCCGACACCGAAGTCTTCAGATGGACATTCAAGAGGATATAACCTTTGCAATGGTCGAAGTAGTTGGCCCCTTGCCGTACTAACTCGTGCCAGACGACTTCATTATCTCGGCCCTTAATTAATTCTGTGATTCGACCAAGTGGCCATTCCAATCCTTTGTCGTGGTCATTACCAACTAACACAACGTCACCAACTTGTATTATTTTTTCTGACATTTTTTTCTTCTGGAATACTTGAAGTTGTGCCAAATATTCGCTTCTGAATCTCTTTCGAAGATCTTCCCTTAAATTTTGTTTATGCTTTAACTTACGACATGCTGATGACTGATCAATCACATCGCAGTCAGGCATTCCAACTTCTACTAGATCGCGTAAAAACATTGCAGGAGTAAGAGGTGTTAGATCTGTAGAATCGGCTGATACATATGTGATTGGTCTAGCATTCACTACGGCTTCACATTCACACATAATAGTCAACAAATCCTTGTAATTGAGAGATGCTTTTCTAAAATTCTACGTAACAACCCTTTCTGAATGTCACTGTCTTTTAGCCCATCTTTGATCCATCTACTGATAGATTGTGAATGTATTTGAAAAAAGGTAAAAAAATATGTCTAGTTGAGGTGCTTTTGGTCGTGAAGTTTTAATAATGTCGGTGGTTGTGATTTTAATACCATTGTTGTAATGTTATGTAATTTAATAATTGAAAATGTTTGAGCTCTTTGCGCAGAAGAATTAGTCGTAGGGTTAATTGTTTTAAACTTAGAGATTATAAGGGAAATAAAGGATCCCATATTTTTTTGTATTTTGGAAAGGTTGGATTTTTTTAACGTCTTTCATGTACCTTTCAAAGGGTTCGTTTTTCCCTTCATCTATCATTAGATTCAGTGAAAGGTTAAAATATCAAAACTTTTAGGTTTTAGAATTTTTTTTAAATTGTTACATAATTTTCCACCATTTTAAATATGTTGTGTTATATTGCTTTTGGGTTTTTTTCTCTTATCGATGCAACTATTGTTGATAATGTGGCAGTAGGAACGTTTCTCCTGCTGTATGCTTGCATAAGGCGCAGAACTTAGGGTAAGTTTTTCCACAGGAGATCTGGTTCACTAAAAGAGGATATAAGTAATTTACGTCTCGGTTTTAAAATTATTGGTGAAATTATCATTGATTCTAGTTTGGGGTACTAGGGTTGAGATTTCCACATCGGGTAAGCTACAGTGCATGTGGCCTGTACCTTTCTATTTTAATTAATACTTTTGGAAAATAAGGAACGGGTGGAAATATATATGCTTTCAATCCTTTCCAATGTATTGTAAATGCATCAACGCCTATATTCTCAGGATCGAAATAAAATTTTTGCACTTTTTATTTTTTCATGATAGAAAAAGATCTATTTATGCCTCACCTAGAATTTTCACGATATTTTGAAAAGCTGAGTTCCATAAGCTATATTTCGTTACATCATGGATATTTTGAAAATTTTTGTCGGCCACCAAGTTGTCATTAGAATTAATATAAGAGGTGAAAAGGTAACTTTTTTCCCTTCGGGCCAATGAAAAATGTCTCGCGTTATATTTAATTTTAGGTATTTAACCCCCACCCATTCTGTTCTTTTCTTAATAGTAAGTGGCAGTTATTTGTATGTTCAGCTAGTGACTTTAACCCCTATAAGGCTGCTTTTAATTTTAAAAAGTTTATGTAATTGCAGATTTCTGATCGACTTCAAACCATTTTTGTTTCTGTGTTATAGGAAGTTGCGCCCCAGCATCTGGTGCTGGCGTCGGTATATATTTGTACGGTATATTTTGGCGATTTAATGTTTTTGTTACTTGTTTCTATATTTTCTAGCCACCAATAAAAATCAGAATTTAAGACCGCGGGAAGTTTCATAAAGCCATTATAATTTCTATTGTTTTGTTTTAGCAGTAAATATTTTACGCTTTCAAAATTTTACGTGTATACTATGCGTTTTTCAAAAATCGTGAATCATATTTTTATTTTTACTTTTTGCTCTTCTGGTATGTTCCTGTTTTAGTATCAATAATAAGTACCAAAAATTTGATTTTTTGAGAGGGTTGTAAAGTACTTCTTGCTGTGTTGTTAACAAACTCTAACTTTGTAAAAATATTTACCGTTTCATTAATATTTTGTTGACCAGTTTGTAGACTTCTATTTGTTAGTAAGATATCATCGAGATACATAACTGATGTTAATCTTTTGTTACATAAATGAAAAAAAATGGGTTTTTAATATTTTTGTACGGTAGAACTTAAAAAGTTAAGATAGGGACATGTAAGCCGTTTTATCCGATTTTATGTCGTTTGGCCGTAGCAATCATTTAAAGTTGGAAAAATGCGATTTTCAATTGTCTATAACTTCAAAACTAATCAGTTTACATTAAAAGTGTAATAGGTTTTTGAAATCAGCTTCTCAGGGCAAATCTAAAAATGTAAGAAAATATAGGGTGTTCCATTTAAAATAACAAAGTTGATGTTCACTTCCGGTATAAACGGAAGTATCTGGTTGCTCTAAATATTTTAGAACGATTGGGCATCCCCGAAAACCTCATATCCCAAATTTTAAGATTTGAATTCTGCTTACTTCTCCAGAACCCTCTAATTAACCATCTAAAAGAATCACCGTGTATCACCTGGTGTGAGAAGTTTTTTAATATTTTGTTCGAGAGGCTTTATTTTTTTTCCTAAGTAAAGATTTTTGTGGGAGGAAATCTTTGTTTTGGAATTTTTACAAATAGGATTTTATACCTTTTTACCCACATTAAAATTTGTTTATTAGTGGTAATTTTTTTCTATTCATTAAAATGAAATCATATTATCCTTCCTGCATATCTTACAGTTATTTTTTCGTCAATCCCTTCCGGATTCAGCTGTCCTTCTTTTTCTTGGGGTACGTTTTGTACGTTGCTTGTTTTTTTCGGTATATTTTCGTTTTTCACTGGGTTTCCAACGGGTCTTGTATTTTTTTTTAAATTGATGGTGGAGGAGCTTTCAATTCGTTTGCCGTTGGTTCTTAACTTTTAGCTGTTTTGTACTTTTTCCCAAAAACCTCTTCAAATAAATATTTATCCGGGTTTTAAGCCAAAGCGATTTTTTGAATTCATCCAAGGGTAAAATAAGAATTTTCCGCTCTCCCTAATACGCATTAAAAAAATATAGGGTTTTGCACATCTAACTTTACTATTTACTTTAATAATTGACGTTAAGTGACAAACAACATATTTTACACAATTTTTAATAAGTACAAAATTTTACAAAGTTTAATCGTAAGAAAACTACAATAGTGAAAGTTAAACTTTATAGTAGGTGTTCAAAATATCTTCCATTTTTATCTATACATTTTCTTGCCCTTTCTTTCATTGATTTACGCACATCTCTTAGCATTGCAGGGGTCACCTGTCTAAATGCTATAGTAATTCTTTCTTTCATATTTTCTTTTGTGGTAACCTCTTCTTTGTAAACAATATTTTTAATAAAACCCCACAAGAAAAAATCGCAAGCTGTAAGGCAAGGCGATCTAGTATGCCAATTTATAGGTCCTCCCCTTCCTATCCAACGATCCTGAAATTCCCGATTTAACCAATTGCGAACATCTAATTGGTAATGTGGTGCGGCACCATCTAATTGAAACCACATTCCGTTGCGATAATTTTGAGGCACATTTTGCAAAAGATTTCTAAAATCAAGTTCTAAAAAATTTTAAAAAATAGCTCCATTTACAGTCCCATCAAAGAAATAGGGACCAATTACATAATCAAACACCCTGTGCAACAGGTGAAGATGTTGTGTCTTATTGTGATAGGTGCATGTTTTATTTACATCATAGTAGCTTGTTTGAGGAATTTTTAAAAAATGTGGTTTTTGTGCTAATATTTCTGAAGTGCTGTTTTTTCATTAAATCTGCTTAAAATAGGAATAACTTGTCAAAAAACTACCGTAAAGCTAATATTAAGTAGTATCAGAAGACATAATCGTATAAAGGATGTTCAATTTAAAAAAACCAAATTAATTTTCATTCCACAAAAATCAGCCACCCTGTATACATCAAACAATTTTAAAATTGTAGTTCGAGTGACACTGTCTACCCCTACAAAAAATCTTTTTGATATCTCTTTTAGTTTCGGTGCTAGAGATCGAGTGGAAATAATTGGCGCACCCTGTATATTTTTATGTAAAATAAGTGCCTACCTCTTTAATGTAAACTTTGTAATATGCATTTGCTTTAGCTGAGTAAATATAAATAAAATATATTAACTTAGTGTTGTTTTCCGTAGGTCGAAAAAAAATAACTTGCCAAGATGAGAAAAGCAAGAAAAGCAATTAGTCCAAAAGTGAAACTTGCCATAACACTTACGGCCGTTTGCACCGACTGTTTTAAGGATTCCTTAAAGTTGGGACCTTAAGTATTAGTTTACTCTTGCACCGTAATGCACGAGCTCCTTATCTCCTACTTAAGTTCTCTTTAACTAAACCGCTCAATTTGTAGGCTTAGGGAAAATATAACGTATTTGACATGACATATGACAGACAAGAAGACTGCAAAAATTTGTCGTAATTATGTTTTTGACCAAAAAAGTATTTTTGATTTGTCTAAACTAGCACCAGACTAGTACGCGTATTTTTTATTATTTTTATTATGAACGCAGAAGACAATTTTAATTTGAAGATGAAATTGAAATTTTATATATTATAAAAATACCGACATGATCAAACCATTTTGAATTAATGGACGAGTTCCCTTTTTTAAAAGATTTCGGCTATATAAGGCGACAGTTTTCAGTGTGTTGGAGGCCATAGAAGAACAACTGGAATTTCCAGATGATAGGTAATTTAAAGTTATAAAGACTTGGTAATTTAATAAATATGTATTTTTTAGAAACAAAAGTGTTACTCAAGTTAATCAACTACTTTGCTGTTTACGCTTTTTTGCAAGTGGGGGTCACTTAGCGACAGCTGCTGATTTTACAGGGGTTGATGTATCCGCAGCTTCATGAATTGTAGCTAAAGTTTCCCGTGCTATAGAATTACTTCGCCCTAATTACATCAATATGCCCCAGGGAGATGGAATGTTGCCATCACACATCTCCCTAGGATAATTGGCGTTGCAGATGGAACTCACATCAAGATTCAGATAATTTTTGTAGTTTATATGATAGGAGCTTCAAATTTTATAGGGTTTTATTTATTCTAAACAGACAAGCTATCTAACAGTTAATGGGTTACTAATGCACTGCATTTAACTTTTACCATTATTATTTGCAATAACTTTCTATTATTATGTTTTAGGAGGGGATGATGGAGAGGTCTATAGAAATAGAAAACAGTATTTTTCATTAAATGTCCAAGTAATTGGTAGTGCTGACCTGAAAAGTAAAAATATTCTTTCCAGATGGCCTGGTTCTACCCACGATGCCACAATATTTGCCAACAGTAATATTAGGGCTAGATTTAAATATGGTGAATTCCTGAACATATACTTATTAGGATCTACAATTTTAACTCCTTTTCATGTGCCGGGTGTTTGATAAGAATGGCAAGCGACTGTATCTCGGTTATTAAAAAAATATAATTTTTTTTATGAACAAAAGTTGTAGGAAGATTAAATCTTCAAACTGTCAAATTTTTTATATACATAAAAGGTGTACCACACCACAACTACAGGACAAACTCAACATTCATTTTTGATAGTTGTTTAAACTAAAAAATTTAGATTTATCAAGATAATGTATGTTGAGCTTGTCCTGTAGTTGTGGTACATCCTTTATTTCCACAAAAATAATAACAAAAGTTATTAATTTAATAGTGACTAGTTTCGTTACATATTAACTTCATCAGACTAATTATTACCATTACCATTAGTCTGATGAAGTTACTATGTAACGAAACTAGTCACTATTAAATTAATAACTTTTGTTATTATTTTTGTGGAAATCTTAAAACGTTGTTTTATTTATTTAAATTTAATAGTGGATTTTCATCAAGTAAAAGCCGACACAGTTAAACATCCTTTATATTTAAAAATTATTTTACAGTGTGAAAATTTAATCTTTCTACAATTTTGGTTCATAACAAAATTTATATTTTTTGTAATAACCGAGATACAGTCGTTTACATCTCTTAATAAAAGACCCGGTACAGTACTTCCTGATCAGTTTATATTATTTTCACAGTTTAACACACTACTACAGGTAATAGTGGATATCCATTAAAGAATTATTTTATGACTCCATTACACAATCCTCAAACTAGGCCTACGATATCTTACAACCTATCATTAAGAAGAACCAGAAATACTGTAGAAAGATTGATTGGTATTTGGAAAAGGCTATTTCCTGTTTTAGCATATGGGATGAGATTAAAATTACAAACTGTCATGTCAGTGATTGTAGCCACTGGTGTGATTCACAATATTGCCCGTGACATGAATGGTGACATGAATGAACCAACAACTCAATTACAAGAAATACATCAGCAAGCTCGTGTTAATCATGTACAAAATAAATTAATTATTTTGCTAATGTGAATATTTAATTTTACTAAAAACTAAATTATGTTTAATATAAAAAAAACTATATTTTATAGCCAACAATTTACAAACCACATACTAAATCATATTAAATTTTAAGTCTTGACTCGGCCCTATCTATAAAAAATTATTCCTTTGGGTTAATGCCTCCAGTTGTTTCTTTTTTATTTCAACATCTAATTTAAGAGCTTGAATTTTCAAATCTCTTTTGTCAGCTGTTTCCATGTCTTTTTTTAGTTTTTCACATTCTAAATCCGCTATAACTAGCCTCTTTTCGATCAGCTGATTATATTTCTCTACTATGGCAGACGAGGTTAAAAATTTTGCTAGTGTAGCTGGTCTTCTCCTCTTTGCATTTACTTGCGATGGATAAGACATTTCCTTCCTCGTCAAAATATTTTTTGTTGTTTTCTCATGTATTTCAACCTAAAATAAAAACATTTTTATATTTCTTTACAAAAAAAGGTTACCAAACTCACCTTTGGAGATGATTGTAACTGTGAAGAGCAACTTGGTTCTCGATCTGTGTTTGTGGGTAATGTTTTAAGACTGTAATCATCATCAAAATCATTATAATGACCAAAAACTGTTTTTTCCTTTACCACTGACATTAACAATTCATGATATTCATCCCTTTCCACCACTTTTGGAATGCCTCCGCCAGTGAGCAATATTTCTATTCTCTCTTGAGCACAGTGTTTTCTAACTTCCATTTTGGAATTATCAAATAATTTTTTTAAGGAATCAACGGTTCGTAGAGTTCCTGCAGCAATCGTTGCGCACATTTCTTTTTTTTCTTTAATAAATACTGCATTAGTTTTTTCATTTTGAATTATGTTCATGTATTTGTGAATTATACTAAAAAGTAAATTCTTTTCTCCAGGAAAGAAAGCAGCATGCTTATTTTTTTCCTTCAATTTCCATTTTTCCACATAAACACAATAACGCTAATAATTTTACAAATAATATAACGTTTTGAGGTTATTTTTTTATTCTTTGACCGCCCACCTTATCTAAGATTTCTTTAACTAAAGCCGGTACAAGTGTTAAAAAGTTAAATCCATCTTATGTATTTAAGGAACCTTAACTAAGGCCTCCTTAAAATAAAGTCGGTGCAAACAGCTGTTAGAGATAGGAGGAGAATTTTTATCTCGAGTCGGCAGAAGTACTATTTCAACTTTTATTCCTCAAGTTTGTGCTGCCGTATACAGCACTTTGCAACCCTCATACTTAACGGTGGTACAAATAAATTTAAGTAAGAAAAGTCAGACGAGATACTTAACTAACTTTTGTTTATTTAATCTATGTCAGCCCCTGGCATTGATTTGTAAAGTATATCCGGCAAGTCTTCATTTTCTGGAGACGCCAATAGCAGTCCTTCAGTGACATTTGAAGCTGGCGATGGATTCGTAAAACAGTCCTCCGTTGAATATAGCAAGTCATGGGGGGACTGTAAGGTATTACGCAAATTTGAGTCATGCTGGTTCTGGAAAGACTGAAATGACTGTTGATAATGTGGTGGAGATGGGTCATGCGGGCTCTGGAAAGGGAGTTCATATTGTTGGGACCTTTGCAAATATGATCCACTTGGCTCATTTGGTTGGGAAGACCCTGATGATGGGTTAGCTTTACGAAGAAGTTTCAGTCGTTTCGCTGTTAGTATTTGCTGTATCTCCATTTGTGTTTCTACGGCATCTAGTATTGGCATGGCTTGTAGCTGAGCAGCAACCGAGGTCCCGAATATTTAAAATTAATTATTTTCAGTGCTCTTAAAATGAGATAAATTATCTAGCCCTTTCACTCATGACTTTTTATTTCCGTGTTAAAATTATAAAACTCAGGATACAGTAAAAATGATTTATTATAAGATTTTTACAAACTGTAAAAAATGTGCGTTTTTACAATATTATGAGATGTCCACAATTGTGGTCATTGTAAACAATCAGTTGAATTTATGAATTGTGAAAATTATAGAAACAATTATTGGTTTTTGTTAGACATAAATGCACTCCACACTTGCAGCACATAATTCGAGATTTTCCCTTGCAGTTTTGAAATTTACAACGTGTACCAAATTCTTTTTCTGAATATGTTGTTAAGTGGCCAATATTATCTAGCCTTATATCATTCTGTGGTCTAATTTCAGTATTAGGGCGCTTTTTCTTTGGAGGTTCATCATGAAAATCCGTTGTACTGGAATGTTTTCCTGGTTTTTTATTTGTTTTATTAGCCATAATCAGTGAATCAGCGACTGCTGCACGAAAATGAACTAAATCCAGTAGGTTCTTTTTTTGAATACCCAATGTTTTTGCCTGCTTGATATATTCTATCCACGAATTTACACATGCCAAATCTATGGCATATGTGAATATACGAAGTGTCCATTTTCTTGATCTGATAAATGTTCGATGAATGGTCACTAAAAAATGTGTATTATAAGCTTCGATAACCTCTGGCCGCTCGACTTGAATGTATTTTTTTTTTCTTTTTTATCCCATCTTTTGCACGTGTCTTGGTTGGAAACACCCAAATAGTTTGAAGCCATAATTACGGGCTTATTATCATACCACTTGGTTAAAATTACTTCTCTATCGTGACTAATGATTTCTTCAGAACAACCACGACCCTTTTGTTTCATAGCTTTGTCAGAAGAAAATGTTGGATTATTGAATCTATTTTGTCTTGCGGTACATACAGCGTATATTGGTTTTGGTCGTAAATATCGAAGCAAATTATAATTAGAAAGAAAGTTGTCAAAAAACAAATTCATATTTGATTGTGATATTCGCTCTGTCAGTTTCAAAACTACTACAGCTCCCTGTCCAAATACCGCCACATGTACTGGATCAAGTTCCGTTTTAGCACCTTAGTATATAATAAAGTGAAACGAACGAATTGGGTCATATAATGGTTTTACCTTCCAAAATCGATCATTTGCATTCTGGTCTTCTTAAACATTGACGAAATGTATGTTTTGTCGTAATTTATAAAATCTATTTATTGGCATACTGTTTTTTATTTGGGGAATTTATAGCTGCGGTTCCCAATAGAATTTTATTCTGGGATAATGTAAGTTTCCCATAACTATATGTATTCCCACAAAAGTTCGCAATTCTTCAGTATTTGTAGGCTGAAATTGGACATTGTTTTGAACCGCATAAATATTTGTATAGTTAGTCATTATATCAAACAATTCTTCGGTAAAGTAATTTAGAAAAAAATGTATTGGACCTTGTAGTTCCAGAGGATTTTGACTATGTTCAGTATGCCAAGTGATTACTGGAGAAAAGTATGTCAGACCCTTGCGCCATTTATATCTTTCTTTGCTGTAAATTCAATATTTTTTATGTAATCTGAAACGTTAATTTTCTCTGACGTAGGTTCTGCAGAATTTGGTTCATGCTCAGCTGCCGCCTCTTCAGGATCTAGCGAAATGGATTCAGTCTCAGCTGTCACATGTTCGGCATCTGTTATTTCATATTTCTTGTCATTTTCTTCCTCTGCCTGACCCTCATCTGAAAAATTTATTTAGATAAAGGTCAGAGATGAGTAAAAAATTATACTAAATATTATATACTGACAGCGAAATCTAATAATTATTCTCTGCATCTTCTTCGAAGCCATCGTCGCTTTCCCCATCATCTGAAAGGGCTCCTATATCAGACAACCCATCTTCAATCAGCTGCAAAAGCTCTCCGTTTGTCAATGGTCGTTTTTTCCATCGATTATTACTCATTTGGTTCCTAGGAAAAATATTACCCTTTACTCCATTTAATGATGTATGAAATTAATGTCCACAAAAGTGGACGCGGCAAAAAATAATTAAAACTTCAAGTCATACAACAAAATTTATTAAAAGGTTTAAAAGTGAATTAAATTGGCGACATGTTTCGGCCAAACGATGGCCATCATCAGGCAAACCAAACTAAGAAATTGTACATGGTATTAAAATTTGGTATGAAAACTAAGCACTTACATAGTAAAAATTTTTAATTTTTTTTTTGAAACTACAGGGTTTAGGCCTTAAAAGAAATCAGTATCGACAAATGTGCTTTCCTTATCGAGATATCTCGAATAGAAGTTTTGAATGAAAATTGATGACCGAAAGAATTTTCCGGATTGGACGTACCATTCTCGAGTTATCGCGCGCAAAGACATCCACACAGACAGACATTTTTTTTTTCGGAAAATTTTTTGCACGATTTCAATACTACGGTTTGCCCAACTACCAAATACTACATTGCTAGGTACCATTTCCAGTGTCCATTGCATTTTAAACGGACAGTCTCGTTGAAGATATTTTAGAGGATCACAATATTTATTGCTAAATTATTCACTACCAACTTAAAGTTAAAAAATACTTGTATGTCATTTTTTCTAACGTCGTTATATGTATTTTAGATATAAAGGAATAATTTTAACAGTAAACAGTTAACTGTTGACATTTTGCGAAACTAACCTAATAATTTATAAAGCCTGATTTACAATAGGGTAATAACACAATAAATGTTTATTTCTTTATTCAATATTTTCTTACACTTATGAGAAGTTATAATATGTTTTGCTAATAAAGTATATAAGATGTTTTCAATTTTTTTATTTGCTACAGTTTATATTTTTTAAATTTAAACAATTTTTTATTATTAAACAGTCTCATAGTTCGCGGTTGGTTGCGCAGTAACATGTTGGCACATTAATAATCGTTCTTGGCGCTAGAATGCTGTAAATATAGCGATGGCAATTGCCTCCGGGAGGGCCGAAAGGGTTAATACACATGCAAATAGCACGTTAGATCCAAACTGTTTAAAAATGGGTAAGACGGGATTGTAAAAAAAATTAGTTACCCAGTGATATTATGAAATATTGAAGATTTTTATTTTACAAGTATTGGAACAATTCTAAAACGATTAATACATATCTGATGTCCTTCGCAGATGTCTGAATTTCATCGTCAGGTTCTTTTTTAGATTTTGGAAAACCCTTTTTGTCGGTAGAATCTAAAAAAATATTTTATTCAGCAAGGTTTATCACAAATATTACGATAATCAATTACTTTTAGTCATCAACAAGGGGCAACAAAGTTAGCACTCTAATTATTTTTGGTTTTTTAATTTTTAGCTCCAAATTTCTCGTTAATTGCAAAAACAGATTTTTGCACACTTACCTATTAATAGTCTTGCAACGTTTAAGAGATGAAAGGGCTCATTTTCTATCCTTCCCAACCAACTAACTGTATTTTATAGTTTGGTCATTTGTTAACAATGAAGTAAGGCTTCTTCTTATAAAAGCATATACTGATGCTCCTCCTAGTTTTGATAAATCCTTAACCTAAATTAAAAAAATAATAGTGATTAGTTGATAGCAGGTAGCTGAGGTAGCAGCCATGATTTTTTATTGAAGTTTATGAAAATAAACTTACACCATTATGAAATTATTCCTCATTTTCCAAAATGTTTTCTAGGTGCTAAAAATCTTCATCAGTCTTGTGTGATTTTGCCGAATTAAAACTTTGCAATGACTATCTAAAATAAATAGTTATACATTATTTCTCCAATATATCATCCTGTCCAAAATTCATTACCCCCAAGTGTACCTCTATTATCGTTTATATGACTGACCATTTGTGGGGTATCGTGATGATGACTTTCGATTTCTGGGGTACTGTGGCAAGTTTCAATTTCAAGTGGACCTTGTCTACTAGTAATAAATGCTGCAGCTGTCCTGATGAAGTAGCACCTGGAAAATTAGAACCAATAATGTGAACGTTGATTTGATAACTTGGAAGACTTATTTAATATAGAGAAATAAATGAAAACTAACTTTATTATTTAATTGTACGAACCAGAAAGCCACACCTTACAATTATTGAGAGATAACTGTTGACAAAAGACAATATTTGACATATTTACTAAACTAAATACCAACTTTAAATTAAGTAACTAACATACTGTTATAAAGTGGTTCATTCGAGATGACGCTCTTTTTACTCCGGGTTAACTCCATTTCGTGTTTCGTGTTCGATTTAAAGATCGAAGTAAGTCACGGTAGCATTCGAGTTGGACTAGGGTGAACAATAAGAGCAATCTCTTTTACTCCGGACATTCGGATAGGGAAATTGGAGCTTTCTATAATCGTTAAAATCCTAACCTTAAAATAAATTAATTTTGGTGTGGTGTGTAGTAAACTAGCGGTCGGAGTAAGTCATAAGCTATAAATTTTTGGTTTTTTGTGGATATAATTAGATGTTTTGAAGAAAAGCAAGAGAAGTTCAATAAAGGAATAAAAAACGTATGGGCAAAAATTACTTCCCATCTTATAAAAGTATCAAATCGTAAATACACTTCTGAACAAGTGGAGACTAAGTGGAAAGGCCTAAAAAGAACGTATAAAAAAATTCTAATAATAAAACTGGAGCAAGCACTACAAGGTGGGAGTTTTATGAACCTATGGTTGAAGTCATGGAAAGGAAGCCGGAAGTGACTCCGGTTGCAGTATGTAGTACTCAAGATGGCTTAAAAATATCAAATGACTGTTAGTATGATTTTACTGATAACAACTTTTTCTTTAAATTGTGCTTTTAGTTACAGAAATTCCAGGGCTATGAAATGAAAATAAGTCACCCTCATGTATTTCAAAGAAGCGAAAATGAAATACAGAAACGCCATAATGAAAAAATATCTCGCTTTGATATGTTTTTAAACTTTTACAAATTAGAATTAGAACATAAAATAGGCAAACAAGTTGACTTAAGTATCAGTAATTAACAATTTTATTTTTAACTATGTAATAAGATTTGGAATTTTTTTGTTAGGTTTAAGAATATTTTTGTTGCAAAGTTTCATAGGTTTAATAGTATTTGTTCTTTTTCTAGTAAAATTTAGTTTTGAATATTTTATTTTTTATTTCTACATAATTTGGGATATTTTTTAAATAACAAATATTTAAAGTGAGTTTATTTGGAAAAAAATATATTTGTACATATAATAAATTTGCTATATTATTTATTTTTGCTTTGGAAAATGCATTATTTTGTCTATGATATACTTCATTTTCTGGCTTCATCAGTCTCTCCTCTTCAACTTCTGCATTTATATTGTGCATGGACATCATCTACGCTTATACAAAAATTATGTAAAATACATGCACTTACGATCATAAGTAGCATGTAATCTAGCCTAACATTCTCTAATAATTTTAACCTCCTAAATCTTCCTTTAAGCAAAGCAAAAGCATTTTCAATAATAATTCTGCTTTGTGACAACTTCCTATTATAAGGTTTTTGAACGTCATTATCTTTATATGGTACTAGTAATTTCGAAGAGAGGGGATGGACAGAATCACCAATTATATGTCCATTTTGAGGAAACTCAAAATTTTGTATGACTATTCGAAAATTAGATCTGCGAAAGAGACGAGCATCATGTATGGATCCTACTTCTACTGCATAACTTTCCCAAAATTTCCTTTTTTCGTCACACACTCCTTGCAAAAGAATATAATGAAATCCTTTCCTATTTATGTATCAGGGAGCATTTATCTTTGGAGCCTTAATTGGCATGTGACTACCATCAATGACACTCACTATACCAGGAAGAAGTAACAGTAAATTAATTTTTTAAAGTAATTTCAACATATAAAAACTACTTTCAATTATTTCTGATTATATGGTAGAGTAAGTAATTGTGTTAATTAGCCTAATTCTCAAATAATATGTAAATACTTAATAAACTCACCTGGAAATCGAGTTCTATGCATAAAGCTGTTAAGTATTTGTTCACAACTTCTTTGATCTAGAAATTTAATAATTATAGAATTGTTGTTGATGACAATTACTTTTTACAAATTTTGTTTACACATTGCCAAAACGATCCACTACACCTCTAGCGAACAGTATTATTTGTAATTGATAAATATAAAAATTAGTTATAACAAACCTGTAACTTTCAATATTTGATAAATATCACAATGTAACTAATAATTGTTTTTCAATAGGTAGTTCTGGATTGCCCCCAGCTCTAGCAATATCACTTATTTCGTTCATTTTTCTCAACAGATCTTCGAATATAGTAGGAGACATTCTAAAGTGAGAATGAAATTGTTTATCAGAGTAATTTGGAATAACTTATTCATAGTAATTTTCTATTGTATTTATTCTATTGACCCTATACTCTTCGAATGCGTCGTTGTCAAAAATAAACGAAATTACAAATTGTCTTTTACGATTATTCATTATGAAAATAACAATCACCACAGATAACAAATAATAACAAACAACCCAAAATAATTAGCACACAGTAAATTAATCCCTGTAGTACTCCTGTCCTGCTCGCTCCATGGAGTTTCAGCTTGAATGTAGCTAAGATGTGTTGCTTGAAACTAGAGTTTTCAACACATCCCATTAAAAAATATTTTAAAATTGTCCAAAATATAGTTTTATCTTATATCAGCATATTTTAGACGCTTATTGTTTTCATTATTTTCAGATATTTTAATTACAGATTTATTATCTTCAAATAATATTATTAGATTTTATCATTTTAACAATAAATCAGAAACTAATGTTTTTATCCATAATACTTCAGTAATTGCTAAACTTAACACCACATATTCTGCAACAGATGAGGATACAGCATAGATAAATAAAAAAAGAGATATCATTGTTTACAAAATTCTGGACGCCAACAACACCTCACAGTCTAAATCACCGAGAGGTATAAAGTCACAATGATCGTTCATTGTTGCCAAACTTATTTTTAAATTTGAGTATTTACTAAAGTATATTTCAATAAAGGATCAGAAAGACTCTTTAAGTCGCTTAAATCATTGTTTTAAATTTATAAAAGTTTAATTTTTAAATCGATGCTAACAGTGACAAATTTAATAATCCATAACAGTAATACATTACAATATATAGTTTAGGTTCTTAATTCATATATAATTTAATTTGCCATTTGGCAACTGCGATCACTAGAGTTTCTTTCAAAATGACAGATTTGTAAGTTTAATAGTAAAATATTAAGGCCATCTTACATTAAATATCATTATGTGTCATTTGGAATAATCGAATATTTAGTGTTTTTGGAGTTCATTAGTGATTTAGAGACTTACGTTAGATAAATATGGTTAAAGAGGCCAAGTGAGCAAAAAATTGGACTATTTAAATCAAGTTTTATCGTTTCACAAGTAAGTTTATTTAAACATGGGCGTTCGTACATGTTTTTGAGAAAAAAAAAACTACTGCAACCACAAATTTTTCAAGAATCCATTTCAAGGTAAAATTTATCAAAATAAGTATACACACATGTACATAATTTTATAATATATTCATGAATAAAATCAATTTTTTAAGAAATGTTTCCCTTATTTTATGGTTCCTCCTCGATAGTCTGTAGTGTTGAAGATATTAAGATATTATAATGAATTTTCATTAATTAAATGCCTATACAATTAAACAGCATAACTGATATTTATGAATTATATATTCCTTTTTGTTTCGTTACTACAAAAAGAATGAAGAACATTTCTACCATTTCTATTTTCTTAGATTATTATTTTTTTGTATGAATGTAATTATTGGTTTTTGTAAAGACTAACTTAAACTGTTGTTTTTAAGATATTACATGTCCTCTAGGTATAGATAATTCTAGTTAATAGTTAAAGCAAATATTGGAAATTTACTGTATAACATAAAAGTTTCTTTCTTTTAACTGTTAGCTATAATTAGTATTTTGATGATTTTTTTCTATTTTATTATTACTTTTTAAGTAATTTCCTTTTCATTCTACCTACCAAGAGATTAGTTTTTCATTGTCTGCAATTTTAAGTATTAATTTTCGCCATATCGAAGAAATTTACCCTTTACCGTTACGCCTATGTATTGATATGGAAATAAAGAATAAATTGAATATTATTGTACAAAATTTAAAATAATAAAAAAAAAACACTTTATACAAATCATCCATACCTTAATGGTAATCTGCCACCTTAATAATTTGGGTGAATTAAGCTGTGTCAAAAATGTAAGCATCATGATTGGTGGAAATAATAAATTAAAAAACTTACCTGTCAATGGAGTATTTTGTATTAAAAAAGGTTCAAAAATTTCAAAATAATTCCAGGAAGTCAATTTCATATGCGGTTTTAATAAACACATTCAAATAAATACAATTTTGTTATTAAAAATCCAAATTTTCAGACATCTTTTTATTAATCATTTTGATTGGCCCATTGAAAGAATTTTTTAAACAAATTTTCTGGGATTTGATCCGTTGCGAGGGGCGTAACTAAGGGGTTGTTGAGTTAGAAAATGTTGGTCGAAGTGGATGAAAAGAATTTTTGAGCTAAAAAGAAAATTATTATAATGAATGAAAAGTAATCTAATCAAATAAAAAAACAAATATTCTTTTAAACAAGAAAAAGTGTAAATAATTATATGGAATATAAATAAAAATGAAATGACTTACTTAGAATAAAGGACATTTTGGTCAGGTTTTTTTGAGGACCGATTCCAATCCAGCTGAGCTCGAAGTGGATTTCAAATACACAGGAAGATCGAACCTTTTAGTGAAGTGTATCAGTGAAGGTAATAAAAAGTTTCCCTAAAAATAAAAAATATATCTAAAATTAAAATATAAAACCCATAATAAAAAAATAACTTTTTTTGGGGTTATAAAACAATAATGAAAATAAATTAATATAAAAATTTTGAATTTAGTAGTTTAGGTTCTAAATAATTAAATAAGAAACTCACCTGGTGAATTTTAAAGTTATAAAATTGACATAGCTTTGGAAATATTTTATTTATCTCGGCCATTTTCTCCATATCAGCTGTGTTGGTTTTATACTCTTAATAATAATAGAAAGTCACGAACTTGCTGTTGTAAGGCAGTATTTTGCGTCGTATCTGATGACGTCAGGACAAGACGTTTGTTAAAAAAAAATTTGTTGTTTGTTTAAATAAAATGTTATTGTTGTAATTTAATTGAATATTTGTTGTTATTTATTTGAAAATATTTTTTTTTGAAAACAGAAGAAAATTCTTCTGATTAAAATCTATGAACCCTCCCTGAGATTAAAGAAACTCATTGCTCTTAAAAATAAAATAAAACAAATTTCATCAAAATTAAAAAATTCACTTTAATGGCGCCCAACCAAAATTTAAAATCAAAATAAAATTCACTGTCTGAACTAGGAAATCATAACAGTATATACTTTTAGAAGTGACGTCATACTCACTCCCAAACATCCCCACTCCTACTTTCTTCTTTCCCCTCACCTCACCTGGCCATGTTTAATGTAGGCGTGTAAACAAATAGTTAATTATGAATGAGTCGTTGGGGATGTGGGATACAGCAACAGTAATCTGTTTTTTTTCAATATCAGGATATCGCACATTCAAATAAAGTTAAATTATAACTGATGTCGATTTGCGATCCTTCGCATCTCCTGCCCAATCGGCATCAACAAATACTTTTAATTCACAATCTAAATTACAATTATAAATTATATACTAATCTAAAGTATTTTTAACATACGGCAAAATTCGCTTAAGAGCTTTAAATAATGCAATACTTGCCCAATGTTGATATCTACTAAAAAAATAACTGATACACATAAATCAGGAAGAGTACATGAAATAACATAAAGTAAACTACCTATTGATTAACTAATTGATCGACTTATCTGTAAGGGAGATCGTTTCGAATTATTCGAGCTGTTGTCCGAATTATATTTATTTAACGAAGAAGTCGCTTTTTAAAAAAATTATTTATTTTTTAAAAAGTACAAAATACCAACTTGGTTGAAGCGTAAACAAAGAGTTATTTTACAATGCATAAATAAAATATAAGATGAAGCTAACCTTGAACTAAATTCTAACAGACAAAGATAATTTTATATATATTTTTTTTTTTTTTTTTTTTTTTTTTTTTTTTTTTTTTTTTTTTTTTTTTTTTTTTTTTTTTTTTTTTAATCTCAATCCTGTTTTTATTTTTTTTATTCTTTTATTCCTTTTTTTTTTCTTTGTGACTCAATTATCTCAGGGTGGAATCATGAAATTCATATTTTTTTTTAATATTAACTATTGCCATAAATTAAATACTCATTCAATCTAACAATTTTTATTTAATATTGTATTCATGTTTGTATGCAACCAGTTATACACATCATTGTATAAATGATTGCCTATGAATGTAATTAAATTTACCACACTAAACTTATAACTAAAAGAAACAGAAGAAATATTTAACCTAATTACAAAATGCTACTATGACTGTCCATTCACAGTTTAATATTGTTAAACCCCAAGAAATATTGTTATTTCTTGAAACTATAATTTCTTTGTTAAGTACCTTTAATTTATTGTTATTTTTCCCAATTGATATATTATTTGTTTTATTCTTTGTTAGATCAGTACTGATGACTTATATTTTCTTATATTGTATTTATTTCTTTCTTTTATATGATCATATTTTATTATTTGTTTAATTTTAGTATACTAATTTTCCTTTTTTTTTTTAGATTTATATAAAATTTGGATATCACCTGAGTACGCTTAGCCCTGGTTATAATTTCCAAAAAAACTGTTTTGGATAGATGTCTCTTCCAATGGAAAGCAGCCTGAAACTCGTGCATATATCTTCCTAAAGTGAGTTGAGGATATTTCAGTTGAAATTCCTTCGTCCTGGACCTTCACTGATCATCAAATTCCAATTATATTTGATAAAATACCTTCCACCAAGGTAATTTTTCTTCTGGATTTCACTATCAATATTCTTCTTTGAATTACACTATATTTCTTATCATTATATTACATTTTTTACACTTTATTTTAGAGAGGAATCATTTTTCGATCCATTTTTTTCTAAAATCTAAAATGGAGTCCTTTCTTATTTATTTATTTTCTCCCTAGCACTTGTTTTCTTTTTTATTAACCTTTTTTTTACAATTTATTTTAGATTGTTGCTGGAATTTATGTCAATCCCACTGCCATGACTTGTAAAATTATATGGATGACATTTACATTTGAAAAAAGAAAATATTATTAATGATAAAAAAATTTAAATTATATCCTTTTCTTTTTATATAAATGATTATAAGGTAATGTGAAATTTTATAATATTTAAATTTAAATTGCATTCTTTTTCTTTTTCCTTAATAACATAACTTTATTTATTATTCATATTAACTCTAATTACAGGGTGTGTTCAATATTTTATTTGTGAATGTTTATCTATTTACTGCATAAGTTTAATTTTTATTCGTCTATTATATTTAATCTGATTAATAAATTTATACTCGCATAATAAAAATGATCTCAATATAACTCTTCCCTCCTTAAGATGAGAAAAACAGGGACTGATTTTTCGTAATTTCTTGAGGGTCTTCTTTTCTTCTAATAATATTCATTTCTACATCTACTTCTTCTTTTATTTTGGTTTTTTTCTTTCTTGGGGTTCTTTTGGAGACAGAATTTTGATTTTATTTTCTATCTAAACTTCCATAAAAGGAACAGGATAAGGCATATACAGGTAATTGTAATTAAAATAATAATTATTATATTTGTCTTGATTGGGACGTCTTGAATCTCTTGTATTGACTTTAAATTTCTTGCAATTTGATTAATATCGTAAAGATTTTCAAAATTTATCTTCGTAATATTGGGTTTTTGGAATTCACTTGTAGTTTGCAAATTTTCAATGAATAGTTCTGGCAAAATTAGTGGTTTTCCTTCTTGAATTTGGACATCGTCAAAATATTTTTCTTCTTTAATTAATATTTGGCATAATTTTGGGATTTTAATTAAAATAGGTTTATCGACTTCTATGTATTGGTCAGTTTTATATTTTGAAAATATTTTTTTCTTTCGTAGATGGCATTAAAAGGATTTCATCTCTTGTAATTTGTTGCGTAATTAATTTTTGAATATTGACATTTAGGAATTGACAGTTCACTGGATTATTTCCGTCGAGAAGTTGAAGTGTACAATTTTCTCCACGACCATTATTGAATGTATGAATTCCGAAATCATTTTTAATAATAGAATGTAAACATTAACCCTCTAGAGTATGAATATTTATTCTAAAACACTTGCTTCTTATGTATTTTGCATGTATTTTCATTCTTTATCAAGGTAAAGAATGGATTTTCTGTAATCGAAATAAACGATATGGGATTGCCATGGATTTAAAAAGTGTCACTGTCAGATACAAAATGGCGACCAAAATAATTATTTTCAAACAAGTTTTAATTTAAACAAAATAATGAGTGAAGAATCAAGTGAAGTAGATATAGAATTTAATAATATCTAAAATTACAAAGTATGAAAAAACATCAATGCACCAGATTTTAATTTCGGTAAGTGTACCATAACACTATAAATATTACTACAATGTAATACAAATATGTCAACAAATTACTTGTGTTCAGATTTAATTTAATTTTGATTCATACTTTTTCCACTCGTGTCTAATTTTTCATTCTAACCTTGTTACAGAATCTTCTAGTCTTTGGTCGCAAAATTGGCTTGGCAATAAAATATTTTTTTCTACGATCGAAATAAATATGACATTTTTAACAGTTTTCAAAAAAATAAAATTTGAACTGACAATTTGAAATTAATTGCAGAAACTATCACAATCAATCTGACAGTGACAGTTCAGGCCACATCCATAGGTCAAATCGGTAGACATGAAACCATTTTGATTAATAAAACGGATTTCTATTTATAAAATGACCACCAAAATTTGCTTGTTGATCGTTTGTGATCTTATTTGAGATTGAATTCATTGAATCACGGATAATTTAAATAATTTAGGTAATATTATTATAAGTACCTATATAGATACTTCGCTTAATGTAAATTCATCAAAACAAAATGTATTCCTGAGAGTCCCTATGGTCTAGTGGCACAGATATACCGGGCTCCAACCCAGGTGGCTCGGGTTCGAATTCCGGCGGCGGCGTCGAATTTTTTTTTTATTTTTTTTATTTTTATTTACTAAGAAATTGACAATTCAAAGCACTCTAAAATTTACTTTTATGCACTAGTGCACAAAAGATTTACTTTTTGCACGATCGTAGAAAAAATGTGTGCAACACGTGAAAAAAGTGCATATTTGTTGCACTCAGCATGATTGCAACAAATATGCACTAGTTACACAAATAACTATTCTAAGGAAGGTTCTTCTTTTTGAAACTGAGCATCATTTTTGTAACGTGCCAGGGGTAATAGGAGTAATTAGGGATAAACATTTTGGATTTTTGAATAATAGGATAATAAGTGGTAAAACTCATGTGATTCAGGTTTTAAGATAGGTATATGAATTGCAAAAATTAATTCTGACTCTGAAAAGGTCACTTGTGTACCCAAAAATTGATAATATGACAAAATATTTTCAAACATTGGTATTTGATTTTCTGTATCTAAATTATGTAAATATTTTAACATATTTATAATGTAAAAGGTTCCTAAATCTTGTATTTTGGTTTTAACAGTAAACTGAAGTTTTTCTAATATATCAACAAGATATTCTTGATTTTTTGATAAAGTAGTTATTGATTGATTATAATGATAAATCAATTTTTGATAGAGTGACATTTGTAAATTAGTTTCTTTAATTATATTTTTCTGATTTTGTTGTAAAACATTTATAGCTCTGTCATATCTTTCTTCATCATCTGAATCTAAATTTCCAAATAACCATTTATTTACTTTTTCGATGCCATTTATTAAACCTCGTTTAACTTTTATATGTGGGTGAATATTGTCCAACTTTTTCTGTACTATACTTATTAACATTTCCGTTCGTAATAAATTATTTTTTGCCAGACTATGGTATGAAATATAATTTGTTATGTTCTCTACACGAGTAATTAAATTTTTTAAATTATCAAAACTTCTTATCAAATTTTGTACTTGTTCAATAATTGCATTTATGTCAATGTAATGTAGAAAAGTATGTTTAGAATGAGCTATTTTGGCATTTCCCAATTCTATTGGTAATAATAGATTGTTTAACGTATTCGTTTGTATGTCATTTTCTTGTGTCTTGATTTGTTGTATCGCGAGAAGTACTAGGCATATTAATATTTTCTTTATTTTCATTCTGTAACAATAAATTTGAATTGTTAGTCTGAATTTTTGGTTTTTTAATAATACTTTTATGATAAGTACCTTTGTCTGTTTTTAAAAGTTTGTCTTTGTTTTTTATTACTTGTGTTTTCTTAAATACCGGTACACATTTGTTTCTTAATTTAGTTTTAACCTAGACGGTACTTGCTTTTTTGTAGTCAATGGGTTCTGATCGATTTTCATTACATTTTTCTATTATTTTCTTTTTAGTGGTTTGATTTTTATCGCGAATTTTCTCGTATAATTGTTTACTAATTGTTTTGTGATTTTGAACATAATTTGAAAAGGTGTGTGTTAGTTACTGAATGTATGGAATTGTTATAAGCTGAAATTGAATGTTTTATTAATTGATCAGGGGTTAAATCTGATTTTTCTGATTTAAAACATCTGAAATGTTCAATTAAACTTGAATGAAATCATTCTACAGGAGAATTTGAGTTACTATTTTTAGCAGTTGTGTAGTGAAGTTCTATGTGATGTAATTTTCAAAAATCTTCTACATCATAATTTTTAAATTCGGTGCCACTGTCTGTTGTATTTTTTTGAGGTAATCCATGATGGGTAATACAATTTAAAAAGTTATCTACTACATTTATTCCAGTGATTCTTTTCATTGGATATGCTTGTCCGTATCTCGAAAATGAGTCGATAATTGTTAAATAAATGTGATTTGATCTTTTTAAATACATCGATATGAATATGTTCGAATGGTTTTGTGGCTGTAGGAGTGAGATTGAATTTAACTATAGGAGGATTTCGATCATATTTATTCTTTTGACAAGTTTCACAGTTATTAATATATTGTTTAATATCTTCTAACATTTTTGACCAATAATATTTATTTGTTAAAGCAATGTTAACTTCATTAATTCCTCTGTGACCTGATTTGTATACATGAAAATATTCAATTTTTAAATGTTGTTCTTCATGAGTTAAAATGTCTATTAAAAATTTAGTACAATGTACAAATTTAAATGCTGAATTTTTGAAAGTTCCTTGAACTGTTGTAACAAAAACTTCTGGTAGATTATTATTTTTGAAATATAATGCGTACAACTGTTTTGGGTCAACATAATTTATTATTTGTTCTTCTAGATTAATTTTTGATAACGTTACATATTGCCTTGTATTTTCGAATATTTTTTCTGTTTTAATTTGATTTTTTAATGTTTCGCCTATGGTAATAAATATTTGATTTTTATACGAATTTAAACTTCGTTCAGAAATTGAAATTGATAAGATAGGGTTTTCTAATGCAGAGTGAATAGTTTCTAGATCTGATTCAATATTTGGTGGGTTAACTCGTATGTCAGATATTACATTAATTTTTGGATTGTCATTTAAGAAAGATAAGTCTGATTCGTCTAATTGAGGAAGGTCATTCATTCTACTTAATTCGTTTTGAATAATTTCGTCAATGTTTACATCTGTACTTAAGGTTTCTAGGGAATTAAGAAATTGCGTTCCGTCGTTAGGTGGGTTTCGTGATAAGAAATCAGCTGCTTGGTTTTGTTTACCTTTTTTATATTGTATTACATAATCAAATTCTTCAAGTTTTAGACGCCATCTAACAAGTCGTGAATTTGGTTCTTTTAGAGAAAATAACCATTGGATAGGTTTATGGTCAGTAAAAATAGTAAATTTTCTGCCAAAAAGATAAGGTCGAAATTGTTTATAAGCCCATACTATGGCTAATAATTCTTTTTCTATCGTAGAGTAATTTATTTCTGCTGAACATATAGGGTGATTATCTTGAGATAATATTGCTCCTAAAGCATAATTTGAAGCATCTGTAGTTACTTCGAAAGGTTTATCGAAATCAGGGTAGGCTAAAACTGGTTCCGATGTTAATATATTTTTACAAATATTGTAACATTCTATAAATTCGTCTGTATGTTCTACTTTTTGATTGTCATTGGTTTAGTTATTTTAGCAAAGTTTTTGATTAATTTTCGGTAGTATCCCATTAAACCTAAAAATGATTTAATTTCTTTTTGTGTTCGAGGTATAGGAAATTTTCTAATAGTTTCAATTTTCTTTGGGTTTGGTTTTATACCGTTTTGAGTTATAACATGACCTAAAAATTCTGCTTCTTTCTTTAAAAATTCGCTTTTATCTAATTGAATTTTTAATTTTGCTTCGCGTAATTTTGAAAATACTTTTCTTAAATTTTGCATGTGTTCCTGGAGACTAAAAACAATAATATCATCCATATAAACCATACATATTTTATTTTGTAATTCTTTTAATATTTTGTCCATAGCGCGTTGAAATGTGCTTGGTGGCATTCTTAAAAATTCATAATGTCCGTTATTAACGCTAAAGGCAGTTTTTTCTATTGAACATTTACTCATTTCAATTTGGTGAAATCCGTTTGCAAGATCTATTGCGCTCTACCTAATCTATCTAATATGTCATTAATGTTTGGTATCGGGTATCGATCGTCTATAGTTTTTTCGTTTAGTTTTCTATAGTCTAAAACACAACGGTATTTAGGCTTACCAGAAAAATCAAGTTTTTTATTTATAACAAATAGGGGCGAATAAGAGGGTCTAATTATGTTTTTGTCAAGCATGTCTTCAATTTGTCTTTCTACTTCGAGTTTATGAATATAAGGAAATCTGTAGGGTTTTATGTGAATAGGTATTTCGTCAGTCGTTTAATTTTGTGTTTAATTTCAGAAGTAAAAGTCAGTTTGTCTCCTGGTTTGAAAAATATATCTGAGTATTCTCTGCATAATTTAGTTATTTCATTTTTTTCTTCGGAGTTCATATGGCCTGTTCTAATTAATTTTGCAACGTCAATTTTATTTTTTGAATTCTTATATTCGTCAAAATCGTTTATAAAACATTCGAATTTGTATAATTCATATTCATCATTTTTAAATGGTTGAACAGAAATGGATTTATTTAATTTAACAGAAATATTTTTATCTGAATGATTTTGTAATTCTAATATAGCAAATCCGTTCTTTGAAATGGTTATTGTTCTAGGTATAATTATATTTCCAAGTTTTGTTTCTTCAACAATTAGTTCTCCGTTTGGTATACTAACTGGTAGTTTTCTGACTAGACTTTCACTTGAATTTATTGAAAATGAAAAATTTATATCATTTGAATTTCTATACAGAAATGGAATTTCCCTATAGTAGCTTATCAGTTTTTCGTTAATTAAATCAATATTAAAATGCATATTTATTAAATCATTGACACCTATAACTCCGTCAAAATATTCGTGAAAATCATACAGAATGAAATTAATAAAATAATCTCTATTAAATTCCGCGAATGCTGGTACATTTGCTTGGAATTGAATTTCTTTGCTACCTAAAGAATTTTTAACTGTAATATTGTTTTGATAAATAGTTTAAGGAAAATATTTTTCAATAATTAATGGCTTTATAATTGAATTTGAACTTCCTGTATCAATTAAAAGTTTTATATTAGGATTTTGTATTTGAATATATGGTAAAGGATTATTTTGAATATAATTATTTATTTCTATCATGTGTTCGGAATTGAAAGGCGGGGTAACTGAAAATTTTCATTTCTTACATTGTCCTTTGTAGTTTCATTTACATGTGTATTAATATTTTCTGAATTTTGTAGATAATTACACTGAACCAAAAAGGTACGTGTAAACAATGAAAAAATCATTGAATCAAAAACTAGTGTACATTAATTTTAGTCCAAAGTACAGTTTCATTGATTCAACGTACATTAGTTCATGTTTGTGATCACCGATTGATGAGCGTTCATTGGTATCACGAAAACGCATACATTGAAACAATAAATGAAGTTCGTTACGTTGATGAATGAATTCATTGATTCAATGTACATTCTCTCGTTAATTCAATTAATTGTTACATAGGCATGATGTAATTCGTTCATTGTGATTATGAACATATTCATTGATTCAATGAAGAAACTTACATACAATCAATGAATGAGTACATAGATCTAATGAATCAGTTCACTGATTCAATGAAAATATTGGCTTTGTTTCAATGCACTAGTACATTGATTTTATGATATTTGTTGACTGTTTCAATGAATGTTTTCATTCTTCAGTGAATACTTTTACTTTGTTCCAATGTATTAGATTATAAAAAAATGTGTCTAATACATTTTGTATTTTTAAAGAAATCACAAAGTTATGCATCTCAAATTTCTCAATTATAAATCGTGGCAGTTTATCAGAAAAATTATCCGCTTCGCGGACAGCCTATATTCAAACTGACAATCTGACACGATTTGTAATTGTGCAAGTTTGGGATATATAACCTTGACTATTACAAAGTACTCGTAGTATTACTACTGACAACTATAATAACTATTAACTTGAATAAGTGAAAGTCTGTGAATAAATGATACAAAACATTTTTTTATTGAAACAATTTATTGAGTCAACATTTCTACAACCTTAACATGTTCGGAAAAATAAAGGAATAGGTAGGCATTGAAATCTATTAAATACTTAACATGTTTATTACATATTTATACATAAAATACAAAATGTTTATATGGTACTTAAGATTTTAGGGCTGAACAGACAGAATCTGTCTGACAAGTTTCCTGATTTTCCTTCAGGATTTCCGATAAAATGTGGACTTTCGGAAAAGAAAAATGATATTCAATGAACGTCCAGAACGTTTCCGATTCTGATGGAAAATCGAGGTCGAACAAATAAATTATTTTAAAACAAATATCTACCGCTCTAACAATACTAAAAAAATTATACTTAATGCTATCAAAATAAACCCCAATTTCTTTGGGGTCGTTTATATCCTCACCTACACAAAAAATGAATGGCTGAATTGCATTTTTTTTTGATTTAAGGAATCTTATGTGTTCCTCCACCTGTTGATAACTGTTTACCATGTACAAAAAGGATTCCTGTGAGTCTTTTATGGTATATTTCACTATATCAGCCTTTCCACTTACATTTTTCTGACTGTTTAACTGTGTCGGCTTTTACTTGATGAAAATCCATTATTAAATTTGAATAAATAAAACAACGTTTTAAGATTTCCACAAAAATAATAACAAAAGTTATTAATTTAATAGTGACTAGTTTCGTTACATAGTAACTTCATCAGACTAATATTATTTACAAGAAAATCAAATACTAAAACAACTAAGAATAAAATTACCTCTCTAAAATTATGAGGGCTTAACCAAAAGCTATTAACAAAGGTTCAAGCAATTAAAAACTAAAGAGAATTTAAAATAATTTAAAAAATACTTTAAAAGAATATTTGTCAAAAGGATTAAGGTATTAAAAGAGATTTAAAAGTGGCGAATTGTTAAGGTCAAGTTGGTCATTTAATAATAAATCCGTATGTTTGAGTTTATTGATTTCTAATGTTTCTAAGTAATTTAACCGAATGCCTTTACTTTGCGTATGTAAAATTTCAAAATTATCATTAAAAATATGATTTTCATTAATTAAATGATTGGAATAATTTGAATCTAATTTATTATGTTGGAAAGATCTTTTATGTTCCTTAACCCTTTTGACAAATGTTCTCCCAGGATTTATTCGGTTTAAGTGATGGATAAATTAAATGAATAGCTTGTTTTTGTAACTTCTTATTTAAAATATTATCAATAATAGAGGGGTTGTAACCGTTATTCACCGAGATCTGTTTAATTAAATTTAATTCTTTATTGAAATCCTCGTCACACATAGGTATATTAATTAATCTATGTACCATACTATTATAAGCAGCTAATTTATGTTGATAAGGGTGATTAGAAGAGTTATGTATCGTAATGTCCGTGTGCGAGGGTTTGTGAAAAATGGAAAATTCGTGTCTGTTATTAAATTTTTTTTTTAGTGGTTAAATCCAAAAAATTAATGCAATTATCTATTTCTGACTCCATGGTAAAATTAATATTAGGATGAAGAGTATTAATAAATTGAAGAAAAGTATTAATTTGTCTATTTGTTCCATCAAAACACACCAAAATATCATCAACATACCTATACCAGTAAATACATTTTTTGAATAATGGGTTCTTAGAGATAGTATGTTCTAAGGAATCCATAAATAATTCTGCCAAAAGCGGACTCAGAGGATTACCCATTATTAACCCTTTATTACACGAATAAATTTTGTTTTGGAATTGAAAGTAATTTTGATTTAAGCAAATAGTAAGAAGGTTAATTATATCAAGTTTTTTCTCTACCAAAGAGATAGTCTCAGTGGGAGATAGTCTCAGTGGGAGGAAACTTATTGATTCAAACACAAACCCAGTAATAATTAATGATATAATTAACCTTCTTACTATTTGCTTAAATCAAAATTACTTTCAATTCCAAAGCAAAATTTATTCGTGTAATAAAGGGTTAATAATGGGTAATCCTCTGAGTCCGCTTTTGGCAGAATTATTTATGGATTCCTTAGAACATACTATCTCTAAGAACCCATTGTATTTCGATATTCGTCCAAATAGATTAACACACGTAGTTCCACTATTATTCTTTATCGAGCACATTTTTAAGGATGAATCACAGTTTTTTACATCATCGCCTATTGCCATCGAACAGGTATTAATCATTACACTATTGTGCTTTATCGAGATAAGACGTGCGAATTAATTAAATAGAATGCCAAAAAGACGCAAAAGTTTTAGTGATAGTGATAGTGATCGTTTAGAGAGGAAGAGGGAAAAGTTGATGCGATCCTTAGAAAAGATAAACAGGAAGAGACGTCGTGTTTCTCCTAGTATATCATCAAGTAAGGACGTAACAAAATATATTTCTAACTTCATAGGTATAACCGTTGAACCTATTTAGTTATAGTGAGCTAAAACCGTTTAAGCTCTAATTATGTTTGAGGGTTGTATGACAATACTAACTTGAATTTTAAATTATTATTAAATAGGTATAACCGTTAAACCTATTATTAAATTTATATTTGCAATCAATGGAGTGGAAGTAGTAAGAAAACTTATTTTTTAGGCGATTCAATAGCCGATGACTCAGATATTGAAGTCTTAAATTTTCCATCATCTCACACTGTAGTATCTGACGTTCAGGTACATCGGGAAAATAACGATGAAAATCCTGAGATTTTAAAATTGTTGGGGGAAGAACCAACAGGCACTGAACAAGTTTTTGGTACTGAAGTCCATCAGGCGCTGGCAGATAGATGGAGCAAATACCTTAGTCTGGGTATAGAGAAAAGTGAGAAAGAGGAGCTGGGGAAGAAGCATGCAATTCCGAAAAATATTTCTGAACTGAGATCGCCTTTATTAAATCCAGAGCTGGTGGCATCGCTAGGTGAACTAGAAAAGAAGAAAGATAAATACCTTTCAACAATTCAGGGCCACGTAGGTACTGCCCTGGCTGCTTTAGCTGTCGTGATTAATAAATTGTTGAATGATGAAGTTGATTCAGTCGCACTGAAATCACAAATTTTGCCTAATATGGTAGATTCTGGAAAAATCCTTTGTGATGTTTTCCATATGATGTCGACAAATAGAAAATATAACATTGAGGCTCAACTAAATCCCACAGTAAAGAAAATAGTCAAGGAAAGTAAACCCGATGAATACCTTTGTGGAAAAAATTTCGCGGAGAAATTTAAAGAAGTTAAGACTCAGTGGAGAACGGGAAGAGAAATAAAGTCCACCTATTCATCCATTAAGTCGGCTCCCACTCCTGATTTACGTAACGAGTATTCAAATAATTTTAGGTCAGGTCAGTCTTTAAACTTCAAGCGCAAATTTCACAAAGGCAAGATGAAGGAGAGACAATACAAGCAGATATCCGACAAGAAGACAACATACATTAGAAACTACAGGAAGTAACTGTAAGTAAAAATTTTTACGCTGGAAGAATAAAATATTTTCATAGGAACTGGCAACTTTTCACCAAAAATAAAAAGATTTTATCTTGGGTCCTGGGTTATAAGATACCTTTTACTACTAGGCCTGTGCAGCCATTTCAACCTAACTGTAGACATTTATCTATCAATGAGCTGAGTAACTATAAATTAGCACTATTAGAGTTACTTGAAAAAGGTGTAGTAAATAAATGTACCCATACGAAGGGCGAAATTTTGTCTTCCTTCTTCTTAGTTTCGAAATCCAACAGTGAATACAGATTTATTTTAAATCTTAAATATTTAAATAAATTTATCGATGTTTGTCACTTTAAACTAGAAAATTTTAAATCAGTACATGATCTAATTTTAGAGAATATATTTATGGCTACCATAGATTTAAAAGATGCGTATTATATGATACCTATTTCCCCCAGTTATAAGAAATATTTGAGATTTATATTTGAAGGACATATATATGAATACAATGCTATGCCTATGGGTTTATCTTCAGCGCCATTTGCCTTTACCAAATTACTGAGACCGATATTTAAATATTTTCGATCTATCGGAATTTTATGTATTATATATTTGGACGATATTTTAGTATTAGGACGAAACAATGATATTGTTAAGTCCCACGTGAATAAAATCATAAATGTGTTGCAATGTTTGGGATTTATTATAAATGATAAGAAAAGTAATATTGAGCCTTCACAAAACTGTAGATATTTAGGTTTTATATATAATTCGATAAATATGACTATAACACTACCAGCTGAAAAGAAGCAAAACATAATTAAAATTATAAATAAAGTTAAAAATAAAAGTGTTATGCCTATCAGGGAGTTTGCAAAATTATTAGGAATTTTAGTTTCATCGTGTCCAGCTGTTCGCTACGGTTGGGTGTATGTAAAACGCCTTGAACGAGAAAAATATTTGTTTTTGAAAAAATACTTAGGGAATTATGATGCAAAAATGCCAATTACAAGAACCATAATAGAGGATTTATCCTGATGGGAAAAAATATTACCTAATTCTTATAATATGATCAAATTGAAAAACTTTGATTATGAAATTTTTAGTGATGCATCTAAGACAGGTTGGGGGGCCAGTAATGGCACAGAGTCATCTCGTGGTTTTTGGTCTAAGAACGAATCGAAATTTCATATTAATTATTTAGAATTGTTAGCAGTATTTTATGCACTAAGATGTTTTGTTAAACATAAGACTAATTGCAATATTCTTCTTCGTGTGGATAATAAAACTGCGATTGCTTATATAAATAAGATGGGTGGCATTCAGTTTCAAGATCTTAATAAATTAAGTCGTAAAATTTGGCAGTGGTGTGAGAGTAAAAATATTTTTATTTTTGCATCCTATATTCCACCAAAGGAAAACGTAATTGCTGACATTGAATCTAGAAAATTGACAATAGAAACTGAATATGAGTTAAATAATGAAGCTTATTTTAAAATTGTTAGTCGCTATGGTCAACCAAATATTGATTTATTTGCAACTCATTCAAACAGTAAATGTAATACTTATAAATCATGGCGGCGAGACCCAGGATCATTGGCAGCAGATGCGTTTACTTTAAGATGGGATAAATCCTGGTATTTTTACGCTTTTCCGCCATTTTCCTTAATTGGAAGAGTTTTGAATAAGATTGTAACGGATGAATCTGAGGGCATTGTTGTAGTGCCAAACTGGACATCGCAGTCATGGTATCCTCTTTTTATAAAATTATGCGTGGAAGATTTTATTGTTTTAAAGCCTAATCGAAAGTTGCTCTTATCTCCTTTTAGAACCCGCCATCCTCTATGGAAGGATCTTTCCCTGGCGGTAGGCAGATTATCTGGCAATCGTTTTTAAAGAAGGATATTCCGGAGGAAGCTATTCCGATAATGATAAACTCATTAAGTCCTTCAACACTAAAACAATATTCAACAACTTACAATAGATGGTGGGAATTCTGTAAACGTAAAAAACAGAATATATTTTATGTTAAGGTGGGAATTGTTATAACCTTTCTAAATGAGCTGTTTCTAGAAAATATTTCTTATTCTACCCTAAATTCGCATAAGTCAGCTTTATCCTTAATTCTAGATTTTTCAAGTCACGATGAAAGTCTGATAAAACGTTTTCTAAAAGGAGTTTTTAGAGCTAAGCCTAAATTTGCTAAATACAGTACAACCTGGGATCCATCAATGGTTTTGAATTATGTTAAAGATTGGTTTCCGCTTGAGGATATTTCACTTGAGAAATTAACTAAAAAACTAATAATTTTATTACTTTTATCTACAGGTGAAAGAGTACAAACAATATCTACCATTAAGCTAGAAAATATCAAAAGATATGAGAATTATATAGAGATTTATATTTTAGATATATTAAAGACATCAAAATACAATCGATCTCAACCCGTTCTTAAATTAAACGTTTTTGACGATCGACCAGATTTATGTGTTTTTCGAACGTTAGTTCAATATTTAGAGATTACAAAATTATTAAGGGGAAATGAAAATTCCCTTATTGTAACCTTAAAAACACCATATCGTAAAGCATCTACCCAAACTATAAGTCGCTGGGTGAAAACTGTTCTTGAAGCAAGTGGGATAGATATAAGTATATTTAAAAGTCATAGCACAAGGCACGCTTCCTCATCAGCGGCTTATAGAAGAGGTTTAAGCATTGATCAAATAAGAAATAAAGTAGGATGGTCTAAAAAATCCGAAGTTTTTACAAATTTTTATAATCGGCCTTTGCACGAGGAGATTAATTTTGTTGAAATGATTGTTAAATAAGTTAATTTATATTAATTTGTTATGGGGTAAATTGTAATTAAATAATTAAAATAGCGTATATTGTTATATCGTGGTAATTATAGTGAATTTGATCCTTTCTCTATTAGATTAAGTTAGATTCTGTAAGTAAATTACTATTGTTTGTCAATACAAATTTAGAAATAAATGAGACTTTTAATTCATATAATACACCAACGAATGTATTAAATGAAATGAAAAAAAAAAAAAAATAGATTTTAAACTTTAAACATCTACGTGTGTTAATCTATTTGGACGAATATCGAAATACAATTTAAAGAACAAACGACTTACCTGTAGGAAGTTCGTTCTGAATTGTATGAGATATTCGTCCAAATAGATTATTCCCAGCCCAAAACCTTGCTCCCTCCCATAACAATCTAATTTTTTCAAGCCCTTAACGAAAATAGTGTAATGATTAATACCTGTTCGATGGCAATAGGCGATGATGTAAAAAACTGTGATTCATCCTTAAAAATGTGCTCGATAAAGAATAATAGTGGAACTACGTGTGTTAATCTATTTGGACGAATATCTCATACAATTCAGAACGAACTTCCTACCGGTAAGTCGTTTGTTCTTTAAATTATTCAAAAAATGTATTTACTGGTATTTGTATGTTGATGATATTTTGGTGTGTTTTGATGGAACAAATGGACAAATTAATACTTTTCTTCAATTTATTAATACTCTTCATCCTAATATTAATTTTACCATAGAGTCAGAAATAGATAATTGCATTAATTTTTTGGATTTAACCATTAAAAAAAAAAAAAAAAATTTAATAACAGACACGAATTTTCCATTTTTCACAAACCCTCGCACACGGACATTACGATACATAACTCTTCTAATCACCCTTATCAACATAAATTAGCTGCTTATATTAGTATGGTACATAGATTAATTAATATACCTATGTGTGACGAGGATTTCAATAAAGAATTAGATTTAATTAAACAGATCTCGGTGAATAACGGTTACAACCCCTCTATTATTGATAATATTTTAAATAAGAAGTTACAAAAACAAGCTATTCATTTAATTTATCCATCACTTAAACCGAATAAATCTAATTTTAAATCTTTTACGTATTTAGGTTTGCCAAATCAAAATTTATCCTCTTTCTTAAGAAATTTAGACATGAATGTTGCATATAAAACGATCAATACTTTAGGCATGGCAATTAAAAATAATAAAGATAAAATAAATGAAAATTTTCAATCGGGTGTTTATTCACTAACTTGTGGTTCTTGTCCAAAAAGGTATATGGGTCAAACAGGGAGAACATTTGTCAAAAGGGTTAAGGAACATAAAAGATCTTTCCAACATAATAAATTAGATTCAAATTATTCCAATCATTTATTTACGCAAAGTAAAGGCATTCGGTTAAATTACTTAGAAACATTAGAAATCAATAAACTCAAACATACGGATTTATTATTAAATGACCAACTTGACCTTAACAATTCGCCACTTTTAAATCTCTTTTAATACCTTAATCCTTTTGACAAATATTCTTTTAAAGTATTTTTTAAATTATTTTAAATTCTCTTTAGTTTTTAATTGCTTGAACGTGTGTTAATAGCTTTTGGTTAAGCCCTCATAATTTCAGAGAGGTAATTTTATTCTTAGTTGTTTTAGTATAAATTTCTTGATTTTCTTGTAAATAATATTAGTCTGATGAAGTTACTATGTAACGAAACTAGTCACTATTAAATTAATAACTTTTGTTATTATTTTTGTGGAAATCTTAAAACGTTGTTTTATTTATTCAAATTTTTTCTGACTACTTTATTGGTTGGTACTAAGTATCCATGAAGTGCCCAAAGCAATACTGCTTGTCGACTATCTAAAATGCATAAAGAAATAAACTAATTTTGTTTTGTCAAAGTTTTGCACTGTTTTCGGACTGCCATCTCCAAGATGATAAATGAAAGATGAAATGAATGAGTTGAAGTTGTAGAATTTATAGAAACAAATGAATAATCTTATCTCTTTCTGGCAAATTTCAAGTACTTATGTTTATTGAGATAATTCAAGAATTTCATTTCAAAATAACTTTCGTCACCAAGTATACGTACAAATATGACTAAATAAAATTAATGGGTGCATGCGTATATATGATCAGAAAAATAGGGAGATTACATAATGACTAGATGAATACTCACTTTCTGTAACACTCTCATCTTTAAGTTTTTCGATTAAGCATTTCACAGACTTATCCTTGACATGTCCTTCGCTGTTGAGGAAAGAAAAGATTTTTTCGGAATTTGCATCCCATTCCGTTATGAATCTGTCTCCATTTTCGAAGGCTACCTCATAGTCCATATCAATATAAATAAATTTAATCGTTTTACAGCTGATGAAAATATACAATATTATTTACCAATCGGTAGCCAGAAGGTAATTTGTAGAAAGGCCATTTAGCGAATATCTCGCTTGAATTCTCGGCAGTTTTGATATCGTTTAAACGATATTTGGTGCATGCCTTTCAGTAGCTGTCGAATTGTTCCGATGTTAGGTTATCGAATTTTATCGCCCTCAAACATGTTTCAGCATCCATTTCTGAATCTAAAATACATGATGAAATATTTTATTTTTTTACTCGCTGTTTATGATGTAACCAATTACTTACCGAACCCGTGTTCGTGTCGAGTGATTTTTCCTTTGACTTGTTTTTTTGGAATTCCAATCGAACAGCCACAGCGATCAGAAGTGTCTTGAGAGAGCAGAACAACAAATTGTGAAAGTAGTGTTTTATTTTTTAGCAGACCAAGGAAGAAGAAATATCCCTGCTACGGCAAATATTTCCGAAAAACCGAGGAGCGAAGAAGGCGAACGCTACGATAAATACAAGCAAAATAATAAGAGAGGAGTATTTTTCAATACTCTTATTTTACTAATCGAACGATCGGACTTTTTACGGACTTGTTTTACTTGTAAAACTCATAGTCTGTTTATTGTCCGACTAAGGAGATTTTGGAAAGATCGGGCTTGTTTTTCGAAACTTATAGCCTGGTTTTCCCTTAAAATCAACCAAAAACTACGACTCTAAGCTGAATTGGGCTTGTTTTTCGAAACAAAAGCTTGATTTAACAGTGAGTCATAGCAATTAATAGTTCTTTGACCTCTCTGGGCCTATTTGTGATAGGATCGGCCCGGTCTGGTAAAAATTCAATTTTCCGGTATCTGGGCATTTTTCCTAGGAAATCTGCCTATAGATTAAAGAAAAAAAGAATTGGGAGAACTAAAAAACAAAAAACAACAAGTTAAACTACGTTTTGTTTGCTTGCAAACTCAAAAACGTGGTTAAAAACTTAAAAAATATCAGCTTCTACTTGGTTCTGGGCGTGGCCTAAGAAATAACAACTGCTCCTTTGGAACAGTTATTTTCTTGGGAATAACGCCCGTTCCTTTTTGGAACTGTTATTCCAAAAAACAAAGTCTCGAATTAATTTGTGCTTTCACAAGCATAATAAAAAATTCGAAACTACAACTGAAGTTAAACAGCGTTTCGTTTGTTGCAAAGCAAATCAAAAACGCTGTTAAAAACTTTAAAAAATCGAACGATCGGATTTTTTACGGACTTGTTTTACTCGTAAAACTCATAGTCTGTTTATTGTCCGACCAAGGAGATTTTTGGAAAAATCGGGCTTGTTTTCCGAAACTTATAGCCTGGTTTTCCCTAAAACCAACTAAAACTACGACTCTAAGCTGAATTGGGCTTGTTTTTCGGAACAAAGGCTTGATTTATCGGTGAGTCATAGTAATAAATAGTTCTCTGACCTCTCTAGGCCTTTTAGTGATAGGATCGGCCTGGTCTGGTTCAATTCGATTTTCTGGTATCTGGGCTTGTTTCCTAGGAAACCTGCCTACAGATTAAAGGAAAAAGAATTGCGGAGAATCAAAAACAACGAGTTAAACTGCGTTTCGTTTGCTTGCAAACTATAAATGCGGTTAAAAACTCTTCAGTTTCTATTTGGTTCTGGGCGTGGCCTAAGAAATAACAACTGCTCCTTTGGAACAGTTATTTTCTTAGGAATAACGCCCGTTCCTTCTGGAACTGTTTCACACAAAAATAAAAGCTTTGAATTAATTTGTGCTTATTTGCTTGCAAATAAAAGCACGAATAAATATTCGAAGCACAAAAACTAATCAGTGGGTTGCTAATTACGGCTAGCCGAAAGCGGTAACCTATTTTTTTCAGCTCTAATCTAGATTGCTGATTTCGGCTTGCCGAGAACAGTAATCTACTCTCTTACAGCTACCGTCTCTCTATTGGCACTGCACGGAGTCGACGTATACGGTAATACGGTTGAGCTCTGTGGGTGACAGTCTGGGAAGACGAGTCTACAAGCGCTTACTCGGCATAAACAGATCGGCGGCAACTACGATATTCCAAATTGGGTGTCTCGGCTTTTTGAAAGCCGGTCTATTTTTATCGAGTGGGTGAAGAAGAACCAACCACCAACCACCTACCCAAAACCTTCCTAACCATGGCCGGCATCGGCCCCCGGAGATCCTCCAGATCCAACCCCAACCCCCCAACTGAATTCACCCCTTTAAAAAACGTCAAGAAAAATCCAAACCATCCAGAAAAATCCCCCTTTTCCACAGGTGCAATACCTAAAACTGTTCGTACCCCACCTCCTCCCTCAAAACAACTCCCCAGCCTTCCTATCCTCGATGAGGAAAAGTTTGAAGCTTACATTAACCTCACCCAAATTATCAAACACGCCAAAAACAACGAATCCCCATCCCTATCCAATCCTTTCTCCAATATCAATAAAAACAATTCCCCCATTTCCACCAAAAATCTCACCTCATCCAACGATGCCTCTTCCTCTACCTCTACCCCAACCTTCCCATCCAAAAAATCCTCCTCCACCAATCATACCTCTACCTCTACCCCTACCTCCTCCTCGTCCAAAATTCCTTCCTCAAAAATACCAACTCCCAAATAAACCAACAAACCTTCCTTTGCCGATATGGCAAAAGCCCCGACTCCCCAAACCACCCCAGATCATCCTCACCTGTCAACCAAGCAGCCTCCACTTCAACCAGTACCTCCTCCAAAGCTCCCCCAACCTCCTCCCCCCCTTCCTCTGCCTTACCTACATTCAACCTCAGAAACCTTCCCCAAAACCTTTGTTCCCAGAAGGAACTTTACCTCTTCCTCAACATTCAAGAACTCCTAAGAAACCACATAGAATTCCTCAAAGCCAATCCAAATGGCACTGCTTTACTCCGCCACACCTCCCTAACCTCTGCCGAAGTCCTCCTTCAGAGGATCAGGCACTCCGCAGGTCATCCTGAGATCACCATGATCCTCCTGTCCAGATCTAAACAAACACCCAAACCAAGACAACCACCTACCCCAAATTTCTCCTTCGTAATGAGGGGTGTCTCCAAGGACGCTACTGAAGCGGATATTGACACCGTCTTTAAGGAGGCGAAATTCCCCATCGTAAAATTCTGGAGAATCACCTCCAGAGCAACAAACCTCCCTACCTCCTTCCTTAGAATTCTGACCGCGTCAGAATCATTCTATACCGCCTGCATCTCCTCAGGCATCCAAATATATGGCTTGCACCATAAGTGTGAGCCTTCAAACGCAAATCCCATCCCCCCAAAACCAAAACTTTGCACCCAGTGTGCATCAAACGGACACTCTGCGGCCGAATGCCGTAATCCAACGAAATGCTCCATCTGCGGTGATCTACACCGATCATCCGCATGCCCCCAACCCCAAACACCAAAGTGTGCCAACTGCCAAGGCAACCATCCTGCCTTTTCCACCAAATGTCCCGAAAGGACCGAAGTCCCAGAGAATCCGAGCTAAATCGCCCCGGTGTACCTACCAAAACCAACTACAATCCTTCCTCTTACCCCAGAAATCCAAACCTCAATCTCCTTACTAACCACGGTCCTTATGAACCTCATTCCCCATTCCAGAGATTTAATCTCCAAAATCCTATCTACCCAAATCCAAATTATTTTTAACCATAATCTCATTATCACTGGCCTCGGCAACAAGGTTACTACCTTCACCCCAATGGAACCAACTTCCTAAAAAATCCATCGATGTAAAGTTGTACAGTGGGAACTGTTAACTGCGCGGGATTAAACCGCAAAAGAGCTTTACTTAAGCTCTTACTTCAGCAACAGAACCCCCAGTTACTTTCCATCACAGACACTTTGGCCAGGACCTCCCCCAACTTCACCGATTACGGAACCCATCATTCCCATCGATCCCAGTACTGTCGTGGAAACGGCATACTAATCCGTAACGGAATACCTTTCATTCCACACGTCCTTCCTCCCCAATTTGACACCTTGGATGTGTGTGCGGTAGATGTAGTGGTTCAAAACATAACCACTACATTTATCTCATACTACAACCACCCCAGACAAATCCTATCCGAAAATCTCCTAGACTACTTCTCCTCTCTCCCTCGTGCTGTTCTCCTTGGAGACCTGAATTCCAGACATACGCAGTTTGGGGATCACGCCTCCAATGCGAATGGCATCACCCTTTCCAATCTCCTAATCGACCTCCCCATTTCCCGAGTTTCAAACACCTCTCCCACTTTCCTGGGGCATCAAGGGAGCTCTATCTCCGACCACATCCTGCTCACAGAAAGATGCATGGGCGAGGTCGCAGATAGATGCTTCATTGGTCCCTCCATCACCTCCGACCATCAGACTCTGATGGCCGAAACACACCTCTTTGACCCAATTCCCCCCAATCCTGTCCTACGCCAAATCCGATCATACAAAAATGCCAACTGTCCCCTATTCCAACATACCATTACCCAAAATCTACCTGACAATCCCCCCTTGAACACCAACGAAGACATCGACCTTCTTGCCAACTCCCTCAGCAACACCATCTCCCAAGCCCTTGATTTTGCTGTCCCCCAAATCACTATCAACACTGCCCAAAAACCTCTTCCTCCCCACATCCTTGCCAACATCCGACGCAAACGCCAGTTATATCGTGAGTTTGTCAGAACCCAAGATCGAGTCCTTAAAACCGAGTGGAACCGGCTGAATGCCCTCATAAGGCTTCAGATTAACACTTATCGTCAAGATAAGTGGATTGAGGTCACTTCAGACCTTGATCATAGGGACGGAGCTAAGTTCTGGAACAAGCTGGCGATACTGACTGGACAAAAGACCAAAAAACACTCCCATCTCCTAGTAAATGGCCAAATCCTTCAATCTCCTGAACAAAAAGCCTCTGCCTTCAAAGATCACCTACAGAACACCCTTATCAATCCCCAAAATCCCAATTTCCATCCCGGATTCCAAGAGGATACTGAACTCCTCAAACAAATCATCCTACAAACTCCTAATCCCCAACAACTACATCCAATCCTAAATCCCTTCACTCCTGGGGACATCGCCTCGGCATGCCTCCTGGGAAAAAATTCCGCTCCTGGTCCTGACCAGATAAAACGACAAGCCCTAAAAAACTTTCCCGCAACCATCATCCCAATCCTCACCATCCTAATGAACGCCTGCCTTCAGCATTCCTACTTTCCAATTTGCTGGAAAAGCGCCCATACAGTCCTCATCCCCAAACCTCAAAAGGACCCTACCTCACCAAACTCCTACAGACCTATATCTCTGGCGAATGTCCTAGGTAAGCTCTTTGAGACTCTTCTCAAGGAGCGTATCTGGGATTTTCTGGATGAAAGGGGATTGATCCCCCAATTCCAACATGGATTTAGGTCTGACCATGCTACCCAAGATGCACTAGTGAGACTCCACACCTTTGTCACCAAATCCCTTAACCTCGGTCACTGTGCATCGACAGTCCTGTTTGATGTTCAGAAGGCTTTCGATCAAGTCTGGCATGCCGGACTTATTCGCAAGATTTCCAACATCAATCTCCCCATCCCCTTCATCAAACTCATAAACTCCTACCTCGAAAATCGAACCATCCAAGTAAAAATTGGAAACACCTTATCTGATCCTTTTACCCCAACAGCCGGGGTACCCCAAGGTTCTGTCCTAGCTCCTGTTCTTTACGTGATCTTCACCCATGACATCCCTATTCCCCTTTCCCCATGCCAAGATGTCCAACTTTATGCTGACGACACTCAAGTCTCAGCCTCCGCACCTTCAACCAGAGCTCTGAATACCAAAACTCAACAACTCCTCAATCGTCTCGGCAGGTGTAACCCAATGACATTGCTACACACCTACATAACCTTCATCCGCCCTGTCCTAGACTACAGAGCTCTAAATTTCGTCTCCTGCACGCCATCACGGCAACTGAGAGGAGGATCCTTAGACGTTCATCCTACCTCCCATTCCGCTTCCCCTCTAACCAAATATACCAACGCACTAATATCCCAACTATCATTTCCAGGCTTAAAAAACTCCGAAGCGGGTACGTCGGGAGAAGAATGGACGACTCAAACACCCACTCCAAAGAAACTCTAAGGATTCGCTGGACAGCTGAAAGGAACCGAAGAACATGCCCCAGGAAACCAAAGATCAAATTCATCCAACCCAACATCAGAATCCTTAGCGAAGCAACAGAAGACATAGACCTCCCGGACGAGCTCCTAGGTCTATTGGAGGAAGCCCCTCTGAGCATCCGATGAGCTCGCCCACACCACTGACACCCAGATCGCTCCACCCTACTGAGCCTCCCCCAGGGGAGGCTCGTAAGTATCCAACACACATTTCCTTTCCAAATCTAAGTTTTTTCTAACACCTTTTATTTTCAGGACAAATCACCCACGCTGCCCCTGAAAAGGAGATTAAATCTCCTACAGCAGGGTTCAAGAAAACTCCACCAAACAAAAACAAAAAATTATTATTGTTATGTAGAGAGAGTGTGATATGCATAGTATCACCCTGTAATTATTTATTTAATAGGTTAAGTTTTAGTTATTATTAATTATTAGGTGTTGAAATTATTATTAGCGATTTCAGCAAAATTAGTTATATTTATATTTATAATGTATAAATAAAATAAATGGGAACATGTAAATTATTATATTATAAAATAATAGAGAATAAAATTACATCTAAAGCAAACTGGTTGTCTTTAATTTTACTAACGTCGCTTAACTATAAGATTTAAAACCAGAACTTCACATGGCGATCCTGCCACTCAAGAACTAATTTTATGGGAAATGGATAGTTTTAAGATGGTTTATGGTAATTATTAAGAAGAACGTCACATTAAATTAAGAAAATTGTGTTAAAATATGGCTGGAGCTAATCAGTCCAAGGAAGAGGTAATAATAACGCAAGCAGGCAACAGTGGCGGCGTTTCTGGATCAACGGGAAAAAACGAAGTTTCTGCATTTGAAATTATTGGAGCTGTAGCATTTGTATTGGTCTTAATTATTATTGCCTTAATAATATACAAGCGGTGCAAAAGAGCGATGGAAATAAAGATTAGGGAAGAGATAGCTAGTTCCCAACAACTTGTCTAGTGGAAGAATTTTTTTTTCTCAATTTTAGGTAAAGAAAAATTTAAATTTAATTTTGACGAAAAAATGAACATTTTAAATGGAACCATAGAAATAAAAAGTCTGATTACTGGCGTATGGATTTTGGTATAAGGTTACGTAGGAGAAATTAATAGGAGAAACAAATATAAGTAGAAGTTTTTTGGATTGTATAATGTATTTCTTCTAAATTAATCAATGTATGTAAGTAACAATTATTTTACCATATTTTTGTGTACATATTGCATATTACTCTAAATGTCAGAGGAACCTTTTAAAGAAATTCATGAAGAACTTACTGTATTTTTAAGGAATCTTAATAAAGATTCATTAGATAGGCGTGATAACTTAGAAAAAACTACCAAGGCATTAGATAAATTAAATAAAATTCAAACTAACTTTACTTTTGTTAGAAATAATTTTAATGAAGGTAATCATGATATAAAAATTAAAGCTAAAGTGAAAATTATTGTTGAAGGTATAGTTAATCTAGAAAGTCGTATAAGGGAAATTTTAAATGATAGATTGCGTCAAATCCAAAATAGTACCACCAAAATAAAACAAAAAGAGAAAATGGCTGAAACATTTAATTTAAGAACAGCATCTACTTTAATCCCCTCCATGGATGATACTGAGTCATCTATAAAAACACTTATTGATGCAATTGAGTTATACGACAGTTTTTTAGATACCGACGGAAAAAAGGCCTTAACTAAATATATTTTAAAAGCGAGATTGTCTCCCGGTGCAAAGGTTAGGTTAAATCAAACTTATGTTTCCAATGAGGAACTCATTGAGGACATTAAAAATAAATTAATTACTAAAAAGTCAGTAGCGGCACTCTCTGTAGAACTCCATAATTTAAAGCAAAATAATAAAACGATAGAAATATTTGGGAAAAAAGTTGAAGACTTGATGGTAAATTTATCGATAGCACAAGCGGAAGGTAATAATGTTTTGGAAAGGGCTTTAACAGTCGTAAATGAAAAAATAGCTATCAACGTGTTTACTAATGGGCTTAAAGACGATCAAATTAAGACAATTATTAAGGCTAGAAATTATAATAGGCTAGCTAATGCCATAGTAGGAGCTAGGGACGAAGAAACAATTAGAAAAACAGGATCCTCACAGGTTTTGTTCATGAGAGGTAATTCAAATGTCAGACGAGGTAATACTTTTCATGACCGTGGTAGAGGAAATAACTTTAGAAATTCTAACAATAGGGATAACTTTGATTCTAGAAATAGTAGTTACAGAAATAACAATTTTTCTAATTATAATAATAGATATAGAAATAATTATAACAATAATAGTAACAGGAGTAGGGGAAACAGAGGAACACAAGTCTTTAGACAAAATCGTCCTCAACATAATGGGTACTATATGGTGAGTAACGTAGTACCAACAGTTAGTCAACCTCAAAATCGAGAAAATGTGCAGTTTTTTCGAGAACACTAAATTAGAATTTTTGTTTAACATGAATGGCTTAAATTACATTAAAGTAGGTTATAGTAATAAAGAGTTAAGATTTTTAGTTGACACAGGTGCGTCATTAAGTGTTATTTTTAATAAATGTTTAGGAAATGAAAGTAAAATAAATAAAAATAGAATAGTGAAAATAAATGGCATTGCGGGATCAGCATATACTGCTGGAACTTGCAATATTAATCTTGACCTATACAATGGGTACAAGCTTAGTCATGAGTTTTCGGTATTAAATGAATTCTCCAATGACATTGACGGGGTAATTGGAAGAGATATTTTTATTAAATATAAGGCTAATATTAATTATGAACATTTTTTCTTATCACTTTGGATAGACAGTGTAAAAATAGACATGCCGTTGTATGCTGAATATGACGAGTATACTGTAATTCCTGCTAGGTGTGAAATTGTGGAATATTTTAATGTTAATCAATTCGAAGAATATATCTGTTTGTCAGAAGAAATTTGTGAAGGAGTTATGACCGCTAGTTCAGTTGTAAAACCAATTGGAAATAAAATTCCAATACGCATTTTAAATACGAATGATAGGGAAATTAAATTAAAAAATTTTAAACCAAAAATAGAACGGTTATTGCATTATACTATACATGCTTTTAGTAAGGTACCTATAACTGTAGAAAGAGTAGATAAGTTATTAAATACAATTAATACCAAATCACTTAACAAAGAAGAGAAATTGTCAATAGATAAAATTTGTGCAAAATATGCAGATACATTTTATATCGAAAACGATCCCTTTACAGTTTCTGATATTTGTCAGCAAAAAATTCATGTAAAAAACGGGACAACCCCTTCATATGTAAAGCCCTATAGATTACCTTATTCGCAAAAGAATGAGATACATAATCAGTTAGATAAAATGTTAAGGCAAGGTATTATAGAACCAGCCGCATCTGAGTGGTCATCCCCTCTTTTAATAGTAAAGAAAAAAGGAAGTAATCAAGAAAACCAATGGAGAGTTGTTATCGATTATAGGCAACTAAATAACAGAATTGAATGTGATAGATTTCCTCTGGCTAGTATAGATGATATTTTGAGCTCTCTAGCTGGCACAACTTATTTCTCACATTTAGATTTATATCAAGGTTATTATCAAATCGAATTAGATACACAATCTAGGCCCTATACCGCATTTACAACTGATAGAGCACAATATCAGATGACTAGGTTACCTATGGGACTAAAAATTTCTCCAAATGCTTTCTCTAGAGCTATGACATTGGCTATGTCGGGATTAAATTATGAATCATGCTTTATTTATCTCGATGATTTGATTATATTTGGTAACAATCTAAAAGAACACAACATAAACCTAGTTAAGGTCTTAGAAAGACTACGGAAAGTAAACCTTAAGTTAAATCCGGTAAAATGTGAATTTTTAAAAAAAGAATTACTGTATTTAGGTCACAAAATCTCTAAAAAGGGTGTTGCGCCAGATCCCGAAAAAATAACCGTTATGCTAAATTATCCAGTACCTAAGAATTCAAATGAATCAAAACGATTTGTTGCATTTGCCAATTATTACAGAAAGTTCATTAAAAATTTTGCGGAACTGGCTGCGCCCCTTAATAAACTATCAAAGAAAGGAGTTACATTTGATTGGTCTAGCGAATGTCAAAGTTCTTTTGAAAAATTAAAATCAGCTTTAGTAAGCCCTCCAATTCTAGAATTTCCTGACTTTTCGGAACAAAATAGATTTATACTAAGGACAGATGCCTCCGGAATCGCCCTTGGGGCTACACTATCTAACGGCAATGATAAACCAATAGCGTATGCTAGTAGGGTTCTAAATAACGCTGAGAGAAATTATGCTGTTATTGAAAAGGAGTTATTAGCTATTGTCTGGGCTATTTCAAAATTTAGGCCATACCTCTACAATAGGGTATTTTCCATTTTGACTGACCATAGACCATTAATTTATCTATTTGGCATGGCAAACCCATCCAGTAGGTTAACTAAATTTAGATTAAAAATCGAAGAATATGATTTTGATGTTTTTTTATGTAAAAGGCTCTGAAAACGTCACGGCAGATGCACTATCTCGTATAGAAATTAGCTCAAATGATTTAAAAAATATGTCAAAAAATGATGATAAAAATGTTTTTGTAATGACAAGAGCGCAATCAGCTAAATCTAAGGAAGTAAATAATTCTAGTAATGGCCGGCCTGATCAACCGGACGTTGTAGAATTACTGAAACGACCTTGTGATATCGTTGAATTGCAGATTATAGAAAATAAAGAATTTCAAGAACTAGGTGAAAAATTTCATGAATTTTATATAACAAGTAATATACTGTTTGATAACGCTAATGTTATTTATTTAAATCAAGATTCTTTATCAGCGTTCGCATTCGATGCATCGTTGAGAGACTTGGTAAAAATGTGCGTACAAAATAAAATTAAAGAATTGCTGATACTTAAAAATAAGTTTAACTGGCCAGTTATAAGCAAATTATTAAAAGACGATAATATATTCAAAAAAGAAGGTATTAAGATATGTATATTACAAGATAAACAATGTATTAACAATAAAGATTTGCAACAAATAATCTTAAATGACTTTCATATGTTACCAACAGGTGGGCATGCAGGTATAAATCGCATGTACAACAACATTAAAAAATATTACTTTTGGACAAGTTTAAGAAGAGATGTCGAAAAATTTGTCAATCGTTGTGGCGACTGTCAAAAATGCAAACATACTACGCAATCTAAACAACCTTTAGTTATCGCAACAACAGCGCATACTGCATTCGAAACAATTTTTTTAGATCTCGTAGGTCCTCTAGAAGCAGATTGTGATAACATTACAGTGCGAACTGAGTAAATATGTAGAAGGTTATATTATTGAAAATAAAGAAGCCAACACGGTGGCTAAATCGTTTGTGGAAAATTTCATTTTACGCTACGGGCTACCGAAAAGAGTTGTTACAGATCAAGGCACCGAATTCATGGCAAACGTATTTAACGAAACGTGTAAACTACTTAAAATTGAACGGCTAAACTCTACAGCTTATCACCATGAAACAATCGGGGCTTTGGAAAACACTCACAAACATTTAAATGCTTATCTAAGAATTCAAATTTCTAAGTATAAAGAATCTTGGAGTTCTTGGATACCTTTTTGGTGTTTCTCATTGCAATTGAAATATTGGCTACAAGTTGCATTAGATGAAGCACGAAAAAATTTAGTTGCTTCGAAAAATAAAAGAAAAATTAAGTATGATAAATTAGCCACAAACATGAATTATAAATTAGGCGACAATGTTTTACTTCATGATGAGACCAGTTCTAAGTTAGAACCAACTTACAAAGGTCCATATAAAATATTAGAAAATAAAGCAGTAAATGTAGTTATTGATGTAGAAAATAAAAAATTAGAAGTACACAAAAATAGGGTAAAACCATTCTACCAGTAAAAAAAAAAAAAAAAATTAAATATAAAATTTGATTTTTTTTTCTCTTTACCGGGGAGGTGTGATATGCATAGTATCACCCTGTAATTATTTATTTAATAGGTTAAGTTTTAGTTATTATTAATTATTAGGTGTTGAAATTATTATTAGCGATTTCAGCAAAATTAGTTATATTTATATTTATAATGTATAAATAAAATAAATGGGAACATGTAAATTATTATATTATAAAATAATAGAGAATAAAATTACATCTAAAGCAAACTGGTTGTCTTTAATTTTACTAACGTCGCTTAACTATAAGATTTAAAACCAGAACTTCACAAGAGAACGAATTCTGCTGCAGACTTAGTTAATGAATCTCGATATTCTTGTATTGAAAACTGTCTCGATTCGGTGGTACAAAAAGGAGTAGATTTAGTAGTACTAGAATGAGTGGGTATTATAATTTCGTTAGGTTTATCCTTGGATGCAGATATAAGTGATATTGTAGGGCTTTCATCGATGTCAGAAGTATTTATTTCGAGATATGAATAGTTGAAGTGTTTCCTATTCATATGTTTTTTGAAACTACATATGTTCTGGAAAATCTGATTGCAATTATTTTCATAGCATCGAAATATGGAGTTTGTTCCTAAATCATGTTTGCGTCTAAAATGTTTGATCAGCAATTTCAAATGGATTAAATCTTGGTGGCAAATGAAACACTTCATTTCACAAAGTCGAGCCTAAAAACGTTTATCTTTAAGATTGTGATTCCAAAAACTGATATTTGTATGGACATTTACTGTAGTATATTACGTAACAAGTAAGGAAAGTGACATATTTCGCACGTGTAGATGTTTAGTACTCTGTATGTCAATAACAGAGCGGTTTTTGACATTTTGCAATCATATTGGCAATCCCTATAACACCATAAGTTTTGTCGGATTCATCTCTGGACAGTATGTTATAGCGTCAATGCACAGCGATTGGTTTTATTTAATTAATAGCGATATTTTTGTAATATGTAAGATATAATATACAGGGTGTCCCAAATAAGAGTGATTGATTTTAAATGTAAAGAAATCGGGGTTTCACTATAGTCGTTTTCGTTTACTCAAAAGTTTATTATGAAGTTTGTTTACATTTTATCCCGTCAAAACATGGTGGTCAAATAAATGGAAGAAATATGTATTATTTTAAATGGAACACCCTGTATGTTTTGATGACATTCAAAAGAGCGACTCATCTCCTCTTAAAAAATGTATAGTTTCATATCTTTTGCTTTTCTAACAAAGATATTCGATTTTTTAAAAATCACTGCCTTTTTGCCTTATAGAATAACTGACATTAAATAGAAATCAACAAATCTGACAAAGAATTTATTCAGCAACAAAACATAAAAAAATTAATGTCAATAGAAAGCAATTATTAGTAATAAGGAATGTAAAAGTTACAATAAATGCTGTTGCTGTTAAGAAAATCAAAAGATAATAAACTATACATTTTTTAAAAGCAGATGAATCGCTCTTTTAAATGCCATCAAAATTTATAGGGTGTTCCATTTAAAATAATACATATTTTTTCCAAAATTAGCAGATCACCCTGTATTGACGGGATAAAATGTAAATAAACTTCTTAAAAAACATTTGGGTAAACGAAAACAATGGGTGAAAACCCGAATTATTTAGTGCAATTAATAAGCTGTTCATTTACATTTAGAACCGATCACTCTTATTTGGCACACCCTGTATATTACATTATCGCGCGTAGTACGTTGCCGGCTTAATTGTTTGAAAACATTTTTTAAATCGTAGACAACGTGTTGTTAGCCACAACGTTGAAACTAGTGCAAAATATATTGCCTATGCCCAAGGCGTTTTATAGTTCAATGTTATTTTTTTAGTTGTCTTAAGAATATGTTATGAATTGGCAATTTTTAAATTATTCTAGAAATGTTCTCGATTAACAAATAGATTAATAATAACGCGTAATAGATTTGTTTCCATGTAAATACAATTTATTTAGAGGTTAGGTATGTTTATCTTAAATCAAAATTAGTTAAATAACCTCTGGTTTCATATATGACGTATGGCCGGCGTGCACTATAGGAATTCCTGTAAACCGTTATTTGTACAATTTAAAATACTTTCCTTACCGTCACTTTACATTTATGAATCGTGTCTGTATATTTTTCAAAATAAACATAAGTTTCAATTAAATAAAGAAATTCACTCATTAAATACTAGAAATAAAAATAATTTTAATATACCATTTTCAAAACGGTGTATCAGCTATAAATCTCCTGATTCTATGGGATTGCGAATATATAATAACCTGCCAAATGAAATTAAAAATATTAATATTTCACATAAATTTAAAAGTAATCTTAAAACATATTTAATAGAGAACTGTTTCTACTCACTATCTGAATATTTCATTTAATTATAGTGTTTTACATTTGTACTGTGTATGTATATGAACATATTATTTATTTGTCTTTATTATTATTTTCACTCTAACCTTTTTATTCTTTTATTCTTTTATTGTTTTATTGACTATTGCTATTTTACATTTCTTGTAATCTTTTGAGCAAAATAAAGGATACTTACTTACTTACTTATATATTAAACGAAAGGAAGTGAAAAAAAAAACATAAATCATTTATGCAGTATAGAACGACACATGGTTATTATAAGAATGACACATACCCTTTAGGAAGAAAATGTTCATTACATACGTTGTTATTATGAGGAAAAATAAATTTAAAATATACAAAAAAAACCTGTGGAAAACAGTGGTAACATATTTTTATAAAACACATACCTACATACTTACATAAAATACAGTGCGCTCATTAAGTGTGAAAACGCTCCATTACCTTATGAGTTAATTACTTTAGCACAAGAAATGACGACAGCGATAATATTTTTAATAAAAAAGTCATACCTATTTTAATGTTAAAATTTTAAAGCTGATATTTTTCTAAATTTAACTATACCAAATATGTCATATTTTAAGCCATGTCATACATTAAGCTAAGGGATATTAAAAAGAAAATCAGTAAATCAGTGATCACATTTAACATTTAAAAATTTTTTTTTATTAATTTTCCAATAAAAATTTTAAAATAGGTCATTCTTTGCTGTAAGTATGGTGTTTGTTTATTTTTACCAAATACTGGCTAATTCTAACAAAATTAACAACAAAATAAATGTTAAGAAATGTGGTAACTGGATTTCTTTTTCACTTAGTATTCCATAGCTTAAAAGTTTTACATATTATGATATATTTGGTATGGTTGAGCTTAGAAAAACATCAGCTATTAATGTTTGTTATAAAATTATGCCGCTTCTATTTAAAGAAATTGACGATGACGTCTTTTCATATAGGGTTGTGGGGCTAAAATTAATTTTTTGAAATAAAATTAGAAAAATAAAATCAAAATTGGACTTCTACCGACAAACGTAATTAACGCATAAGGTAATAGAGCGTTTCCACACTTTATGAACCTGTGTACAGTGCGATTCTAAAGTTACCTACCGAAATGCTACAAAGACAGAATGAAACTACGTCAAAAATATTACATTGCAAAAGTTAAAACGGATCTTAACTATATCGTCGAGACGCCTTCCAGGTCGAAAATTTCAAATGGCACCTAGGGTGGAGCAATATATTTTTTTGCACCAAAATGTAATATTTTTGACGTGGTTTCATCTTGTTCGGTGGTATTTCGATAGCTTTCCTCGTTCAAAAATAATATGGGAAATGGTATCTTTTAGAAACGTACTGTATAAAAATACAATAGTTTCACCATTGTACATTAACATAAATTAAGTTAATATTGACAAATACTAGTAACTAACATATAGGTCATTTCATATTACTGGATGGAAAAATTGTAAAATTGGGGATAGAATACGTACAGATTCCGCTAACAAACTAGAAAATTATTAGAAAATAAAATAGTTGGTACACTATTGTATACTAACAATACAAATTTTACCATCACATAATGTATGATAATTATAAGGCAAGGGATTAAGTATTTTGTTGAGTAAAACTGTTCTGAAAGTAGTATTTTCAAATGATGTCTCATATGCTTGCAAGTGGTCATTAAATCCAATTGTAGTCAATGTTAATAAAATGAATAACACTTCATTATTTTCTTTGATAATATATTTGATAGCTCCATAAAGTGGGTATGGATCAGAATCCTCTAATAATAAAACACTATTAATTTTATAGACTACAGTTTTATTTTTTAACCAAGCATAAGTAAATGCATTTTTAAAATGCCCATATGCTTTAATTTGTACAAGAATATCTTTGTCCTGAATATCGTCTACTGAATCTAATACTGGGCCAGTTTCCAAATTTACTTAAAATCTTAAAACCAAATCTTAATTGGTTTAATGCTAAAGTATACAGCATATTTACTTTTGAATGGGAAACTTTAGCTACAATTTTGAAGTCTTTGTGAAATGCTTCAAATCTCATTGCCCAAAAATTTCTAACCGGACCTAATTTACTTATTATTCGAGGGTAATGCAGTAGAAAATGAAACTTTGGTTTTAGAGAGTCATTAAATAGACTTATATACATATTATGATGTTCCTCTATTAATATTTGTAGATAAGAAACTGTGGTTGATAAAATAGATCGTGCAAGAAGACAATCTAATATTTGGTGAACGGTGAGATAAAATTTCCAACAAGGATCTTCATAAGGAACGCAATCACCAATCAGAATTCCGAAATATGTAACAAATGCCATCATTTCTGAAGCACTCATAATAAGATGTTTTTTTTAATGTGCTCTAAATTAATTAGAGGAAGTGAAGAACTACCAACATCAGCGTAAGAAAATTTAAAAAATTTAATTCTATTGTTCAAATGATCAAGAGTGAAATATTTTTTTTTAACAAGATAATCAATTATATGTTCCATATCATATCTTAGTATTCCTTCAAAAAAATCATGCATCAAGTCACAAGATATATTTTTTGTAATATGAAAATTGGATAATTCATGCCATATACAATTTTCTTTAATTCCAAAAGTCATGGCTGAAGAGTGAATTTCATAGTTTTCAATAGTACGTAGTAATTCCACTTTTTCATAAATACATGATTTTGCCTCATCTTTATCAATTGTACATATTCTACAATAGTGGTTTGCATTAAAACTTTCATTGAATCCCAAAATTGAATTTAGACCTAAATTATCCCCAAGTACCAAAAATAAAGTAAAGTAAACTTTCAACTTTTTGTCTAAAAGAGTAACTTCAATTCCGTTCATCTCCAAGTACTTAAGCTCTTCAATTAGTTTAGAAAATATACGTCTATTGCCAAAATGTACTCTATCATTAGAATGAAAAAGTTGAACCAAGAAGATGTTTTCTTATAAATCTGCAAACTGAGGAGGAATACATGCTAATGTAAAATATATATTGCGCCAATTTTATATATACTAGCTTTAGAGCCTAGAGGATTATTAGGTTCAAAATCGTCAAAAAATATATATAGCGGAAAAATAACCTTATTGATAAATTTTAATTTCATTTCTTTCCACAATTCTCCTTGATATAAACTAGTATAAATGAATGCATCTAAAGTATCATTCAATGATTCCTGTTCTTCGATATATTTAAATACATTAAATGTATTAAATACATTTGGTAAATTTAAAAATTGTTTTAAGGTATCACGTAAAGGAATAAACTCGCACTCAGATTTTACTGCTGTCATAACTTCACTTCCACTACCTCTTTCCAATTCATACCGTTCACCTGCAAACAATCTATAAGGTTTGATTAAAATCTGATTTTTTTTGAAATATTTGAATCGCACATGTTCAGTTCGAAAAGCTTCTACTGCCAAATCAATGTCAGAATAAAATGCATCTATTGCATCTTGTACCTCACAAGTTACATTTTCTTGGCTTTGTACAATAAATTTAGTATTGACAAAAATTGTATTAAGTAATTCTCTAAGTTCTTCAAATATTGTTTGTACGACATTTCTCGGTAAAGCGGAATTACTGTAAAACTTACATAAAAATTTCAATATTGCATTTTGACATTGAATATCACATGGTATTGTATCCTCATTAGTAGAATGAAAAGTGTCATTATTATTAATCAAACTTTGAGTGGGAAGTTCAGAAAGCATTGGACATTCGCTATTTTCGTAAATTGAAACTGTTATATTTTCCTGTGAATCAGATTTTGCAAAATGTTGTCTATAAATATGTTTCCTAAAACCACATAGGGTTGGAAAACTTCTATTGCAAGTATTTTGTTTACATATATACTTTCCCAAAAATGGGTGCAATGCTAAAATGTTGAAATAAACCGGTAGGATTATAAAATGACAATTCACAACTGGAACAAATAAAATGCATTGCTTTAAAACCAAAGAAAAGAATTAAAATTAACTTTAAACTATTGAAGCCTTACTGAAAATACTACTTTCTTAAGTTTGCCCTTTAAATATCTAAATTTCCGGTAGATCTGCTATATAAGGGATTTTTGGGTCCTTGACATTTTTAACTTTGAAGAGCTCCCATTGAAAGAAATACCAGATATGCCGGCATTCAAAACTATAACTCACATCAAGTACGATGCAAGCTTGGAAACAAAATTGTAGAGCTTCTAATACAGAAGAGGTTTTATAATTAATATTATTTAATATTACATACGATGCAGTAATATTATTAAGGCTGGGTCCTACTAGAAGTATATAGGGCTGAACCGTTAAGCCTTTCGAGTAAATCAAATCCAGCCTATCCTTTTTTACTTTTTCTATATCTCCTGCCCCCTTAGCCTGTAGAAATAAGGCATCCCTCGACTCCGAAATGGATGGTTTCCATTGTTTCTTTCCACTAATTTGAACCCGCCCTTTTGGGGGAGTGAGTGCAGCTAACAAGAATAAACGGATTGCAGCTTTGGCATCTGCAATAAGCAATGATTATGGAAATATATTATATTATAAAATAACCATATGCTTCTAAAACCTATTTTTCATATTCTCGGACTCAATAAATCAATATAAGTTTGTTTTATTATAAATTTTGTCTTTTATCTATTCGCCAGGTTCTAATTAAACTTAACAAACTTAAATGAGTTCAGAATGCAATGGAAAATTTATACAACACCTATGTATTTTAAGCTATTAGGTAGAATGCTTACCAGAAGTTATCTCATCATATAATTGCTGTCTAAAAATTTCATCTGATGGCTTCAGCAAGTGTTTACGTTTTTCAAAAACACCGTCGTATAGAAGATCAAAACGTCCGTTCGTCTTGATTTTGATATTTTTGAAGATAATCGTACTCAATCTAAAATAAAAGAAACGTCTCTAATATTACAATATCCCCCTCAAAACAAATATCGATGTATCTCTGAAATTTCGCATAGTATTACTTTTTTAAATATTTTGGTTGGTTCGTTTTTAAACGAACAGCTTGTAAAATAATTTTTTATGTAACTCTGAAACAACAGTACCTTAAAATACCTACTTAGTATGTTAAATTAAAAACATATAGGTATTGTGAATTGTGACTTATATTGGATTTTGTTTTAAGTAATCATTTGAAGGCTACTATAAAAGCAATGGTAAAAAAAATTATTTACCAGTTGTGCAGCTATTTGAGTCTCGAGTATAGGGCACTCTTTAAACAGGTCGTTAGATGTTATACTCCTTAACTCAAGCGAATTCTTCCAATGATCTATTACGTCTTTTTCTGGTCCAATATTTTGTCTTAGCCAAATTTGACTGTCAACAATAATTTGCGATATATCTAAAACATAATTTTTTTTGCTAAATAAAAAATTAACTGATCCTTACTTGGATAGATTATATACATTTTTTAAATCTTAGGATGTAAGATTATCCTATTTAAAGCAAGAAAATAAACTTAATAACCCTAAATTAGAGTGATATTTTTACGATTTATAAAATAATAATTATTGTTTTGTAGACACAAAAAGATATGAAACTGTACGTATAAATAATTTACCTAATAATTTTGGTGTCACAATTTTATTTTCTTTTGTTGTAGAGAAACTTAAACTTTTTTTAACCATAGTCAGTTTATTCCTGTGCTTATCGACTAGTTTTCCCTTTGAAACTTCTGGCCTGTTACCCTTAGACCTTCGTTTTGGAATAGGGCTAACGTAATAAGTTGATTTTTGTTCTGATTTGAAAATATCTACAATTTTGTCAGCCAATATACTTATACAGCCATTATTTAAACGCATTCCTTGATTTAGGAAGTGACAGACAATTATGTCACTAAGTGAATTTCGATCCTTGCTCTCAAGTTTGAGGTTCGTGCCATATTTTGTGAGAATGGCTCTACCTATTATATGGCTTTGTAGGAGCTGTGTAAGATCAAAATTGGCAATATCAATAGGGTTTAACACTTTTCCATAATGTTGTCATTGCTTAAAAGTGACACATCACTTTGAGATGACAAACTTGGTGTATCTAAACAAGCCCTCTTTGTCAAAGGTTCATCAAGCTGTTGGAACTCATTTTCATCATAAACTTCTAAAGTTTCACTATGAGATTCGATGCTAAGGACAATTGGGGTATCTTCATGAATTTTTGTTTTGCTCTAAAAATTATGAAAGGGTATTTAAAATAAATAAATTGCATTTATTAGTTTTACATTGGTGCAGGGTTATTTATTATACTTTTACTACCCCTTTATTTTTGTTGTTCGGTATTGAAGGACAAAATAGGTATTTTAACTAGAGTTTAATTGTTATAGGTACCTATATTTTTAAATCATTTTTCTGATTTTATACATACAAGGTGTCCCAAAATTTCGACAGCCAAGGCCCTATAGACAAATTCCTTGTGCCAAATCATGCTCATTGAGGTAGGTAACTTATGTCCATATGCACCCTTTCCGAAGTTGAGAAAAAAAAACAGAACAACTTAATAAATTTTCACCAAATTTGGCAGAGGGGTACTGCTCTAGGTAAGCAATATGATTTTATTTGTTATTTGACATTTTATTATAGGGCTCCACATGAGCGATACCTGATGTTGAAATTAGACCTGAACATTTTTGACGAAACTTTTTGATAATTTTAATGAGAAAATATGATGAAAATATTATTGATATGTAAATTTATGACAGTTTTAAACTTAATAACTTAAACCGTTTTCCAGAAAAACGAATTTAAATATTTCACTGTCTCGAAAATGCTTTAATATAAAAAAATGGGTCATTGATAATAGGCCAAAGAATAACTAAAAAATCCGTTTTTTAAAACATGAAGAATTAACGCAAAACTCTTGGATAAAATGTGCTTACTTACTGAGATTTATTTCAAAATTAAAAACTCTCTCAGTAAGGAAGCACATTTTATCCAAGAGATTTGCGTTAAATATTCATATTTTAAAAAAAGGATTCTTCAATTATTCTATGGTCCATATTATTATTGAAAAAAGTTTTCTTCATTTTAAAGAATTTTCGAGTCTTTGAACTATTTAAAGGTGTTTTTCTCGAAAACTGTTGAAGTTATCAAGTTCAAACAAGTACTCTAATTTACATAATAATAATGTTAAAATCATATTTTCTAGTCAAAATTATTAAAAAGTTTACGTACCGTGGCGGGAAATTCATCATCACTGTCGAGGGCAAACATAGATCACCAAAGCGCTCGCGCCGAGGTGATCTATTGCCCGAGACAGGAATGATAATTTTCGTCAAGGTTTGTATACTGTTTTATTCACAATCATTTAATTTTTATCCAAAATTTAAGAAAAAATGTATTAAATGTGTATTAAAATACTCTCATCAAGTTTTCTTTGTAATCAAAATACTTTGACATTTAGATGACATTACATGCAGGATGTTTATATCATATCCATCGACCAAATTAGGTTCTCAGCGGGTGGAAAGTGACACATGTCACTTCCCTCCCTAGAAGGGGAAGTAATCTTCGTAATAGTCAACTTCCCGACTTTTAAAAAGTGTGTAATTGAGCTATTACATATACCATTGTGAATAAAATAATAAATAATATCATATTTCTTGCCTAAAATAATATCTCTCTTAGAAATTTCGTGAACATTTATTAGGATGTTTTGAAATTATTGCCAAAAAAACGAAATTCTTTTTCAACTTTGACACCCTGTATGTTGGAAAGGGTGCAGTTATGGACATGAGTTACCTACCTCAATGTGCATGCTTTGGCACAAGGAATTTGTCTTAGGACGTTGGCAGTCAAATTTTGGGACACCCTGTATAATGTTGAATAAGTTCAGCTTTTAGCATTATTTTATCTATAATATATAAATTAAAGTGTAAGTACTGACTTACAGGAAATAAATAAATCTTCAGTTTAATTCTGACCAACTTTAGTCAAATTTAATAAAAATATAGGTGAAACTTTTATACAAAACTTTCAGTCAAAATATAATGAATAACCCTATAAATTTGCAGTAAAATAGCAAACATCTTACTAAAATATTATCTACTTTTACCTTATTAAGTAACTGTTAAAATACCTATGTGTTATGAAAATTTTCCATTAATTTAGTTATCCCTGTCGGAACGCAGGTGGCCCTGTTCAAATGGACTAGACATAAGTAAAACTTACCAGGTGTTCCCGCAGCCTTAATTTAAATTTTATTGAGTCACCTAATGTGGGTATTAATCCCTTTATGTTTTCGTCAGTCAGACTGGCAAATATTTCCAATGAATCGATATTCTGTTCTAAAATATCAAGGAAAATATATATAGACAGGGTGTTTTTAAGTTTAAACCAGTTCTTTGCACATCAACAATTTTCACAAACATGCTGAGACACATCAATAATTACTCTGAGGGCGACTTCAATTTACGTTTAACTTCAATTAAACTTTTATTCAATTTAACGGTATAAATATTAATTACAGGAAATAATTTTTAAAGTAGTTAAGAATCTAAAGAAAAATTTACATAGAATACAGTTACGTTTATTTTTTAAATTATAATTAGCTTTTGCTCGCGACTTCATCCGCGTTGATTTCAGAATCCTTCCGCGATTTTTCAAAGCCTCATTTTTCCGTATCAAAATCATATTAACGTATTGAATCGTTATTACAAAACACTTCTCAACTATCACAAACATCTTGTTCTATTTTTCCATATTTTTCCTATTTTTCCCTGTTTTTTTACTATTTTTCCCTCTCTTTCTTTGCTTTTTCTATTTTTCCCTCTTATACTATTTTTTCCAATTTTTCCTGTTTTTCCTATTTCTCTCTATTTTTTACTATTTCTCCCATTCTTTTCCTATTTTTTTGTAATTTTATTATTTTTTTCTGTTTTTCCCCATTTTTTTCTATTTTTTTCTTATTGTTCCCTACTTTTTACTGTTTTTTCTATTTTTCCCTGTTTCTCTATTTTTTCCATTTTTTTCTATTTTTTTCCATTTCTTTCTTATTGTTCCCTACTTTTCACTATTTTTTTCTATTTTTTCCAATTTGTCCCTATTTTTTTCTATATGTCACTATTTTTTTTATTTTTTTTTTATTTTTCTCTATTTTTCCCAATTTTTTTCTATTTTTCCTATTCTTTTCCTATTTTTCCCTATTTTCTCGGTCGTGCATAACCCCAAGATCACCCCTGTATAACCCTTATAAAACGGACGGACGGACAGACATACAAATGGTTCTTATAGTAGTAGTTGAAAACAAAAGTAATTTTATTTAACTATATTTATTTTTAATGAGATTGAAACCACATCAGAAGTTGAAAAAGATTATTTAGTGACGTTTCGTTACCACTTCAAGCAACGGTTTCAAAGTAATAAAAAATCTGATGTGGCCAACACATGACCTCTCGCCATTTTGAAATAAAAAATTAACACGTTAACACAAAAAAGTATGAAAAGAAATTACTTTTTTGTAAATCTGGCAACTATGGCAAAAGTTTTTGGAAATTTTATTGATACAAAAATAAACTATAGTGTATACAAAATATGTATAAAACTTTATTGCCATCTTGTTTAGTAATGACTCATAGCAACTGCCACTTCCGGTTGTCAGATTAACACCAAAATCTAATCAGATCTAATCTAGGGTATCAGAATCATGTATGCAAAATTTCAAAATTTTTCATTTAGTAGTTTTTGAGTTATCGTTACAACAACATCCATCCACACATACACACAGACATCATCGGGAAAATATCAAAATCCTGCTCTAGGGACCTCAAAACGTGTTGTATCCATTGAAAACTCACTACCCAATTTTTAGCATAATTACTATACCTCTCTTCTCTATGAAGGTCGAGAGGTAAAAATGATAATAAATACGATAATTTTATTTATTTGCGTCAATAAACTTTTTTCAATTTAAGATATGGTTTCAATCCCATTAAAGATACGTATACATCCACAAGAAAACTATTCAAAAATTTAAGAAAATTCATTTTTGAACAAAAAGATTTTCAAAAAAGTCATCTTTCTTTAATGTTGACAGTTTTAAGGCTTATGGTACATAATTTATATTAAAATTTTATTAATAATTGGGACTATAATTCTACTTAAAAAATACAAGGCGATATGGTGCTCATGGGCCCTATTTAGTGGCATTTAAATTCTTAAAACGAAAATAAACTTATAAACGTGCGTTCAGTATCAAATCGCGGTACGGTAACCGTCACACAAACAGATCGTTTAGTGTCGAAAGAAGGAATAAAAAGATTTTTATTTACGTATGCCGTTTTTTTGAAGTAGAAATAGATTTATAGGTAACCGCTATACTAATGTACTTTAAGTTATAGGAAATAAATATAGTTTAGGAATATTGAATACATAGGTACCCATCAATAAAAAAATGGTGTATCTACTTACCTTTAAAGGTTTCTTCAAGATGTGATAAATTCCACTCACAAAATAGATCCATATTAAACGCAAAAGAATAAAACAGGAAATAAAATTGAATTAAACTTTCTAAACGGATGTTTTAACTCACTAATCAAAAACAACTAAACTAATAATGCATGGATAATGGCGACTGGCGACGATTTCTTAGTTTTATTCTTGCTTGCACTCTGCACCTGTGACCTGTGTACCAAAGACTACCGACAGGTCCGTTCATGCTAGGTATTCAAAATAAGAATTTTATTTGTTTGAAATAAACAAATCTGATGGAATGGGGTATTGTAAATATTTGTAAAGAAATTAATAGTTTGATTTAAACAAACGAAATATTGTTTCAACAAATTGTAAAATTAAAGTTATTGCATAGTAAATTCAAAAGAATTATTTGTTTTTAACAACAATTTTAATTCTTCATTCAAACAAAACAAAATTTAATTCAACCGGTATTAAATTTCTTTTGTCAAACAAAAGATTTGTTTAATGTTAACAAATTTCTTCATATTTAATAAATTTTATGCTTAAATGAAACGAATATAAACACCAACTTGAAACAATTTGTAATTTATATTCAAAGAAACCGAAATTCTTCACAGAAGAATAAGTTTCTTGAATTAAACAAAATTTGTTTTTCCAAACAAGCAAATTTCAAACAAATGCATTTGCTTGATTCAAGAAAACCTTTTTCAGAGTGTACAATGTTCTTGCACATCTTTTTAATGAAAGACTAATTAAAAGTAACTTCTGAAAACAAACATTACTGTCTACACTCACTGATTGATAGAGAAGACTCTAATGGAAACATCGTTGATGGTGAATAGAGAACGGAAATTGCCAATAGTTTTTCACAAATTAATCGAGTTGGAAGCAATATGTATGGGAAAAATGCAGATGATTTGAGAAATATGCTAACCTCTCACTTTTTTTTTGATGGTGCAATTTCTTATCAGTGGAATAAATAGTTATTGCTGAACAATTATACAAAATACAATACAAAAACTAAATAAAAAAGTAAAATTTATTTGACTTTGTTTATTATACCTAATATTATACAAAATAGAAACCATTATAAACTAAATAAAAAGTAAAATCTCTTTTAATTATTTTATAATAATAATAAATTAAAGGTAATTTCTTGCACCTTCAAAAACTCTATTGAGTATATCAATTCCCAAACGAGTTCTTTCTCCTTATGGCATCTTCGACAGTATTTCCGATATGGTAATACATATCGGATTTATTGTAGACTGTGTAGCAGTTGAACTCACTGTTATAGGACATTTCACTCTATTTAACGCATCTATAATTGTCAATTCTACTTTATTTTTTTTCTCAGATGTCGCACTTCGAGTACTGCCTGAACTAGATGGTAAAGATACCGAGATTTTGGGAGTCTTTACCTTCGATGGTAGGGATTACTACAGTATTTGTATCAAAGACCTTTAATTTGGATGTTTGTACATTGTTGGTTGTTGGTCGATTAACAGTCTCGCTTAAAAATTCCAAAAGATCATAATACATCCATTTCTTTTTCTTTTCATGAGTACAGTAATGGAAAACTCTTGCTCTCCAAATGCTCTCCAAATTTCAATCCAAAGATTATCTCTAATGATTTTGCTGCGGTCCTTTAATAGTAAAAGACTATCCCATAATGGAGGTTTCGTCATTATTAAGCTAATGAGCAATTTTTCAACAGAAACTTCATTACCAATCTAAAAATAAAGCAGCATGAATATTATACATAATTATATTAGGTATATTGTATATTATGAATTTATTAAATTCAGAACTTTACTGGTTACCACTTACTTGCGACTCCTCATTTTCACCAAAACAATCATCTGCCAATAGGTTTGTTCGTGTTCTTTAAAATAGAACCGTTCTAAAATTGCGCAGAACTAGTTGCTCATTGACACAAATTTAGAATTCGTCAGAACAGTTTTGAATTAAAAAATTAACACGAACGCCTCAATAATCAAGTGTCAATGTTGATAGTAACGTTAAACCTATCAGCCATATTGTAACGTCAACTTCTAAAGGATCGGTAGATGTTGCACTTGCGAACGGCTGGCTTTTATAGTCGGGAGCCCGTGGGTTATTAACTGGTACAAGTTTTATCTTTATAAGATGTTATATTGGGCGCCATACAAACTTTTCAGATATTTATCTTCGTCTTAGGAAGTTTGTAAAACCTTTGAAATAGTTAATTAAATTAAAGTTCGTAATTCAACAGAAATATGTAAATATATGAAATTGTAAATAATTATAAAACAGTAAATAAAAAATAAAATAGGGTGGTTAAGTAGTGATGAAGTACATATGCGATAGTATTTTATGTTAAAACAGGTCACCTATTTAAATCAGAGTTTATAATTAAATCTCATTATTTGTAATTATTTAAATTAAAGTGATGGTAATAAGGTGTACCTACAGATCATACCAAGTAAAGGAGTGAACTTATGTTCAATTACCTGATGTCGTAACGTTACGTATTCAAGTTTACATATGTAAAACTGTATCAAATTAATAAATGTACTTTAAAATATACAGAGTAAGTCTGTCACATAAAGATCTGATTATTTATACATAAACATAAAAATAAAAGGAAAAGTGAATTATAAAAAAAAATCTTAAAAAGTTACCGACTTCAAGATGGTGGCGAAAACGTCTAACTTGTAAATTTCATGTATCTTGGATGTCGTGATCACAAGTGGTCCTAGGTAATTGTTGCTAGTGCTGGGTAGTAATTTCCCAAAAAATCTTAATAACGAAACTGGATAGTAGAAGACTGCTTGAATCCACAGAGCCGGGAACCATAATTCATGATGACAAGATACAGACTAATCCAAAATGCCGGACAAAAGAAAAAGTGGTTCACCGTCTTTTGATAGCCATAAGAGTTCCTTTTAACGACTAAGAACGAGTTATAGATTCTATTCTGCAAAACTCCAGTTCGTACAAAGAGGAACAAAGAGGAACAACCCTAAATGGAAAAAATCCATTAGCTTCAAGAAACTACGCCATGCGTTCATAAAAAATATGTCATAAAAACGAAAGACAATTTACCCACCTTTTTACAAAAAGGGCATTTACATCTGTTTTATAATCAACCAAAATTGCTACAGGTTCGCGAGATGAAATCCTCTGCCTTGCTCAACAAATAAAACGACTTGTGGTATGGTGTTGCGAAAATCTACTTTATAATCCCACTTTTAAATGGTAGCGTGTAGACTCAACGAGCATTCACCAACAAGTGGCCTTTAGACAGCCCAAACGGAAAAAGGAAATACCGTATCTGCTGCGTCATTTCTCAGAGCCAATCATAACAACAGAAATCAGTTACTACGAAACTTAAGACCACAGGAAAAGAAGAAATATGTGACTAAATAGTCGACAACGTATCTTGATCATTTGGAGAAAGAACGTAAGTGATAACAGAGAGACAACGTTTACACTACAAACTAGAAACCGGTGTGCTAAATTAAACAGAAAGATATGTTCTGGAAATTTAAATGCTACAATATCTCGAAAAGATGACGACTGATGTCCTCCACAGTATTGTTTTCTCTCGTGATATTCTCTCATGTCCTGTATCAAATTTAGAAAATAATCTGATTGCTGAATTGAGTTACCAAAATAATCATAAGGAATCTTAGGTTGAAGATGAACTTGAGCTTTCCCGGCGAATTCCAAAAATTCCATATGTATGTAATCTCAGATAAACAAAATAAATAAACATAACCTTAAACATTGTTCTTTTATAAAATGGCTTGCAATGCATGTACGACTAGAAAGGTTTTTGTCAGTTCACACTCTTAGCTAGAATCACATAGAATTACTTGAAACAGTTTAGAATCGTTCCAAAAAAACAAAAACACAGAATTTTTAGTTTAGAACTTAGTTCCAGAAATCACAAACACTTTTAGCCTACTACGCATATCTGGAACTGTCCTGCACAAGCAAAACTAAAAACACGAACAAACCTAATCAATCCTCCAACACATATTCGATATTGTTATCTATTTTAAGTTTTATAAATAAACACAACAGCACGAGTATATACAGTGCGGAACAGCCAAGTGGAATAAATTCTATAACGAATAAATGAGGGCGTGTTGGGAAAAACGCTTAGACACGTCGATTTGTATTTTGAAATGCGCATTTTAAAAAATATATAAAAATTATATAGGGTGTGTCATGTGACAGTGGCCAATACCAACTTTCTTATTTTAAATACAACCCCCTGTATATTATTTATTTTTTCGATTCTTCAGAAAATTCTAGACATAATTTATGTACAATGTCCTATACCTATCTTCAACTGTTTCGGAAATATTAAGTGTTTTCAGATTTACTACAAAAATTAACCTTAAAAAAAAGAAAATTATTTTATTTCTCAAATTCGCTACATTACACTCAATACTTATTTCCCATTTAGCTCTTGATATAGAGACAATTAGTGTGACGTAGCGATTTAGGCAACCGACGTTACAACTGTCGTAAGAAAATTGAAACCATTTTTCGATTTTATTTTGAACCTTAATAGCCCTAAGCATAAGGTTTAAAATAATCTTTGAAAAACAATAGCCACTTATATTGCGATTTATATCAATACAACGAATATTTAAGAATATTCAATGCCTGTATGATATTCTTTATACTTGTAAGATTGAGTTTATATCGATAATTTTCGAATAAATGAAATAGAAGTATTTTTTTTAGTGTGTAAAAATGTAAGAATTTAAATGTCAGTAGTTTTAGCGCATAAATTTGACAGAAGTGACAGATATCAGGTAAATATAACATATTGATAACCTAAAATTGAAAATTATAGGATAGCATCATTTGTCTTTTGTCTTGTTTTCGATTTTGAGTTTTTGTGTTTTTTTAGAGTTTTTTAGTATTGTTTAGTATTTTTTAGTATTTAATTTTCGTTATTTGTAATATATTTTTTTTATAATGGCAATGGCTCGGGAACCTCTTTTATCCATGAGTGCCATTTTTATGTTTTTTGATGAAAAGAAAGTCATTGAAAAAGGCGAAAATTCGATTAAATCTGGATTTGTCCATAACATGATGTATGATGACGATCTTTCAATTATAAGAGGAAATGTTCATGCAAGCATGAAGCAAAAACTTTATAAAGTTGAGGTATGTTTTTGAGGTACATTATCTCTATTAGCAATTACTTATAATATGAATTTTCCAGGTATTTTTAAAAGATGGACAAATCGAAAAATGCACCTGTCAATGCCCTAGAGGTTTGGATATATGTCATCACATGGCGGCTTTAGCTATTTTTTCACGTTCAAACCTATCCAAAACTGATGCTGCATGTCAGTGGAATAAACAAAAGAGCAGTGAAGATGACATTCCTTTAACTGCAGAGAAATGTTTTTCCACTTCATGCAAAAATGTGACATTAACTGAAGAAATCAGTCAAATAAGCCTCGATGATTTTGAGCGAGATTTAAAACTCTGTGGACCTACTGGGCTCGGATGGATATTATCTCCTGAACCCCAAGATGATCCTAATATTGTAGTTGATGTTCAAGAACTTATTTTTTCTCAGGCATTCTTACAATCACAGGATAAGAGAAAGTATTTGATAGAAAAATTAAAAATGAATAACCAACAAATCAAAGATGTTTATAAAAAAACAGTAGGGCAGTCAATAAATCCTTTATGGCTAATTGTAAGGAAGCATAGAATTACAGCAAGTAATTTTGGACGAATTCTAAAAGCCTGTGCACGATCATGATATCCCATTTCTCTGTTTCAAACACTGACAGGTATAAAAAATTTGCATTTTAATTATAAATATTTCAATTTTAACTTTGTAGGAAGCTATTGTCTGGACGGAATTAAACAGATTCAGTGGGGTCGTAACCATGAGATTGACGCTTTGCAATGTTTTGAAAAAAAACACAATGTTGTTGCAGAAAAGTGTGGCATATTTTTAGATCCTTGTGGATATCTCGGTGCAAGTCCTGATGCACTATATGGTGAAATGATTATTGAAATTAAATGTCCATTTAAATATAGAAATAATAGTTTAACTTCATGTTTATTAAATATAAAAGACTACATTTTATCATATGACGGACAAACTTTTAATATAAATGTACAACATGAATATTATCACCAAATTCAAGGCCAGTTATATATTTCAAATAAAGAAAAGTGTATTCTTATTATATGGACAACAATTGATTATGTTGAATTCATCATAAAAAAAGATAATAGCTGGAGACCAAATCTTGAGATTTTAAAAGAATTTTATCTAAAAAAATATATAGATTATATTTTAAAATAAAAATTTGTGTAGCATAGATGTGTATCGGTTTTTAATACCTTATCTCCCATCTCCATCCAATGACATTATTCTTCTGTATTTAACAGTAAAAGGTTAGATAAATAAAAAGTGTAATCGAGAAAACATTTTTAATTCGTATTAAACAAAAACCATGAAAAAAAACTTATTCTACACTACAGTGGAGCTCTTCAACTTCCCGAATTAGTGGATAGTTTAAAGTTGTTAAAAAAGCACACACTTTAAAAACCATTGACGAATAGCTTCTCATGCTGGAAGGTATATATGTTAAAATTTTAAAATTTTTTATTCTCCCTATAGCTCTTTCAACATGAATCCTAGCTTTTTCAATAGATCTTGTTTGTTTGATTTCTTCCAAAGAAAATTGGGGATTTACTAAAAAAGGAGGTATATTAAATGCAACGCCATGGGGAAGAATATCGGAAATTAAAAATCCCTTATCGCCTAAAATTAAGTCTCCTGGAAGAAAATGGTTCAATACTCCACAGTGTTCGACAATTCTTTTATCCGAAGTATTACCCACATATAAATCGCTAACAAATGTCACTGTGCCATTTGGAGCAACACCTATTAACCCTTTCAGGGTAGTTCTACGCTTGTAGTTGCTGTAGGTACGTTGTTGTTGTTCCAAATTTTTTAGTACTGCTGTATATACCTCTGTACAGTCTAGTATCATCCTACAATTAGTAAAAGGTGAAAATGCAGAAGGTAAACATGTTTTATTCTTTTCTCGGCTGGGAATATTACCCTCCAAAAATTTTTTTACACAACATATATACATAACATGTATCCAGGTTATTATTATATTTGTGACAGTAGCACTGCTACAATTAAATCGTAATGCTAAATCTTCATGTAAAAGATTCAGTCTTAATTTCATTAGCGTCATTAAAAATTGATCAACTCTTTTTATATTCACAACTTTCCAACCTGATGAATATGTGAATTTTTGAGAATCCAAATATTTAAATAAACTTAAAAATATCTTTTTATCTGGCAACCCAGTATAAGTTGCAATAAGTTTCTCATTATTTTCGATGACTTCAAAACTAAAACTTAGTTCGATGGACTTAAGTTGTTTGGAAGTTCTTCAACTTCTTTTTTTAAGAAGTAGTTCTCAGCTTCAACTGATGCAGATGTACTTGGAATTACTGATCTTTCTTCGTTCCCAACATTTCTTCCATCAGTTTCAAAAATATTTACATGTGTTAGCATAGAAGTGCTAGGGACTTCCTTGCTGCAACTAGGTACTTTCTCGCTAGAACTAGGTACTTTCTTGCTGCAAGTAGGTACTTGTGCACTACAATTAGAACTTGTAGAGATGCTGAGATTTGAAGATGGCAAGTCTGACACTCTATGGATGGTAAATTGTTTTTATCTCCATCTTTAAAATGGCAAGAACATACCAATGAAAATTTATTTGCAACTCTATCGCCTCTTCTGAAAACAAAAATTGACATAATTCGGAAAAATCACTTGGTTTTGAAAATACATACCTTATTAATTTTTCCCATTGTTCTTTTAATTTTAAATCCTTAGGAAAATTAAACATTTTACAATTGTCTTTATTTGTATGATCACACAAAGGAACAAAACACAAACCCATATTATCAAAATAAAATACACAAAAGCAAAATACACTATACACGACAAAGCAAAAGGCAAAAGGCAAAAGATCTAACACGCTGACAATTTTAGTATCTAACTGTCAGTATTTTCAAATACCCGCGAAAATATCTAGATATTTAAATTGAGTTATTTTATTTAATTTTATAAAGTACTATGTATAGAAAATTTAAATAAAATTAATATAAACACTATTTTATGTGTTTATATATTATCGTAGGAGCATTGAAAGTTCTTAAATATTCCTCATATTAATAAAAACGACTAAATAAACCATAGTTGTTTTCATCTATTTACTTTCATTCTTATGGAATAGGCGAATAAGGTTCAAAATAAAAGTAAAATATAATATCAATTTCCTAATGACAGTAGTAACGGTGGTTGCCTATTTTGTGATGCCACAGCTTATGGACTCTATTGAGAAAGTAAGCAAAAACCAATCCTGTGTCCCTTTTTACTGATATGAAATAAAAAAAGTCAAAAACAGTTTTGTTTATTTTCGTATAAAACTCATAGCCTTAGCAACTTGTTGTCTGCCTGCATGACAGTAGTGATTAGTGTCAGTGCTATTGTCGTTTGAATTTCGTTAACTGTACGTAATAATAGAAAAATGGTTCATTTAACAGAAATGCACAAAATAACCATTCTACAAATGATTGGTTATGGTGATAACACACGGACACAAATGGAAGTTTCTCAGTTATTTCACGAAAAATTTCCAAATTTGCCGCCTATATCCCAAGGAACAATTAGTAAAATAGAAAAGCAGTTTCGCGAGCTTGGTCATGTAAGACAGATAAAAAAAGTAGCTGCCAATGCAGTAAGTGATGATACGAAATTGGATGTTATGCTTGAGTTTCAAGAAAACCCACATAATTCTGGTCGAAAAGCAGCCGCACTGTTCAACGTTAGCCACACATCAATTTTTCGAATATTAAAGGAAAGTAAAATGCATCCCTATAAAATGATACCAACTCAGGAGCTCATGGAAGACGATTTCGATAGGAGAACATATTTTTGTGAACAAATGATGGCAATGTTAGATAACAATGTGATCCAATTAGACGATGTTTTGTTTTCTGATGAGAGCACATTTACACTTCACGGTCATGTTAATCGTCAAAATTGCCGCTATTGGTCCAATGAGAATTCTCACTGGATGAGAGAAGAACATACGCAATATCCTGAAAAAGTTAATGTTTGGACAGGAATTGTTGGGAATCATATCGTAGGTCCTTTTTTCATTGATGGCGATAAATATTTAGAACTGCTCCAAAATAATGTCGTGCCAACTTTGACTAACTTATATCCGGATCCAGCAATCCCACAAGTTCCTGCCAATATAATATGGTTTCAGCAAGATGGAGCACCGCCACATTACCAAATCAATGTCCGGGAGTACTTGAACCAAATTTTTCCAAATCGGTGGATAGGGAGGCGCGGATCGATAGAATGGCCAGCACGATCTCCTGATCTGACGCCATTGGACTACTTTTTATGGGGATATGTCAAAAGTATTGTATACAAAACTGAACCCCTCAACTTAGATGACTTAAAAAGACGAATCACGCTTGCGATTAGATCAGTCACGCCTGAGATGTTGAGTAACGTTAGAAGACTTTTCTACACCAGATTAGGATGTTGCCAAGACGTTCGTGGCGAGCATTTTGAACATTTTCTACGTTGACATTAATGTTTTTTTGTTTTTTTTTTTACATTATTAAGAAATAATCAGTATTACTTATTAGGTTTTTAGTGTAATGTAGCGAATTTGTGAAATAAAATAATTTTCTTTTTTTTAATGTTAATTTTTGTAGTAAATCTGAAAACACTTAATATTTCCGAAACCGTTGAAGATAGGTATAGGACATTGTACATGAATTATGTCTAGAATTTTCTGAAGAATCGAAAAAATAAATAATAAACAGGGGGTTGTATTTAAAATAAGAAAGTTGGTATTGGCCACTGTCACATGACACACCCCATATAATTTTTATATATTTTTTAAAATACGCATATTAAAATACAAATCGACGTGTCTAAGCGTTTTTCCCAACACGCCCTCATTTATTCGTTATCGAATTTATTCCGTTTGGCTGTTCCGCACTGTATATTTGTGACAACAGTCTAGCGATAGTGACATTTATACTGTCAGTTATCATTTAAGTTACTAGAATTTAAATGAAATGTAATGATATGGACCACCCGGTATTTCAGATGTCCTATCTATAAATCTCAATCCGGGTTGGGTTCAATTCACTATAAATTTTACAAAATTTAGTAAAAAAAATACAATTTGATCAATATTAGTGTTTCCTGTCTCCTCTTCACTGTCGTAGGTCAGTCTTCTGCCTGGCTACTTCAAATTTTCTCCATCTCACCTATTTGTCTTCTACTATGCTGCTTTCTTATCTTTCTCTGGTTTCTTGTGTGTCTTTAACTACTATTATACCTTTCCTGTTTCACCTTTTGGTATGGTCTTTATGTTTTTTTATATTAAATAATACGGTTTGATCCTTTATAAATTATTTTATTTTTATATTAATAAACCATTATTTATATTATTAATGTTTAATATAAAAACATCTAAAACTGTAAACATTTTCTAGTTTGACAATTTAAAAAATACCTCTTTTCAAAATTGACAAAAACTCATCATCTTTTTTTTTATCTATTACTTGATTCAAATTTTTTCTAAATTGCCAGATTCTTAGTCAACCAGGACTGATCATCATAGATATGACATCTGAAATGACCTGGTATCATTCTATTTTAAATTTTCATATCAGTAACTATATTTAGCACTAAAACGCACGAACTTTATTATAGATTTTCAATATGTGGAGAATGACTATTTAATTTGTCCGAAAAATAACAATACGATTCCGAATCGGATGTCGTATAACGGATCTATGGAAATGCACATTAAAGCCTAGTTCATATCGATGCGAATCGCGAAATGGGAATTGCGAACTTCGTAATAAAAAATCGCAATTTTTAGAGGTATTTCATATAACAGCGAAATTCGCATGCCAATATGTCAATGTCAATCGAGTTCTCCTGTCTTTAATGTCAACAGTGTCAACTTTTAACCTAAAATTGTTGATTGCTGCATTTGTGCCTATGATTGTGTATTTACAGTTATACTGTGAAATAATGAAAATAAATTATGGTTTTTATTATTGGCGACGAAAGCGTGCTATAGCAGCATATTTATTACTGAAACGTAGAAAAAGAAAGTATAAATGGTCAACAGGTACCGGCGAAATTTTTAAGTCACAAGGAGCCTACCATAATTTAGTGCAAGAAATGCGCCAGAAAGATGAGAAAAAATTTAAAAATTACCATCGAATGAGTATTGAAGATTTCGACATTCTTTTAAGAAAGATTTTCTCATTAATTGAAAAGCAGTATTATGCACGGGAGCCAGTTACACCTGGAGAAAAGGTCTCTGCAACTCTTCGGTAAGTAATCGTTTTGATACTATGGTTTATAATTTATAGGTTTACATTTTACAGATATTTAGCTGCTGGGCAAAGTATGAAAAGTATCTCCTATAGTTATAGGCTAGGCTTGAGTACCGTTTCAATAATTATTAGGGATACTTGCTCTGCAATTTGGGAAATCTTGAAAAAAGAATATCTGCTTATCCCAAAAAAAGAAGATTGGCTAAATATTGAAAAAGTATTCGAAGTATTCGAATAATAATCATTAATATATATTAAATTAATAGTCAATACAATAATGTATGTGTTTCAGGCACCTCCAAACACTGGCTGACTTTTTTAATTATAAGGATTTCTTTAGCATAATACTCTTAGCAGTAAGTGACGCAACCTACTGTTTTACAATGGTTGATAAAGGTGCTAGAGGAAGGCAAAGTGACGGAGGAGTTTTCCGTAACAGTGCTTTTGGAAAATTATTTTATTCAAATTCTCTTGATATTCCTCCCCCCCCCCAAAACAAACTGATGATTCAAAACCACTGCCTTATTGTTTTGTAGGTGATGCTGCCTTTCCCTTCAGCACACATTTAATGCGGCCATATCCTGGCAGTTTCCTCTCACAAAATGAAAGAATTTTTAATTATAGGTAAGTTAGTAAACAATTTTTCTGTTATTAGTAGTACACTTGCAATTTCAAATATTGCTGTGCAAGAAGAATTATTGAGAACTCTTTTGGTATATTGGTGAGAGCCCTTGTCTGCCTCCATAATTTTTTGTTAAAATCAGATTTAACAAAAGTAGACAAGAAAAAGTAATGTCCTTCAAATTACGTAGACAGAGAAACAGACACAGGTGAAATCATAGAAGGGGAATGAAGAAAAGAGGTTCGCAATGGACTAATGAATGTGGGAAGGATGGGAGGAAATTCTTATTCTCGAGTAGCTAGCTGTGTACGTGTTGCTCTTACTAATTATTTTGTAAATGTTGCTCCTATTGCTTCTCAATGGTCAGAATAAAGTATTGAATAAACAAAAAATGTAGTTTTAATACCTTCTCTTCGATATAAATAAAAAAAAACAAAATTTTAATTCCTTAATAAATTTATTTTTGAAACTTATTGCTATTTTGTCCCGCTCTAATTTAATTTTCATCATTCGGATCATCCCCACAATATTGTTCATATAAATCATAAATATTCTGTAGCATCTCTATTTCTGTTTTCATTCGTACTCTTACTGGTAACTTATTTAAAACTGATTGTAGAGTAAGTAATGCAGGGGATAATTGCTGAGTTGTGGGGGTCGGTTCTTTTAATATATCCAGCAGTAATTTCTCTTTCCATCTGGAATAAATAAAAATAGGTTTTGAATTATTAATAATCCCTTGTTTCAAAATATTTACCTTGCTTAACACTTCCTCTTTTTGACTTCTTAGCTGAGAGAGTGGCCTCCGGAGAAACACTTCTAGTCGGGGAGGACACTTTGCTTAAAACAGGAGATAGCAGAAAGTCAGATGTTGAGGATCCTGCATCATGTTCTGAAAATTTACCCATAGTAGGTTTTGGGGCATTTTTTGCTGTCAAGAAGTATAAACTGTCAATATGTTTCCATTTCCTTTTGTCCCCTGCGCCACTACCTGAGGGTAGTTGATAAGTTCTACAAAATATAATGAAATGACAAAATTTGATTGGTAATATAATCAAAAAGACTACATAATTATACTACTATAGGTAGTGGATTATCTCGTGAACACTGCAAAATTTGACGTTCCGTCCATAAGAGCCTATGATCAACTGTCAAATTTTTGCTGTGTTCACCAGATAATCCACTACCTATTTCTGACAGACCAAGCAAGTATACTTCAAATGGCTTAGAAATCAATTTTCACCTCAAATGTTTCAAAAATGTGTCCTTAAGATTTCTCCATTTTTTCTCAAGGGAATCTAGTGAAATTTGTCCTCCAATTTCCTGGTGTACTTCTCTCCAGAGCTTCTCTCGAATATTTTTTCCTCGCAATTTGAGAGGAAGTGTGTGGTCCCATAATGGTGCCCTAGCTTGAATAGCCTCAGCCAACCTAGCAACTAAGTTGTCCTCAGAAGATCCTTCTGATACTTGATTGGCAGAAACAGTTATCTGAGAAGGCTGGTCACATGCACGCTCGGCAAACTGCTGCATCGTCATCTCTTCTCCACATTCACATTCAGCGTAACACTAAAATATAAATTCAATTTTCTTATTGACTAATATCATTTTTAATGTTTGGCAACTTTATATACCTCTTCACTGAGATCCATATTATTTCAATTACCTATATAAAAACTAACAAAAAAAGTTAATTAAACGACACGTGCATAACATAAACAATTCAGCATAACCTCAAAGAGAAAACCAGAATAGACAAACAAATGTCAAAGGTAACGCTTTATATGAAAGCGCAAGAAAAATCACTGCGAATATTCGTAAAAAGTTAAAACTATTCCAAGTTTCCCGCCAAACAAATTTTAAATTCTGCGAATTCGCAAAATCTTAAAATTTAATACTTTCAAATTTACCACTGAAATCGACCAATCAGAACGGAATTCGCAATTGGCATTTCTCGATTCGCATCTATATGAACTAGGCTTAAGTCGATCAATCCGTTAAATGTTCTTCGCTGTTGTCCTACATGATTATACACCTTGTAGGATGTAAAAAGACAGAAAAAACGCAATCTAATAAATTTCATTTTTTCCTTTAATACAATACAAAGCAAAATAACAACAAAGAAAAAACAAAACCCAACAATGATTAACTAACAATTAGTAAAACAATAATTGTAACTTATACCTATATAGAATTTTTCGAGACTAATGCGGTCGCAAACTCATCTTGTTTCTCGGACAAAGGTTTGTTATAAAATTTTATAAATACATTGGATTTTTGACTCCAACCCGCAGTAGCTCGAATAACCTCTATGTTTATGCCTGCTCTTAATGGTGCAGACGTACTAGCATGTCTATTACTGCATGTCTATTACTTTGTGTAGAAAACTTTAAGACATCTATGCCACTCTTATTTAGAGTTTTTTTTGACCCATCTATACTTAGTGTCTCAGAAGATGCGCCGTGACGTGGTTTTTCCACGTCAGAAACAGTTTATCTTCTCCTTGTGGTCTAAGTTGATTTGTTATTTCTAAGTAGTATTTTATAGTTTTTACTACGCATAGACTAGGTTGTTCTTTGAATTCTGGAAAATTTAGTAGAGGTTGGTATTTTTTAATTTTCGATGTTTTAATTTTTTCCGATATGCGTATCTCTATGCCTCCATTACCTTTCTCATCAATATTTCCTATTAAAATCTTTGATATAGTCTGCATTCTATGAGCAGAGATTAGTGCCATTAAGGTGACTAGTTTGTAACTCAAGTTTTCTAGTGTGAGAGTGTCTAAAGGATATAAAGATTTTAAATAATTTAATACTATATCAGGGTCCCAAGTAGTTTGTACTTTGGTTGTTTCTTTATTTAAATTTAAAATTAGTTATAATGCTTGCTCTATGTGTATTCAATGAAAAAAAAGATAAATTAGATTTTTGTATTTGTAAGAAATATTCAAGTACCCTTTTTAATTTATATTAAAATGGATTATAGTTATTTTTTAAGCAAAATAAGCCTCATTTTTAGGGTTCCGTACCTCAAAGGGTCGAAACGGAACCTTATTGCTCTCACTCGCGTGTCAGTCTGTCCGTCTGTCACACCGGTCTAGCAACTAAACCGCTGGAGCTAGAGTCTTCAAATTTTCACAGTATATGCGTCTTATTGACCCAAAGCCATTTAAGTTGTAAAAAATATTTTTAATTGTTTTTAAGGGGGGCCGCCATACAGCTAAAGGGGGGCGCTGAATAAAAAATTTGGCCTACCACATCAAGTAAGGTAAAAAAATTTGGCCTACCACATCAAGTAAGGTATCGTTGAATAGAGCTCATTGAGTAGATTAAAGCCATATTTTTTGTTTTAAAAAATATTGCAAAACATAGGCATGAGAAGCCGCCAAAGTCAGCATTTTTTACAAAATTTTGTTCCGAAGTATTTTTTAACTTTCTATTGACCTATTAACTTGAAATTTGGTCATAATGTTTATTGTTACGTATATTTTACCAACAAATACCAATATATCAAAAAATATGGTTTTTTCCTTACCATTCCCTCATTTTTAGGGTTCCGTACCTTTGCATTTATGCGAATTGTGATATTCGATATTTTATTATTTTTATCTGTGCAATCGTATTAGTTTTATTAAAAAACGGATTTTTCATGTTATAATTTTTTTTCTTTGTCAGTTACGCTGATATTAACACATTTGTTCGTTGCATTTCAAAATTTGTTTATATTAATTAATAAGTATTATAATGATATGCCCATATAACATAATAAATATAAAAATTTGAAATTTAAGTTGCTGTTACGGGTTAAAATCGTCACCAAATAATTTTAGCATTTAAACATAGACCAAAGTAAACTTTATTTAATTACATACAATATATTGACTTTTTATCATTTGTTTAGTAAACCCCGGGAAAGCTTTTATTCGGAGGCTTAGGTCGGTGAGTCGCTACCCTTCTCCTCTCTTCCGTGCCCATCATATTTTTAATTGTTGTTATCTACCTAAAATTCAAATATAAATCAAATACAATTTAATTATTGCCAAGAATAAGGTAAATATAACCTCTCTTATACTCGCTTCTTTTCTTGATGAAAAGTGTCACCCTTCAAAAATCGATTGTTCTTCCTTTGCTCTCAGTTACATCTATTAATCGATATCAATCGGATTTCACATAGTGCCAATCCGATAAATTATTTTAGTACTAAGTTTTACCGCCTAAAAAACTGGCCTGAGAAACCGTTTCTTGGTTAATTAGACACGTGGATGTGCTCGCTTAATAGCGGATTTAAACAGGATTTTACTATCCAGGAAAATTTAAGAAGGTCTGGAACAGTACTGGACTACACTTTGTGGATTTATTTTTCTTCCTGAATAGTTCTCCAAAATTTTCTGCTTCTTTTGAAGCCACGTTGAGGCCACCCACCACCCAAGGTAAGCCTTAAAACCTAAAATAAACTTTTCATCATCAATCAAATCCCATTTACCTCTTCCTTAATTTTCTTACTCTCTTTTAGGCCTTCATTCTTACCTTTTTCGTAATCGATTACTGTGACATCTGTCTCGTTTACTTCTTCTGGCGTTCGACTGTACGCTTAATCTGGAGCTCCATCCTTCTCTGGGCCACCGTCAGAACGGGACTCGCCTGAAACGCCGGCCCACCCTACCTATTGGGACTCCGGGGCACCAGAGATCGGTAGCCTCTCGCCGAGAGCCAAACGCACGCCGCTGACTTCCCGAAAGATCGTCAAAAACCAGATAAGCCTTTTTCACATTTGACTACATAAAAATAAAATAAACGTAAACAATCTGATATTCATCATTTTCTTGATTATTCTTACCAATTTTTATCTATCAGCGTCTTTAAAAATTACAACTGTGAGTCTTCTAGAAGGTATCAATCCGCGGATCTTTTGTATCTAATAAAACAATTTATTTTGTGTCAACTTTAACCCTATTGCACATATGAAACATTCAACTGCAGCATTATAATAAACAATAGAAAAGAATAGGAACTGTTTTCACTTTACCTTTTTAGCAAACCTAGTAAATCCCCTGAATTCCCCTTCGGGAAAATTTAGGTGGTAGCATTGCCTGCCAAGTTTCTCTTCTCCTTTTTCTTCGTCTATGATAATTTTGAGATCTACTTCGTTTAACTGTTTAAATCTTTTTTTATATCTTCTTACTTGATGCTGCTCTTCTTTTTGATTATAATTCCATGGAATATACCATTTAGATTTTTCCAATGCCCATTTTTCTTATACCAAATTTTTTTTTTATTGTGACTTTTCTTTTATTTTAAATAAAAAATTTAAAAAAAGCCTTTTTTTATAGATTATTATCTTTTTGTTTTTATTAATTGGAAGATAAATTTTACATATTTCAGGGTTTTTGTATTAAAATCTTTTACAAATCGTATATAAAAATTATGACTTTTTTTATTATTTTCCCGTCTCTAATTAATCTCGACTTTCTATTATTTTTTCAAAACCCCCCAACAAAAATCATTACTTGATTTTTCAATTTTATCCAACATTTTTTATACTGAATGATTTTAATTTTCATATTTAAATCTTTATTACTTTTCCAAATATAATAAAAAATTTATATCTATTAAATTTTATAAGACCTTTCCATATCAAAAATTTGTTGATTATACCAGAATTTGAATTTTTACTTATGTACCTAATAATACAAAACTTATTTATAATAATAATACTCATAATAATAAATTAACTTCTATAACTCATTCAAAATGAATTCAGTATAATATATATGCGCCAGGTTATTTTTCTTTTCACTTCTTTAAATCTTTTTACCAGGTATTTTTGACTTATTAGTTCGAATAAAATTTTAAAGTCCTTTAAGAACCCTGTCTCTGCACAGCTGGCTAATATTCTACATTTGGTACGGAACCCTAAATGTGCGAAGTCCGACATGCACTTGACCGATTAATTTTTTTAAACAGTGGCTATATTATTTAATTGAACTTTCCGATAAAGAGGCATATATTACTTCAAGGACTTCTTCGGGGATACCTCTATTTAGAAAAATAATCTCCCGACCATCAATGTGGTCTGGCCGTAGACTGAGCATTTATCTCTAAAAAGAAATTTGCTTTGGTTATTCACGTCAACAATTATTGGTTTATCAGTGAGAAGTTTTTAGAATAATGGGTACCATGCTTGGCTTGGCCATTTTGGTGCCACCACTATTCCCGTAGACTTATCACTAATTATTTTCTCTATGACTCTTCTTACTAAAGGGAATGGAGGAAATGCGTAAAAATATTCCTGATCTCATTTTAAAGTAAACGCGTCTACATTCGATGATTCTGGATCAGGGTATCTAAACACAAATTTATTACATTTTTCATTTTGATCCGAAGCAAATAAATCTATTGTAGGTAAGCCGAATTTTTTGATAATTGATTGAAATTTTTCATCAGATTTTTCGAATTCTCTTGAAATTACGTTTAATTTTTTGTATCTAACACTTCTCATTTTGTTAATACAAGCTATTGCTAGTTACATGACACCAACACTTTGAAGAACAAAGAATATATTTAATTTTATCTTTGTCGATTCAGCATTATACAGTTTAATCTCGCTTTATAATTTTATTCTAGAAATCACTTGTAAACTAGCTTTCATAAATTCAAGTCATATTTTTAATTATTTTTCTGTTTGTCGATCCAAATTTGTAATTTTCAAAATAAAGTTTTTTTAAAAAAGTACTTCGCACCCTACATTCATTAACTGGCGCAGTCAGTAGGATTGCCCGTCGAAAAACAACAAAAATCGTGTTTTTCGGTCGATTTTAATCGTTTGCGCGGCACGCGAAGTGTAAAGAAAAAAAAACTTTGTGAGAAAAAAAGTGTTGGTGGAGGATAAACATGGCCGAAACCAAAACAGTGCACAAAAAGAAGGATTTACAACAGAAAATTCAGCTCTTCGATCGAAATTTTGGACAAAAATCGCCGGAATTGAAGTCTTGAGCCATTCTACCACGGAGGAAGGACAAAATCGCCTAAATCCACTTGGTAACCCATTCTTTAGTTAAGAAAAGAAGAATTTTTCAAGTTTCAAGAAAAACGAAAATTGAGTAGATACGAAATGCAGGTTCCAACACTCTTTGGAATTTTACTGTAAGTCATTTTAATTTTGCATTTTCCTTTTTACCCCCTCTCTTATTTTATTTTTATTATTTTCGTAACTTTTACTGGGAATTTTCTTGAGTTATAGAGTTATTCTTAATTTTTATTATAGTGGTAATTTTAGTTTATGAATTCAGATATTGAAGATCTGATTGATAGTTTTAACAGAATTTTATTAAATAACGAAAACATGACTGATTATCAATTACTAAAATTAAATGTGGACATTATCCCCACTTACGAGGGTAATCCACATACTTTAGGAATATTTATAGACAGTTGTGAAAATTTAGTAAAAACTTTTTATGAAAGAAATAATCCTCAAATAAATACTTTTATTTTACGAGCCATAATTTAAAAACTAACTGGTAGGGCTTTAACGCTAATAGGTTCTAGAATTGAGTTAAAAACGTGGGAAGAAAGAAAAACCGCTTTACAATTGTGCTTTGGTGATCAAAGGAACTTAGATTGCCTAATACAAGATTTAATAATTTTGCAACCCCATAAAAATGAGACACCTTATAATTTTGGAATGCGATGCCAAGATGCACGTAGCTTAATTGTTTCAAAACTTAATTTACTTAATGACATAACAGAAGCAGAAAAAGTAATAATGCTTCGTAGTTATGATGATTTAGCTTTAAAAACATTTATACGTGGTTTAAACGGTCAATTACAAAATAACGTAAGACTTAGAAATCCTGATAGCTTAGAAAAAGCGATGTCTTTGGTTGTAGAAGAAGAAAATTTTCTCTACAGTCAAAACCGCAATAATTCACTTAACTCTCAAAATAATTTTAAACCTTCTCAAAGAATGATACCTGCTAGAAATTTTCAAAGGCCCATGCACACACGCACACAGCCAAATTTTAATTACCAATTTAATTCATCTCCAATGAATCAAAACACAAACTCTAATTTTCAAAATAATCGACCCATGCCAAATTTTCAAAATAATTTTACTAGACCACCGATGCAAAACAATTTTAACCCCAGACCATTCATGCAATCAAATTACAGTCAAAACATGCCGTTTAATCAAAGACAAACACAATTTCCTAGACCAAATGAATTTAACCAAAGATTTCAACAACATTTTGGAAGAAATTCAAATGTTTCTAGACGTACCTTTAAACCTGAACCAATGGACACTTCTTCGAGCAATAGCCCGATACGTCCCCAAAAAAATTTCACTTCAACTGAAGTTTTTAACCAAGAATTTGAAAACCCTTTTGAAACCACTAATCAAAACACACAGAATCAACCTTACACAGATTATACTCAAAAAAATTATACTGTCGAACTTTATGATAATAACCCGCAAAATGTTCAATCAAATCAAAATTTTCAACCAAATACTATTACTGTAAATTTTCAGATGAACGGCCTTTTAGCCGATCAAACATAATTAATCTAAATATAATAAACTCAAATTTACCATACATTTTCATACCCTCTTTAAAAGCAAATTTTTTAGTAGACACAGGAAGCTCTCGTAGTCTTATGAATCCAGAACTAGCAAATAAACATTTTCAAAATTTAATATATAATGAAGATTTTCAGATAAAAACACCTCACAATATTTCATATCACAACAAAGTTATGGATATACCAATTTTTGACATTTTCAACGTTGATAGTTCACATAAATTTCACTTATTTAAATTTAGTCAAAAATATGACGGATTAATCGGATTTGATTTGCTACAACGATTAAAAGCTACCTTAGATTTAGACAGAAACTTACTAATTACTCCATATTTTTGTGTACCAATAATTTATGAACCAGAAGAGTTAACAATATTTAAAAGAAATCAATTTTATCAAAAAAAAGGTAAACTTAATAGTGCAGCCGATGCTCTTTCGCGAATTTCAATAAACGCTTTAGAAAATGAATCCTTAATCAATAATCCTGGAGATATTGATCATGAATCTTTAGAATATTTAAGACGAATTGCCGAAACCATGATTAGGCCACCAGAAACTGAAAATCTAGATAGAAATTTGTTTCCAAATCTTTTTGAAGAAAACCCCAATACTCAGCCAATATTGACTTCATTAGATGATGTGACACAACCGACAAAAAATCTACCTGACAATAATTCTAATGACAACTCAAAATCTTACACACAACATACCACAGCAACAGAAACAACAAATGATGGAATTAAAATTTTAGACGAAATCATTAATAACAAGGTTAATCAAATTTTAGTATTTCCTCAAATTTATCAAAATTTAAAAGTTAACAATGACACGTACGAACATCATAAAATTATAACCGTAGAAATTCCAGAACAAGACAATGAAAATTTAATCTTTGAATTTTTAAGAGATTACACTATCTCTAAAAAGACATACTGTATGTGGTTTCATTCTGATAGTCTTTACAATTCATTTAACAAAGTTTATTTAAAACAATTTTCAGAAAAAGGTCCAAAATTAATAAAATGCACTAAACGTATAAATACTGTAAAAGAACTAGTTAATGCTTTTTTTATACTTATATATCACAGTTATGTTTATTTTAATATTTGGAACACAGCCTTGATGAGGAAGAGAACTAAAATTTAATGATATGCCTTTTATCCAACTTAATATTATTTTATTTATTATTTTTTCCTATTTAATAAAAAATTGCTTATGCAAACCTGCACATTTTACCTCACTGTAACGCTCTTTGCGTCGTCAAGCGGTGGTTTGGCGCCTTTTGTCCAGGTTTCGGGTTTCCTCGGGCGCCACCTTCCGTTTTGAGAGTGAAGGCCACTTGCACGGGCAGCGTCAGTGGAGAAAGAATACTCCAGGGGTCATTTATGGTATTGACCAATGCGTTTTAGGCCAGTAGGGCGGGCTTTACTTGCTCCACTGGGTTGAGGACCTGGGTATTCGCTGCGTTGCTGGTGATACTCGTAAATATGAAAAATAAGTAAGAATAATAACAAAAAGTAAATAAATAAAAATCCAAGTGGTACGGTAAACAGCTTTATTACTTAACTAAAAATAACACAGGAGTCGGGAAAAAAAAGGAAAAGGAGGGCGTGCAACAAGTTTCAATACCAAAGCATTAATTGCGGGGACTACATACAGGTTATTCAAGCGAGTCAAGCAGGGTAAATGCAAACTAAAGCAAATCAAGCGTAAAGTCACGGTTTAAGGTACAATGGAAAGATGAGACCAGTCGTAAGCGCACCGAACCGCGATATGCGACCGATTTAAATCAAAATCTTGTTTTTTAGAATTTCCCTATCGTCCCTTGACGGTTAGTACGCGGTGACGGATAGTGCAGCGTACCAAAAGACACAGGACGCAATTTCTGTCGGTTTTCCTACTTAACGCGGTGACGGATAGTGCAGCGTACAAAAAGACACAGGAAGCACTTTCTGTCGGTTTTCCTAACTTAACGCGACGATGGATAGTGCAGCGTACAAAAAGACACAGGACGCAATTTCTGTCGGTTTTCCTACTTAACGCGGCGACGGATAGTGCAGCGTACCAGAAGACACAGGAAGCACTTTCTGTCGGTTTTTCTAACTTAACGCGGCGACGGATAGTGCAGCGTACCAGAAGACACAGGAAGCACTTTCTGTCGGTTTTCCTACTTAACGCGGCGACGGATAGTGCAGCGTACCAAAAGACACAGGAAGCACTTTCTGTCGGTTTTCCCACTTAACGCGGCGACGGATAGTGCAGCGTACCATAAGACACAGGAAGCACTTTCTGTCGGTTTTTCTAACTTAACGCGGCGACGGATAGTGCAGCGTACCAGAAGACACAGGAAGCACTTTCTGTCGGTTTTCCTACTTAACGCGGCGACGGATAGTGCAGCGTACCAAAAGACACAGGAAGCACTTTCTGTCGGTTTTCCCACTTAACGCGGCGACGGATAGTGCAGCGTACCATAAGACACAGGAAGCACTTTCTGTCGGTTTTTCTAACTTAACGCGGCGACGGATAGTGCAGCGTACCAGAAGACACAGGAAGCACTTTCTGTCGGTTTTTCTAACTTAACGCGGCGACGGATAGTGCAGCGTACCAGAAGACACAGGAAGCACTTTCTGCCGGTTTTCCCACTTAACGCGGCGACGGATAGTGCAGCGTACCATAAGACACAGGAAGCACTTTTTGTCGGTTTTCCTAATTTTAACGCGGCGACGGATAGTGCAGCGTACCATAAGACACAGGAAGCACTTTCTGTCGGTTTTCCTAATTTTAACACGGCGACGGATAGTGCAGCGTACCAAAAGACACAGGACGCACTTTCTGTCGGTTTTTCTAACTTAACGCGGCGACGGATAGTGCAGCGTACCAAAAGACACAGGAAGCACTTTCTGTCGGTTTTTCTAACTTAACGCGGCGACGGATAGTGCAGCGTACCAGAAGACACAGGAAGCACTTTCTGTCGGTTTTTCTAACTTAACGCGGCGACGGATAGTGCAGCGTACCAGAAGACACAGGAAGCACTTTTTGTCGGTTTTCCTAATTTTAACGCGGCGACGGATAGTGCAGCGTACCATAAGACACAGGAAGCACTTTCTGTCGGTTTTCCTAATTTTAACACGGCGACGGATAGTGCAGCGTACCAAAAGACACAGGACGCACTTTCTGTCGGTTTTTCTAACTTAACGCGGCGACGGATAATGCAGCGTACCAAAAGACACAGGAAGCACTTTCTGTCGGTTTTCCTAATTTTAACGCGGAGACGGATAGTGCAGCGTACCAAAAGACACAGGAAGCACTTTCTGTCGGTTTTCCTAATTTATGGCGGGTCGTAGCAAAATAATAACGAAAAATTAATCTAACAATTAACATTAAATACTTAATAGATACTATGTCTCACCGGTCCACTCCTTTGCGACGGACGAGGAGGGGATCAGCACATGCGCGATACCGGAAAGTAATTAGAATATTAGAATATTTTCACGAATTTCAAAACTAAAGACTTAGAATATTTTCCGAATTTTTGCTTAACTACGGATTAAAACTTAGAATATTTTTCAAAACCAAAATTATATTAATAGTAAATAGTACCTTTCTCGACTCAGCTAATGATTCCTTCGACTGCTCTGGCCCAAGCGGTAGACACAACTGAATTTTATTTCGCGATTCTTCCTTCAAGTTACCCTCTCCTAATTCGCGCTTGCGTATAATCGGAATCACGGACTTGGTATATTTCACTTAAATTTATTTTAATTCAAAAATACGGACTTAGAAAATTTCACGAAATAATTTTAATTTATACTTAGAATAGCTCACCCGGTATATCGTATCCTACGGCAGCTGCTGGGTAGTCGACTGGCTCTGGCGGTGTCTGCGAACTAACTGACCGCTGATTCAATATCGCGATTGATTCTCGATCGATCGTTTCTACATACGGTGTAGAGAGGGGAGGACTCGATGGCTCTGTTAGCGGTATTATTATTTACATAAAATGTTTCACGGATCTTAATAAAAAATAAAAAACAAGGTGTATACTATTACAAAAATTGAAATTGATCAAGAAAACCGTTTGGTAACGAAAACTTCGTTACATAACTTTTTAATGCTTCCGGAGACTGATCTTCTTCTTGTATTGGGATTTTTCTAGGAATTTGTTGTTTCTAGATATTGTTGTTTCTTTCTTATTATATTCAGGTGACGCCAGTGGTTTAAATAACCCAAAGAGTTGGATTTTGTTTGAATTCCGGACGTTCCTGGCTGTGGCTCATATGAAGAAAATCTGTTTTGTATTTTTTTCCGTTTTAACGTTCTTCCTAATTTATTTGCTGCTTCGTTTGCTTTAATCGAATTATGAAGAGTTTTCCCAAAAAGAATTTCGTCTATAGATCCCTCTCCTAATACTTTGCGAACTTCATCTGTCATGTGATATTTTGCTGGATATCTTCTGTGTTCCGATAACCCATGATGAATAGCACATTGAAGTTGTGCACTCTCTGCTAGTATATATATCACATTTTCTAAGTCTATTTTTTTCCGAGTTTGTGATAATTTCTGACATTATGGTACCAATAGCAGTAAGGCTGTTTCCCACAAAAGTTTGTATTGGATTTTTATTTAAAGAAATTAAAAAATAGCTCTACTATAATTAACCTAAATTTAGTATAATTCTATAAACCCGTTTAAAAGTTATAGGGGTAGCCCATGACCCATTTACACTCTTTATATATACCTAAATAATTACTTGCTAAGATGTTTAGTTTTAAAGTTATTGTTTAACAAAACTTTAAAATTTTGAATTTCAGTATTACCTGTTCCACAAATAATAAGCAAGTCATCTACATATAATAAAAGATACAAAAACTTATTATTTTTAGATCGAGTATACAAGCATAATTAATTTTTTTGACCTTCCATATTTTCAATATCAGTATTAAATGTTCCACAAATAAGTAAGTCATTTGCATATAATAAAAAATACTAAATCTTATTATTTTTAGATCGAGTATACAAGCATAAATCATTTTTTGACCTTACAAAGTTTTCTTTTATCATAAAAGGATCCAATTTCTCATTTAAATATTTAGGAGATTTTTTAAGACCATAAATAGAATGATTTAACTTACAGTACGTCCCATCTGGTAATCTCATAAACACTGTTTCTTTTAAGTCTCCGTATAAAAAGGCTGCAGTCACATCTAACTGATAAACATGTAACCTCATTTTGTTCGTCACAACCATAAATAGTCCAAAAGTAGTATGTCTTGCAACAGGTGCATATACAGGGTGATCAATTTATACTCCGGAGCTTGATATCTCCGTTGTTGGGTGATCAAAAGTACGCAAATTTTGATCATCCTGTATACATTTTGTTCTTATACCACCAAGTAGAACTCAAAATGTTAAGGTAGGGACATTTAAGCCGTTTTATTCGATTTTATGTCGTTTGGCCGGAGCAATTACTTAAAGTTGTAAAAATGCGATTTTCAATTGTCTATAATTTCAAACCTATTTCGCTTATATTATAAGTGTAATAGGTTTTTGAAATCAGCTTCTTAGGTCGAATCTAAAAATGTAAAAAAATATATAGTGTTCCATTTAAACAAACATAACTTTGGTATGCTGTGACTTTATGAAACAACCTGTATATTAGGAAATTATTTTTAAATATGGAGATGGACTCTATCTATAATTTGTATTTAAAACTTTTTTTCGTTTCCCTCAAAACAACGGAGATGTCAAACTCCGGAGTAATCACAATCTGCTTGCTCAAATGCTCTTGCTACTAAACGCCCTTTATATTTTTTTTTCACCATTAAGGTTCTTTTTAATTTTAAACACCTATTCACTGCTTATAACCTTCTATCAACCAGTTTTCCTTATCTTCTCTATTTATTGCTTCATCATATGTATGTGGTTCATAATATATAGATAAAAAATTCTCATAATTGTTTCTTTCTTCAAAATTAGTTTCATAGTCATTTAGCTATCCTGGTGGTTTGGCTTATTCCTTTATTTTGTGATATATTAATAGTTTCATCATTTTCTGCTCGTTCCGTTTTATCTTCATCCTCTTCATTTACCTCTTCATTTAGGTAATTTTCCAATTCTTAATTTTGTTGCTCTTCACCTTCTTGCATTGTTGAGTCCTTAATTTTTTGGGCCTCTTCTTCAATTATATGTAATTCTTCAGACTTAATATTATTCTCTTGTTTATAATTATTTTCTTGTAATTTAAGCCTATTGATAATAAAAATTACATCTCTTTTAATCTGTACAGAATTTTTTTGGGGAAAATAAACTCTATAACCTTTTGTATCTTCGCGTAACCAAAGAATTTTCCTGTTTCAGATTTAGGATCCAATTTTTGTCTTTTTTGAGCAGGAACATGTACAGCTACTTCAGATCCAAAAATTTTCAACATATTTATATTATAGATATCTTTGTTAAACCAAATGTCAAACGGGGTTTTATTTTTTACTCTGCTTTGACTAGTTCTGCTAAGAACAAAGACAGCTGTGTTTGCAGCTTTTTCCCATCGATTTTTATTAAAATTATTTTCTAATAGTGTAGTTTGGCTGCTTCGACTATTATTCTCATTTCTCTTTCCGCACAGCCGTTTTGCTGAGGACTATAGGCTACACTTTTCTGATGTTGTATTCCACTTTCTATCATTATTTTTCTCACCCAATTTTTCACAAATTCAGTACCATTGTAACTTCTAATTTTTTGAATTGAATCAATCAGGGTTAACTTTTGTTTTAATAATCAATTCGTGAACTTTACCTTCAACTACATGCTTGTTTTTAATAAAATAAATTGTTCTATATCATGAAAAGTCACTTTTATTAATAGAAAATATTTTGCATCACCTAGTGAGTTGATTTACCCGGGGCCACACATGTCCATGTAAATCAGCTGTCCTGGTCTTTCAGTTCTTAATTCAGAAATACACGCTTTTCGTCCAGGGGCCCCTCAGGACCTCTTATTTTTTAAACACAAACAAGACCACGCCTCGCTCAAAATGATTAAAGAGATGGGTGTCAAAACAAAGGTAACGAGTTTAATCAGATTTTGCTTATAGGCGATTTGCAGTATGTTTCAAAAACGAAACGAAAGAAATAACTGCGTTGTCATTAAAGTCTAACAATATAGTTTCCATATTAAATGAAGCAAGTTATTCTTAATCAGACAAAAAAATATGATTGAGGTCACCGGTTTTATAGCCAATGATCGCAGAGGTCGTTATTTTTTAAATTAATTCTAAATAGATGTTTAGGGTAGCTTGCATGTTCCAACCTAACTCTTGTTATGTTATACTTTTGAAATCAAGGTGAGCTTGGAATCGCCGGCTGGATTTTACAAAAGAGACTTGAATGGGATGCACAAAAATGACTCCAGTCTGATTTCCATTTATTTAAAGCTTACAATTTTGTAGAAGCATAAGCATCTGAAGTACACATTTTATACCCTTTATCAATACCAGAAGTGATAGCTGATTTGGCTAACTTATCAACATGCTCCTTGTGTATAATCCCAAATAAAGCAAAAAATCTACGTTTTTATTAAATAATTAATTTATACCTGATTTGAAGTATAAAAGTGTTAATATTATTATTTGGCATTTTACTATTTTTTAGGCTGATAAAATTCAAAGCTTCTAGAATAGCTACTACTTCAGCAGAAAAAACTGAAAAATTGTGAGGTACTTTAAAAAGTTGTTCTAAACCAGTATCAGGACTAAAATAAGTACAACCCATACTCCCAGAAGATTTTGATGCGTTAGTTAATAATATTGCGGGATAATCTGGAAAATTGTCTAGTGTAGAGACTAAAATATTTGCGCTAATTTGTAGATTTCATTCCGAAGCACTTCTCTGAAAGCCGTTATCGTGGAACCATTTTTGTAAGCTAGTGAAAATTATTTCTAAATTATTTAAGGCGATATCATAACTTTTTACCTTATAATAGGCACAAAACGAATAAATTTTTATGAGCATATTTACAAGTAAGGGGGATTTTAAACCTTCCGATCATTTTTTGTTTTAAAATAGAAAAGTTGACATTGTCGTACGCACCATCCAAATCTAGAAAGAGTGGTGGTAGATAATTATTCCGAGACAAATTGTTCTGAATATCGGTGGATGGTGTAGCCTATTTTTAATTGTACGTTCTAATGTTTTTAAAACGCAAGATAGTAGAGATATAGGACGATATGATTGAGTAGAATTTGGATCCTTACCACCTTTCAACAATGGTACCACAATAACATTTTTAAAAGAAGCTATATCCTCACCCAAAAACATAATTTCGTTAAAAATGTCCAATAGTACATGTTTGGTACTAAGTGGCAGATTTGTTAACATGGGATATTTTATATTATCCAATCCAGGACTTGTCCCCAGTAGCACACTATATTGGTAAAATATTATATTTATATATTGGCCCAAAATCTCAAACGTCAGATTTTTTAATTGGCCCAATATATGTTTTTAATAAATATCCATTATTAAAAATGAATTTTTACCCAATATATTCAATCAATACTTATCCAATATTTAATTTTAATATAGAATTAATGTTTGTTTCTAACATTGGTGAAATAAACAACACATATTTCACCATTTTATATTTTAAATATAGGACCAATGTAGTTTTTTCATAAATGCCCAATATTTAAAATAAATCTGGTTCCAATATATATGTTGAATATTTATCCAATATACATGTTGAATATTTATCCAATATACATGTTGAATATTTATCCAATATACATGTTGAATATTTATCCAATATACATGTCGAATATTTATCCAATATACATGTTGAATATTTATCCGATATATACGTTGAATAAAGAATCAATTTTTTTAAGTATACCTATACAACACATAGTTTACGTATAGAACCATATATGTATTTTTTAGCTTTTGAGCTTTCGCGTCCTTTATTTACACACATCTCAAATATTTGCATGTCAACAAAGCATACTTAAAGTGAAAATCTAAAATAAAACTTATTAGGTACGATGAAGAATAACAATATTTTGTAAATATTTTACTTTAATATTTAACTAATTAAAACAAAATTCAAACTATTTTTAAGTATTAAATAAATATATCCTAATAAAACACAAGCCTTAATTCTTAAAATAAAATAAACATAAAAATAAAAAAGTTTTCACTATCGAAGTAAATGAAAAAAAACTAGAAGATAAATCATTTTATCTAGTTTTACCGCCTTCTCGATTTGCAGCATCAGCTAGATATAATGAAATAGATGAGTAGCATTTAAAAAACGTTTTCGGATAGCCTCTAAAAAAATAATCCTGTTTGCCACATACTTATCTCAATAACGGTTTAGAGCATTGTTAGTTCTCTACTAAACAGTTTTTTCATCATTAAAAAGACTGCAAGTTTCCCCTCCACAAATGTATAACCGCTGACCCTGTAATAAATAAATTTAAATAAACAAACGCTAATTATGTAAAACGTCTCGAAGAGATAGCTTTAAAAAAAAATTATTTTTAATTTTATTTTTACAAAAATGAAAAACCCGGTGTTAATAATTACAAAGACAAAATCAGACTAACTAAAATGAATAAAAACGTAATTGAAGTTCCCATTTAAAAATGCTGGCTCTTCATTCTTGTTTCCAGGAATTTAGTGCTAGGTCAGCATTCTCACGTATATAACTCGCTACAGTTTTCATAAGGCATTGAAAGATAAACCAAATATTTACCAACAATTCAACATTTTTCTCTTCTCTTAAAAACCTCCAGGGATTCCAAAGAGACCTCGTTTTCAATCGGCAATTGCCATGACTCATTGGTGAAATTGTCAACATTGACTGAATTATTTACTACTTATTAACAGTAAGTCATATATTTTATTATTCGTTTTTTTCATATCAGCTATTTCCCAACCTAGTTTTTTAATTTCTTTTAGAATAAATCTTTCAGAAGCTAAAATATATGATCAGGTGTTTACTTATGCGATTTATAAAATAGTAATATTATAATAACCTTCAAATTACGAGCGCTTTTTTCCCTTACTTAAAGTTGGCGATCTCTTCGAAATTTGGCAGCGTGATGATTACTGTTTTTTCCCCTTTTTCTTTTTTCTTTTATTTTTTTTTTTTTATTCTTTGTGACTCAATTATCTCAGGGTGGAATCATGAAATTTATATTTTTTTTTTATATTAACTATTGCAATAAATTAAATACTCATTCAATCTAACAATTTTTATTTAATATTGTATTCATGTTTGTATGCAACCAGTTATACACCTCATTGTATAAATGATTGCCTATGAATGTAATTACATTTACCACACTAAACTTATAACTAAAAGAAACAGAAGAAATATTTAACCTAATTACAAAATGCTACTATGACTGCCCATTCACAGTTTAATATTGTTAAACCCCAAGAAATATTGTTATTTCTTGAAACTATAATTTCTTTGGTAAGTACCTTTAATTTATTGTTATTTTTCCCAATTGATATATTATTTGTTTTATTCTTTGTTAGATCAGTACTGATGACTTATATTTTCTTATATTGTATTTATTTCTTTCTTTTATATGATCATATTTTATTATTTGTTTAATTTTAGTATACTAATTTTCCTTTTTTTTTAGATTTATATAAAATTTGGATATCACCTAAGTACGCTTAGCCCTGGTTATAATTTCCAAAAAAAACTGTTTTGGATAGATGTCTCTTCCAATGGAAAACAGCCTGAAAGTCGTGCATATATCTTCCTAAAGTGAGTTGAGGATATTTCAGTTGGATTACCCTGAAATTCCTTCGTCCTGGACCTTCACCGATCATCAAATTCCAATTATATTTGATAAAATACCTTCCACCAAGGTAATTTTTCTTCTGGATTTCACTATCAATATTCTTCTTTGAATTACACTATATTTCTTATCATTATATTACATTTTTTACACTTTATTTTAGAGAGGAATCATTTTTCGATCCATTTTTCCCTAAAATCTAAAATGGAGTCCTTTCTTATTTATTTTCTCACTAGCACTTGTTTTCTTTTTTATTAACCTTTTTTTTCAATTTATTTTAGATTGTTGCTGGAATTTATGTCAATCCCATTGCCATGACTTGTAAAATTATATGGATGACATTTACATTTGAAAAAAGAAAATATTATTAATGATAAAAAAATTTAAATTATATCCTTTTCTTTTTATATAAATGATTATAAGGTAATGTGAAATTTTATAATATTTAAATTTAAATTTTTTTTCTTTTTCTTTTTCCTTAATAACATAACTTTATTTATTATTCATATTAACTCTAATTACAGGGTGTGTTCAATATTTTATTTGTGAATGTTTATCTATTTACTGCATTAGTTTAATTTTTATTCGTCTATTATATTTAATCTGATTAATAAATTTATACTCGCATAATAAAAATCATCTCAATATATAACAACCTTGATTTTATGGCTTAGGTAAGAAAATATATTAAATAAATTTTATAATGAATTTCCTTCTGTTTTGAGTGTCAATTTAGGCCTTTTTAATAAAGGATATATTCATTTGAAATTAAAGAAAGATGCACAGCCAACATTTTTCAAGGCTAGGAGTTTACCGTTCGCTTTAAAAGAAGTAGAAAGCTCCTTATCAGCGTTAACATCATCACAATCATAGCTTATATCATTTACAATTTTGTCACTATTTTCCCGCTTTTCCTCCTCATTATTTTCGTCACTAGTATCTTGCACTTCACTACTAGGCGTAAAAACACAAGTTTCGCGTTGAGGAGGTGAAGTAACTATATCTAAATTACTAAATCCTAATATTTGGTTTAGATGCTGGTGCCAGGTTGTGTTTAATTCCGGATCAAAAATGATGTAAGTTCGCGGACCTATTTTCTTTTTAATCACACCTTTGATCCAACTCATTTTTCTGAAAAGTTTTGTCTCTGATTATTATGGTTATTCTAATTCAAGGCTAATAAAATCGGAGTTTAATACCGGGTGGCCAAATTTTAGATGCTTTTATCTCAAAAACTGTTAACGGTACCAATATTCGGTTTTACCTACAAAAAATTCTTTTTAGGGCCAGAATTTTAGATTTTGTATATTGAGTTGGTCAGACAAATTAAAAAAAGATCCTACAATAAAGGCCTGTTCCAAATTTGTCCCTAAGGCTGTTTTATCCCAAGAATAGAATACTACTAGTGAGTAACAAAATATTTTTCCATATTGTAGATCTCGAAAAACTGAATTTTGTATACAGATTATTTAGCGACACACATTTAAAGAAATATGCAGATTATGAAATTCAAGTTTTCTGGTTTCATGTTGTTAAAATAAAAAATGGCAATAACGAGATAATGTTTAGCACTGTTTCACAAGTAGCCGATTCTATAGTGTCAATTCCACATTCTTCAGCAGCAGCCGAAAGAATATTTTCTCAACATAATTAAGTGAAAACTAAGACAAGAAATAGGTTGGCAGTTAAAACTTGTGACGCATTATTACACACAAAAGATATGCCAAAATCGAAACATAATCAATGTTTTAATTGGATTCCAGTGTCAAATATGGTGAACTATACAAAAACTTTTATATAATCCACGGAAGTCTTGGAAGAAGACATTTTTTAACTGTCAACTTAATTTTTTTTTATATTTGTTATACGAGTCTTTCGAGACATTGTTACAGTTCGACTGTATTTTTTAAACTGAGCAATTTGTATTTCTTATTTTACCCTTTATGATAAAAAAAGTGATATTGTTATTGCATGATTTTGATAATATACTTTTATGGTTCCGTACCCCAAAGGGTCCCGTCCGTCTGTCTGTCACAGCGGTCTAACAGCTAAACCGTTCTAGCTGCAGTCTTCAAATTTTCACAGTAGTAGATGCATCTTGATGTCACAAAGTCACATAAATTATAAAACAATACTTGTAAATGTTTTCAAGGAGGCTCGCATACAGCTAAAGGGGGGGGCTGAAATTTTTTTTCCAACCCTACCGAGTGTGGTATCGTTGTTTAGAGCTTATTGAGTGGATAAAAACTGTATTTTTTGTTCTAAAAAATATTTCAAAACGTAGGCATGAGAAGCCGCCAAACTCGGCATTTTTACAAAAAATTTTTAAATTTCAATTGACCCATCAACTTGAAATTTGATGATAATGTTTATTGTTACGTATATTTTACCAACAAATACCAATATATTAATAAATATGATTTTTTCATTAACATTCCCTCATTTTTAGGGTTGCCTACCTTCGTATATATGCGAATTGTAATATTCGATAATTTATTATTTTAATTTGTGCAATCCTACTAGTTTTGTTAAATAACGCATTTTTCATCTCATAGTTTTTTATATCTGTCGCTTAGGCTGATATTAACAAATTTTTTCGTTGCAATTCCAAATTGGTGAATATATCTCAATATATATATGCAGATTGTGATATGCGATATTTTCTTATTTTTATCTGTGCTATTCAGTTTTGTTAAAAAACGCATTTTTCGTCTCATATTTTTTTTTTCTTCGTCGAACACACATCCGCCAGGTTATTTTTCTTTTCATTTCTTTAAATATTTTTACCAAGTATTTTTAAGTTTTTAGTTCGATTAAGATTTTAAAGTCCTACTTTGCTTCTGCACCCCTGGCTTATATTCTACATTTTTTTAAATCTAGAGTCTTTCGACATATTTTTTAATTTTTGTTTAATTTAATTGCTGATTTTGATAATCTAACCGTTTTTTGTTATAATAAAGACAAACAATTTCGAATGAGCATTTTATTAATTATATTCTGAAAGATTAAAAAAATACTCATTTGTACAAAATTATCGGATTTGGATGCGCAGCGCATTCTCGCCATTTGTCAAGAATTTAAATTTGTTGATGTCTGTCAATACAAACATGTCATCTGCCAAGGAAAATGACAAAACCTAGGCCAAATAGCCCAGGCAGCTGAGGCCTTAAAAGAAGTAGAAGAAGATGACATAAAACAACAACTGTGCACTATATAGGTAAACTATTTATTCTTAAAAACGCGAAGTAGTTACATATAAAAATTGAGTTTCTTCTTTGCTTCTTTTTTTTTCAAAAAATTTATTTGTGTGCATCTAGTCCTCAGATAAGCTATTCAGTACTCAACGTGTTGCCCTTTCAGTCCAATAGAACAGCCAACACTGATTTGCTTCCTGTGTGTAGTTAAGGTACGTACAACGAGATTTAAATAAAGTATATCAAACTATGTCAATAATTTACCTTTAGCTTTTCTAACCCAAAAATTAAAATTTTAGACACATCGAGCAATCGCGATCACGTTTAACGAAAAATGACGACCAGGGGTCGCGATGACCCTTGTAGGTTTTATACAATAGTGCTTGGGATTGTTGGACCTTATTATAGAAATAATTTTACTCACCATAAAATGTTTTTTTTTTTAATATATAAGAATAAAGATCAGTATTTTCATTTAAACTATACGAAAGATTATTTTCGTAGTGAAATCTCTACAAGCAATTTTTTAATAAAATAAATATTTAATTGTTCTGACGGCTAGATAATGAATCTTGTAATAGAGAGTTTTAGCACATCACCCGCTAACGCTAACGTTAACGCTAAATTTGGTTAGCGTGTAGAATAACGGAATGTAAAAAATAGATTTTTAGCAAAGCAATTGTGTTTTTCTGCATTTTAGGTTATGTCATGTGTTAATTGTTTAATGTATTTGAATTAAGAGGACCCGATATACATCCTGGTAGGGGACCCGCTATACATCACGGTATTTCGGAAAATTTACTGTATAACGCTATTCTTATTTTTACGTGAGCGTGCGTAGTCTGATCGAAATGAGGATTAGCGTTAGCGTGTGAGGTGCTAAAACTCTCTCATGCTTTTTTATTTATTAGCCTCCGCAATTCCATGATCTTATAAAAGAATAGACGGAGCGAACTCGACGGAGAGCAACTTAAGGGAAGCCATACATTTTATTGTTTTATGGTAACACCGAAACAACTCAGGAAGTTGGGTTTCGAATATACAGCAGAGAAAAACGGTATCAAGAACAACTTTAACAAAACAACAATCATTGCGGGGAAAGACTGGTTCTTCGACTTTAAATGAAAAAACCCCACTATTTCTGTCCGAAATCCCGAAGCTACCAGCGTCAGTCGAATAAAAGCCTTTAATAGGAATGAAGTGTATCTGTTTTTTGAACATCTGATAAGACTCATGGAAAAGTACAATTTCCAACCAAGTCGGATATTCAATATGCATGATACGGACAACATGAAACAGTTTTGGACGAGAAAGGTCAGAAACGCGTTGTTGCTGCCACCAGTGCTGAAAGAGGGAAGGCGGTTACCGTAATATGTTGCTTATCTGCGTTAGGCACATACATCGCTCCTATGTTTATTTACCCTCATAACAAAATGTCACCACAACTCCAAAGATATGGTCCACCAGATGCAATTTATCATGTTGCAAATAATGGTTGATGCGACGACGATCTTTTTTTAATCTTTTACCATTTATGATTTTTTCGGAGAAAATGGAATAATTTTGTTGTCTATTCCTACTCATTCATCTCATATACTACAACTACTAGATGTGACGTTCAATGAGCCACAAAAAAGGCTTATAGATATCAGTGTGATTTTTTTATGAAAACACATTACTTCACCAAAATCACCCATTACGATTTGGCATCGATTTTCAACAAAGCATATTCATCTGTAGCTGTTATTAACAAGGATGATAATGGATTCAGTACTACAGGAATATATCATATTAATCCTCAGATTTTCACAATGGAAGATTTTTTCCTACTGACCATTTATTGGGAACTCAGAAACCTAGCAACGCAGCGAATGATATGGGGAAAGATCAAAATTATGCGGATACAACCACTTAAACTATTAGAAGGCGCTAGAGCAAGATTTCAAAAAGCAGCGATAGATTTTTAGAAAATTCCCCAGCAGTAAAAAGGAGGTATCATTTGCGGATATCTCACCCATTCCTACAAGTTGAAAAATCAGTAAAGATACAAAAAGACAATCCCGAAAATAATATTCGGAAGTATTAACAAGTCCGCCTATGAAAGGGATTTTGATAGAAAAGGAGAGGAAGAAAAAGATTAGATTTCAAAACAAGCATATCTCAAGAGAACAGTATCTTCATCTGGTAAATCAGCTGTAGTGCAAAAGCCCAAGAAAAAGAATATTAAGAATCCTATTGTATTTGATGATACCTCATCCGGTTCGGAAATCGAATTCATCAGTAAACTCTATGACGATGACAGCGATGAAGACATGAGCACTGATAGTAATTCAGATAAAAACTTGTACATCATTCGTGGAGAAAGGGGAAGATAAATTATGGTTTCGGTGCTCTTTCTGCGGAAGAATGTACTGGCCTGAATTCTGCTAAAGGTTACTGTTTAGGTATATTTTACACTTTATGGTGTTTTAATAGTATGTAGCATCCTTTTAATAAATAATTTCGATAATAACATTTAGAGTTACAACAAATTGTTCAAACTAAATTAGATATTTCCTAGCTAGTGTCAAAAGTGAGTAAATAATTAATTTAAATAATTTTGTAGTAGTATTAAATTTATTTTTGTAGATATGAAATGCAAATGTGAACTTGTTGTATAAACTATAAAATGACAGTTTTTTGAACATGGCGTAATTCAAAATTTGAAAAACTTGTAGAAGAAAAAAAATCTGTACGACTGTGAGTACAAAACATCCACAGTACAATTTATCAGAAACTGGCGTTATTAGTTACGAGAACGAAAAATATGTGTTTGTGCTGCTGCTCGTATTCAGCAAAAATGGTGTTCCTGACGATAATGAATATATTATATAATCAAAACTTTTTTCTTAATCGACTTACCTAACACATATTTATGATGAATGTGATACGAATGTATTACTTCAATATCTTGAATACCATTATTTTTTATACCTTCTGTATAATTTATTTGACTTTCAGTAAAAAACCATCCGTCGTACTGAAAAGTTCTGAAACCTTACAGTATTAAGGCTACTTACTAGTAAAACTTCTCTATTTTCGTTCTAAAACAAAAAGTATTATTACAACAAAATTTACTTTTATTAAAATTTTAATTCACTGTTTCGTATTCTGAGGACCACTCTCAATTTAATTTTTTTTTATAAAGGAAGTATTGAATACAATTTAGCGCAGTTAGATTTAGACTATTATTTTCAATTATTCACTAGATTACACGAATTTTTAATTTCCGCTTTTTGTGTCAAGAGAGATTTGTTTTCTGTTCGAATTATTCGATTTTGGTTCCAGAAAAACAATCGTCGATCGTTTTGTCGATTGTCGAATGCCGATATTTTTCTGGGCGGATTCATTTGTATTGGTTATTTATTGTGTAAAACAGACTCGAAAGTAACACAAAGAGAAAATAAAAAAACAGTGTTTTATGATAGGCCTTAAAACAGGTCTAGAGAGTAAATATCAGTTTAACAACGTAGGATTGATATTTTGATACTGGGATGCTAAAATATAAAAAATATACGATAATAATATTGATATGAAGGATTTAGGGTTTCTTTATATTGAGATGAAGGACTACGGTGCTTTTTATTTTGAGGCGAAAACTACGGTATTTTTTTTAATTAAGAGGAAGGCCTACGGTGTTTTTTATTTTGGGACGAAGGACTATGTGTTTTATTTTAAATTGAGGCGAAAACTACGGTGTTTCTTTTATATTGATTCGAAAGACTACAGTATTTTTTAATATTGTGGCGAAAAGTACAGTTTTTTTATATTAAGGTGTTGTTTATATTAAGGCGAAATCCTACGGTGTTTTTAATATTGAGGAGAAAGACTACGATGTTTTATTTTATATAAAGGCGAAAACTACACTGTTTTTTAAATTGAAGTAAAAACTCACAGTGTTTCTTAAATTGAGGCGAAGGATTACGGTTTTTTTAAATTGATGCGAATGACTACGGCATTTTTTATATTGAGGCAAAAGTACGGTGTTTTTTATATTGAGGTGTTCCTTATAGTGAGGCGAAAACCTACGGTGTTTTTTAAATTCAGGCGAAGGAGTACAGTGTTTTTTATATTGAGGCGAAGGACTACGGTTCTTTTATATGGAGGCGAATGAATACGGTGTTTTTTATATTGAGGCAAAAGTACGGTGTAATTTATATTGAGGTGTTCCTTATATTGAGCCGAAAACCTACGGTGTTTTTTAAATTGAGGCGAAGGACTACGGTGTTTTTTATATTTAGGCGAAGGACTACGATTTTTTTATATTAGGGCGGAGGACTACGGTGTTTTATTTTATATTGAAGTGAAAACCGACCGTGTTTTTTAAATTGAGAAGGATATTGAGGCGAAAGACTCCGGTGTTTTATTTTATATTGAGGCGAAAAACTACGGAGTTTTTTATATTGACGCGAAAGACTACATAGTTTTTTATATTGAGGCGACAGACTACGTTGTTTTCCTTAAAAAAATAATAAACAAGGATATTTTACAAAATATAAAATTAGGACTTATTAAAATGATGGATCTCGCTGTTTTTATATTAAGGCAATTTTTTTCTTGTTATAGAAAGTAGAAGCTTATTATTTTTAACTTGTTTTAACCCACGCTATACAAATTTTTAACTAACAGAATCGATTGTATCCAATAGACTGAATTGAAGGTGATGTGTGCTTTGGCCTTTACGCGACATTTCTTTTATTGCTTCCACATTAACCCCTCATCACTAAATCAATCCATTATTAACTTTCTTTCGAAAGACTATTGCTAGAGTTTTTAATATGATTATGTAGTACAAGTCAATTCGAATATTTTTTTTGATATCTTATTTTCAAAAGGTTTTGAAACTCTCTGTATATCTGAAAATATTGATTTTACATTTATTTCTGAAACTTGGTAAATTGTTTTGTATCGAATATTTTACGTTTTGTCCAATTATTATGCAAATTCCTGCAAGCTTCACAAACATTTTAACTATTAGATGATCTTCAGTAATACTGTAATACGATTAAATTATGGATTTACACGGTTGTTACTTTTTTTTCTGTGCTACCCTCTATTTTCATTATCCCTCTGCTCAGTATATCTTAATTTTAGACTCGTTTGATATCCCTTCCTAATTTACAATTGCCTTGTGAAGTTCTGGTTTTAAATCTCATAGTATAGCGACGTTATTATAATCAAAGACAACCAGTTTGCTTTATATGTAATTTTATTCTATATTATTTTATAATATCATAGTCTACATATTCCCATTTATTTTATTTATACATAATAAATATGAATACATCTAATTTTGCTGAAAATGCTAATAATAATTTCAACATCTAATAATTAATAATAACTAAAACTTAACCTTGTAACAAAGTTACTTTTTCCGTATTATTTAAAATACATAAATTAAACCGCGCACGGCACTGGAGTAAAATTAACTAAAATTGTGAATAAAAGACCAGTAGTACCAGTTTAACCGTCGCCAGGCAGATGAAGACACTCTCGTCTCTGCTTCTTAGACGCCGAAGTTCGTATCGAGTAGGGAAATTCAAACCGTTGTCGGCAGCTGCAGAGGCAGCCAGACGTCCGACTTGCTGTGGCCGTCCCTATTGGAGGAGCAGTGCAGTCCGTCGACCTTTAGAGACAGGTCAAGTTGAAGCAAACTTCAGTTATATCCGGAGTCCAGAACCGTCAATCCGACTACGCCACGCCGCCACGTCAATCGTACCTGTATCGTCCGTTACACACCTTTTCTCCGCCGGATCTTGGTAACAAATAGAAGTTTTATTTATTAATATTTGTTTTGAGTTTTAACATCCCAGCAGCTAATACCCAGGTACACAAACCCAGCAGGCAAGTAAAGACCGCCCTTCTGGCCGCCAGTGATTTTGGTCGATACTCTAACGACCCCTGGAGTATTTTCTTTCTCCACTGACGCTGCCCGTGCAGTGGCCTTCACACTCTAAACGGAAGGTGGCGCCCGAGGCATTCCGAAACCTGGACCAAGGCGCCAAAGTGACCCGTAACGACCGAAGTGCCGTTACAACCTATTAAATATTTAATTACAGGGTGATACTATGCATATCACACCTCCCCGGTAAAGAGAAAAAAAATCAAATTTAATATTTTTTTTTGCTTTACTGGTAGCATCAGAGATCATTTGAGATGCGACACTCCGCCCACTTTCTTTGTTATCCTGTCAAAAATTTATTTGACCTTGGCCTTTAAATTGGTATGTACGCGACGTTGCCAAACTGTATAAGAATTCTTTAAAAAGTACCCAATGCTATGTTGCCATAACAGTATTAACTGAAGAATATGTATAAAGGACTAAAACTATAAATGAATTTAGAATTAAACAGTAATTAGGAACTTGGACTGTTAAAAAAAATACTAATAAAATTTTTTGACTAAGAAATTAGGTATTTTCAAAATTTTATAAGGATAAGATTATAAAAGTGGTAAAATAAATGACATGTGAAATTGTTAAACATATATTTTATTTATTATATATTACAATGCTATAAATGCATAAGAATTTGTAACTTTCTATTTTTTGTTGAGTTTTCCTAAAACTAGCATTGCTATCTTTTAGCATGTAATAAATGCGCAACCTTATGTATAATTTCAATAAATAAATGTGGGGAAAATAAGAACAAGGATGGGTGAAAGTGTTTAACATTTTGTATATATTAAATAAATTTGTTCCCGGATATAAACAAAAAATGTTTTTAATTTTATCAATGAATATTGTTTCCAATTGATAAATAAACTTAAAAAAACTCTCATTTGGGTGCACTGGTATGGTAATTTTTGCAGTCTTTATATATACACATTGTATCCTTTACTTTAGAAGCCACAATAAAAATCTAAATTAAGCCGTAAACATTAAATAAACTAACTAAACGCTAAATAAACTAACTAAACACTAAATAAACTAACAACGAAAAAACACAAAGAATTAAGAATAAAAAACCAAGCCAAGCTTATAACATCAACAATCCACAAACAAACGAGCAAAACAAACTACTCAGTCTGAAATAACCACTGTGACCAACTGAAAGTGATCTTTTAAGGCCATTGGATAACGAGACATAAAATGGGTGAGATTGGCCAATCATGTTGAATTCAAATCATATTGGTATCAATGACTAGTTTTAATGTTTAGACATGCGCAAGAAAGATAATAGCACGTGTTTTAGGCTTTAAATTCTGTCACAAATTCTAAGTAATATAAAATTTCCAAGTTCCATATTTAATTCTAATATCCTATTTAATTTTAAAATCAAATTTGGCAATAAAGTAATTCACATTAAAATTAACTGTAAACAAGTTTTATTTGCAATTTCATAATTTTATTTCCATATTTCCTGTGTATCTATTAATTCCTGTTAGTTCAGCGGATTTTTAAATTTATTAAAGGTAGAAAATCGCGGTTGAATTAACTCGAAAATTATTGCAGACCTTAGCAAATAAGTTGTAAAGGTAACGATTCTGACAAAAAACATTCATTCAGGAAAGTCCTGAGTTACCGCGAGGAAGTGACTTTTCTAAGCGTTTGAAGAAAATAATAATAGTAATTTGAAAAACTAAAAACAAGTAAAAAATTAAACAATTTTAATATAAAATAAATAGTAGAAAATATATAGAATTTGTGGACGTCCTCCGCAGATTAGTTGGATAATGTGGTAAGCATAAACATTTTTACTTTGTTAATTATTGGTCCCATTGCCCTTTTTTTTTGGTAAATAAATTTCTCTGATTAGGAGTATATAAGATAAGAGTTATGTTGTTGATTTCATTTTGTTTATTCATAAATATAAATATAAATTAAAAAATTAAATTAAATTGGATTAAACTAAATTAAATTAAAATTAAACTAAACTAAATAAATTAACGCTCCAGGTAGGAGCATATGAGATAAGAGTTTTATTGTCGATTTAAATTTGTTCATTCGTGAATATTATAGGTAAATAAATGTATATTTTTTATTTGGTGATTTTATTTCTTATTTAAACTAATAACAATTAACTCACAGTGACTCAATAAATAACCCTCACCAGGTTGTATTTTGAGTCGGGCGGATAGTATCCGAATCTTGGGGAAGTCCGACCTACTCGAAATACAGCGTGGAGAGCTAGAGCTCGTCGTCGTGTGGTCAGATAAAAGTCTGAGCTACAAAACCCCCAAAAACAAAAAAAGGGACCACCACGACGTGACATGGTGGAGGTGCGGTGTTGTATTTCACTCGTTTTTAGTAACAAATAAATGATAATTTACTCCCTGAAACCCGATTGCGCAAGTAAAATTCTGTATACCTGCAGTAGAAGGTCGTGTTTAACCTACACATCGATTTACTGGAGAGATACAAAAATTACTAGCAATTATAAACTGGCGAGCCATAAATTTAGTGATTTCTTTTATAATTTTGAGGGTCGTGTTTAATTTACACACCAACAAAGTTGTGAGAGCTAGACTAAAGTAATATAAAATTGGCCCAGTACAAGGGTAATATTATTATTTATATTATTAAATGACACAAAAAAGGCCAAGTAAAAAACAAAGGGAGGAGAAAAAACTAAAACGTGCTTATGAATGCAATTTAAGTCCTCCTAGAGAGTTTGACACAAATGAGTTACCTCTAACCCCTCGTGTTTTAAAACCAAGTGAACCATTAATAGAAACTAGTGATTATTTTTGCTTTAACTTTGAGAAAATAGGAAATAGACCACCAACACCCCGAACTCCTGATCATTTAAAATAAAATAGAAATCCAATATTTAAAACATTGAAATTCTTTTTTACATATATATATTTTTTTTTCTGCTCGTATAATAAAATTACTGCTGGTTCGAATCAGGAAAATAAATGACAATTTTGCTGGATAGTTAATATATATAAAGTTCAGATATAATAAAGAGAAATAAAACAATTATGCAAACTTTTATACTGCTATTTAAGAAACATTTATTATTATTTAAATTTATATTCCTTCCCTACCTTGAATACCCATTTTCATTCAGTTACCGATGAAAATTTTTTTTTCTCACTAATTTTTTTTTCTTCAAAAGTATTTTATGCACTGCTTTTTAACTATTATTTTTTACAAAATCACTTAACACTGTTATTATTTTTAAATAATTTTGCTGAATTTGCTTTTACATTGAACTATTAATAATCTGATATTTTGCATAATTACTTGTGGATTTATGTATTTACACGAGATTTTTTTTTTAAAATAGCTGAATTAACAGATATTATTTCTTTGAGTAATAAAATGGAAAGTGAAATAATATTCCTATAGAATTTTTAAAATTATTAGAAAAATAAGGAAGTAGAAAGCTTTGGTTTGCTAGAAATTAACGAGAAATTCCCAAATTAAATAAAATTAATTTTTATTTATTTTTTTGCAAATAGGACAAGTCAGTTAATTAATGTGCTAATGTTTAATTTGGCTATATACAAAAGTGTGATTTGGGACTTTTTGGAAAATTACGATTATTTCTTTCGAAAAAAAAAAAAAAAAAATATTAAATTTTTTTTTATGGAATGTATGAGGTAAAAAACCAAGTTATTTTAATCTATTCGATTTTAAATTATTTGCCTAAATTTGAAATTTCAATTTAAAATTTTTTATATACTGTTTTATAGACGTATAGATGTTTTATATATAATATATGTAATTTATCCCCTAAATAAAATGAGCAAATAAGGGTTACATGGAAAAAATCATAATAAGTAAAGACATTTTTGGTTTAAAATTAAATAATATAGAATCTGCTTGCGCAAGTATTTATAACCATTAGTTATTCGAAATAATTTGATAAATTTCTAATAATTAGTTTTTGAGCAATTTTTGAGAAGTTGGTAACAAGGAAAATAAGATTTTTCTGTAATAAGTTGAGTAGAGTTGAGTATAAAGTATTTTAGGGATGTTTTTACGTTCAAAAGGTTATAAAAAATACACTTTGTTAATGATATATACAGGGTTAGCTACATGTAGTTAGTTAGATGACACTTGATACTAGGATAATAAATGTGTGGCAAATGAAATAAATGAGAGTTTTAAAGAAGTACACGTGTCACTGGGGCTAAATTAAAAAGATAAAATTCGACCAAAAGTGAAAATTTGTGTATATTTAAGTTATATGAGATGATGTTTATGAAAAAGTATAATGCTCATAGGAATTGGGCAAAACAAGACTAAGGGGAGATGGAAGATGGGACGTAGCTTGTCCTGAATCTCCGCTAGATGTCAAAAAGTAAAAATGTCACAAAAATGTGATTTAATTGAAATAAAAATATTGAGTGTTAATGAACTGTAGTAACCCATGGTATAAATATAAGTTTTGAGTATTTTTAAACAAGAGATTGTATAATTCCCTAAAATGATGGAAATTGAGTAAAAGAATAACATTCAAAAGTAAGCAATAGTTTTCTAAAAACCATAATACTTGCGCAAAGCACTTTAATTGATGAAAGTGTTAAACAATTGAAAATTACTTTAAAAAGCCTTAGTGAAAATTAAGATAATTACAAGTTGTGTTGTTTGAAATTAAACAAAATTTAAAATATATTTTTTTTTTTGTATAAATTACTGCCGTGCGTTTTTTTTCATGAAGTTCAAGGAAAGTGTAGAACTGAATTGAAGCGGCCACTGAAATACGCAGAGTCACAGCCAGAAGTCCCGATCCAATTGATCCCTAAAAAAGAAGAATGTGATGAAAATAGTGAGCCAACACGCCTAATAATTCAAGTCAATAAGGATAAACTTAATACACTGTCAAAAGGACAAAGCCTGCCATGTGTGATAGAGGCAGTAGAAGAAGAGGCATAACGTTTTTAATTATTTTTTTTCCTTTCCAGTTTAATTTATGCAAAGTGGAAGAAGTTGTATGTGGATAGAAACTAAGAAAACAAAAAATACCATAATTGGTATACTGATATTAGTCTAAGACAAAATAAATAAAAATAAAGTTAAGTAAATAGTAGGGAGAGAAAGGGTTGGAAGAATGTTTACAAAAAACTGAAACCCATATTCTTGCCCTAAACAGACTATCATATATTAAGACAAAAAAATTTTTTTTTTTTTTCAATTCCACACACAAAGTGAAATGGGTATGGCCCAAATTAGTGAATAAGATTTAAAATAAAGCTATCATAAAAATATCCACATACAATTTACAAATTATATGCGTACCTAAACATTAAGTTAATAAATCTACTCAAAGGAAGAAGCAATTCCAATATTTTGTAATTCTTAGATATTTTTGTTTTAATAACAAAGAAGGATCATATATTTTTTTTTTTTTGTAATAAAAAATAAATAACAGATAAGGACGGGCATATATTTTTAATTATCTTTTTATTAAATGTAATAAATACTTTTTTTGAATTAAGCATAATTAGAAAAGGGGACTATAGGTTAGTTATATAGGAACGTATTACATAATTTTTTTTGTTTGATTGTTTTGTTTTCACAACAAAGTTGTTATAGATCTTAAAATATTAGAATTAGGTATATTATTCAAATCTAAGGTATGTTACTTACCAGCTTTTATTTTTTTTCTAATGAATGTCACATCCACACACACGGCAACCTGACGGACTGAGAGAAGCACAATAGACCAAACCATACTATTTACAATTGAACGGAAGCACAATCTCCATTCAGAAGAGAAGCATGTTTCACCCATTTTCTAAACAACACGTTGGAAACTCGCTGAGTCAACAATTCTCCTAGGGTACAATTCCATTATATATGGGAAAAGCAGATTTTGTCCGAAAGTATAACGTAAATGGATCATGTCACAAGCACGAATATTTTTGAAATTATCTACACACTCACCCTCAACAGACAAAACTTAATAATTCAATCCGACATAACAACAGCAACGCTTGCTTAGAAAATAAGATGAAAATGACGAAGGAGGTGGTGGAGGAACCCATTTCCGCTTCTAATTAATTATGGCGATGGCCTACTCATTCTAATGCATCCAGCCCGTCTACAAATTACAAGTTCAAATCCTTAAAAAAGTAATACCACATCCTACTAAAACAATAGAAAAAAAAAAAAAAAAAAAATGTTAGTCAGCAACAATAACTGTAAGTGCTCTGACAAATGAATTAAATCCCGACCCGAGGATCGGAGTATGAGGCACCACTAAATCGTAATCCAGTACGACCTAGTGGCACGAGAGGGGAAACAATCGAGATGAAGCCAAGGCCGTTTGATTACCACCGCCGCCCGCAATGTCGCGACGATTCAGCCAAATAAAGTGACAACATTGTACCAGCCAGAGTTGGACTCAGCTATTGTGTATGGTAGACTAATTAATATATCAGTTCGTCAAAGTGCCTTAAGAACAAAACAGAAAAAAGTGCGTGTGTGTTCAGATTAGAATAAAGACTAAAAAATTTTTTTTTTGTTTGATGATTTTTTTTAACTTGTATAAAAGTATCTAAAACCTCTTTTCAAAGTAGAAAATACTTAATTACATTTTTTTTTATTATAGGTATATTCTTAATATTTTTTTTTGAAAATGTAAATTTAAAAAGAGTTTGAAATGTTATGTGTTGTTAAAAAATGTTTAGACTATAATACATAAATTTATACTCATAATTTTAATTATTAAAAGCCAGGGGCCGGCTTTCTCAGGCGGGGGGCGTGTCACAAATTCTAAGTAATATAAAATTTCCAAGTTCCATATTTAATTCTAATATCCTATTTAATTTTAAAATCAAATTTGGCAATAAAGTAATTCACATTAAAATTAACTGTAAACAAGTTTTATTTGCAATTTCATAATTTTATTTCCATATTTCCTGTGTATCTATTAATTCCTGTTAGTTCAGCGGATTTTTAAATTTATTAAAGGTAGAAAATCGCGGTTGAATTAACTCGAAAATTATTGCAGACCTTAGCAAATAAGTTGTAAAGGTAACGATTCTGACAAAAAACATTCATTCAGGAAAGTCCTGAGTTACCGCGAGGAAGTGACTTTTCTAAGCGTTTGAAGAAAATAATAATAGTAATTTGAAAAACTAAAAACAAGTAAAAAATTAAACAATTTTAATATAAAATAAATAGTAGAAAATATATAGAATTTGTGGACGTCCTCCGCAGATTAGTTGGATAATGTGGTAAGCATAAACATTTTTACTTTGTTAATTATTGGTCCCATTGCCCTTTTTTTTGGTAAATAAATTTCTCTGATTAGGAGTATATAAGATAAGAGTTATGTTGTTGATTTCATTTTGTTTATTCATAAATATAAATATAAATTAAAAAATTAAATTAAATTGGATTAAACTAAATTAAATTAAAATTAAACTAAACTAAATAAATTAACGCTCCAGGTAGGAGCATATGAGATAAGAGTTTTATTGTCGATTTAAATTTGTTCATTCGTGAATATTATAGGTAAATAAATGTATATTTTTTATTTGGTGATTTTATTTCTTATTTAAACTAATAACAATTAACTCACAGTGACTCAATAAATAACCCTCACCAGGTTGTATTTTGAGTCGGGCGGATAGTATCCGAATCTTGGGGAAGTCCGACCTACTCGAAATACAGCGTGGAGAGCTAGAGCTCGTCGTCGTGTGGTCAGATAAAAGTCTGAGCTACAAAACCCCCAAAAACAAAAAAAGGGACCACCACGACGTGACAGTATGTATTTTCTATCTCACTCTTTTAAAATCATCCTTGTCTCACTGTCGCCTCTGTAAGTATTTACTCTGTGGTAGCATGGTTTTATACTATTTTTGTATACTTCCAATTTTTTATTTTCTACATCAATAACTATCTCCTGCTTTATTTTCTAATATTTTATATGGACCTTTGTAAGTTGGTTCTAAATTAGAACTGGTCTCATCTTAAAGTAAAACATTGTCGCCGAATTGATAACTCATTTCTGTGGCTGATTTATCATACCTAATTTTTCTTTTATATTTCAATTATTTTCTTTAAATTAGATGGTAAAATACATGTTTTTCCGAAAACTAATTCGTAAGGAGTATATCCTGTTGATGAATGAATCGATGTATTATACGAGAAACACCAAAAAGGTATTAAATAACTCTAAGATTCTTTATACTTAGAAATTTTAATTCTTAGTTAAGCATTTAAATGTTTGTGAGTGTTTTCCAAAGCCCCGATTGTTTCATGGTGATAAGCTGTAGAGTTCAGCCGATCAATTTTTAGTAGTTTACAAGTCGTTAAATACGTTTGCCATGAATTTAGTGCCCTGATCTGTAACAACTCTTTTTGGTAGCCCGTAGCGTAAAATGAAATTTTCCACAAACGATTTAGCCACCGTGTTGGCTTCCTTATTTTTAATAAGATAACCTTCTACATAATTACTCAATTCGCACTGTAATGTTAATATATATTTATTGTTATCACAATCTGCGTTTAAAGGACCTACGAGATCTAAAAAAAATGTTTCGAATGCAGTATGTACTGTTGTTGTGATAACTAAAGGTTGTTTAGATTGCATAGTATGTTTGCACTTTTGACAGTCACCACAACGATTGCCAAAATTTCGACATCTGTCCAAAAGTAATATTTTTTAATGTTGGTGTACTTGCGATTTATACCTCATGACCACCTGTTTGTAACATATGACAGTCGTTTGAGATTATTTGTTGCAAATCTTTATCTTGGATACATTGTTTATCTTGTAATATACATATCTTAATAGAGTTTGTTTAACCATCCTTTGCCGTTACGTCATAATCGGTGACGTATTCTGCTGTTTTACGTTTGTCGTATATTATTTGAATGTTATTTTACACATAACCTCAAAATTAAAATATAACTAATGACATATGTTAAGGATTGTTTTCAATGACACATGTTAAGGTGTGTTTGTATTAATAAATTGGTAATGCCGAAAATTATATTTTGCTTTATGGGTTGCGAACCTTTTTACATAATTTAGTATTTTCTTTTAATTTGAAACCTCCGTTTTTTTAACAGATTTAACGTCCCTGAGCATGATTTTTGAATAAATTAAAAAAAATACGGATGATCGAATCGTGATTAAATGGCGAATTATATAATATATATTAAAAATGTATTATACGATTATATTTTTGGGGTGAGCCCAAAGTTTATTTAAAATTGGATAGAATATCCACTCATATTTTTAAAAATTGTATAGTAATTATTGTCTGTGTCATTGTGAGAAATACTTTCGTAAGTATTCCCAAAAAAATAAAAAAAACACATTTATGGGAGAAAACAAGCAATAAATAAATTTATTTCTGAAAAAACTCCCAATACAAATAGGAAAAAGGAACGAAAAACGAATAAGAAACGTAAACTTAAATACCAAATAATGAAATAAAATGCAAAGTCTAAGCTTCATCACTAAGAAAATCATCTTCATCATCACTCTGGGAGTCCGATTCATTGAGATCTATGATAACAGGAAGCACATGAGATGCATCAATGCATTTTTCTTTTTCCCAGTCATTATTTATTAATTGATTCGTGTGCCTGAAATAGTGATTCCATTTCTCAAGAGTAACCTATAATAAAATTTTATTTAAATACTATAAAATATTCTGTTAATAAAGGAATTAAAAAAAAAATCACTTGTTTATAGAATACCTCATGTCGGCCTTACTTCGATATTTTAAAGTTATATACAAAACTTCACGCAATCTAACTATAGCCAGAGGTTTTATCATATTTTAAATACGTATTAAATCTCGACTGGTTCAATTTAAATCAACAAACGGTTTAATAACCACTAATAAAACCAAATCTTGCCTGTGCAAGGGCTTCATTCCATATATTTAATACAGCAGTGGCTATAACAGGGTGAACCGAGGTTATTTTGGAATCATAGTATCTTTTGCACTCTGACCATACCATCTCTATGGCATTATACTGGCAGTGATAAGGTGGAAGACGTAAAACCCGATGACCATGTTGTAGGGCTAGTTCATCCATTCTGAATAAAATAAAGAATCATGAAAATATGCAAACATATGAAATATTTTAAAAACATGCTCCGAAATTTCCCACCTATATCTTTTTTCTGGTAAGTGCCTTTTTATTACATCCCACAGTTGATCTTTCATAGCAAATTTTGGATATTGAATTTGCTTCTCCTCGAGCCACTCCACCAGTGATTGCTTCGTCCAACTTTGATTTGGTATTTTCTCGACCAGGCCGCAATGATACGATGCATTGTCCATGATTATCAATGAAGGCTCAGACAAGTTTGGCAATAGTTGTTGAGTAAACCATTTTTCAAAATTTGTGCAATTCATTGAATCATGATAATCGCCCGATTTACTACCCGACTTGAAAACAAGACTGGCATTTTCCACAAAACCTTCCTCGGAACCTGCATGTAGGACAAAATATCGAACACCTTCTCCAGTTTTTTTTCTTGTCGTTTTTAAAGACTCATCTTGCCAGCTTTTTCTAAATGCTCCCTTACTGAAAATCCAGGTTTCATCTAAAACTACTGGTTTCAAAGAAAAATGGTCATTTTGATTTTTTGTATACTCCCGCAAAAATTGTATTCTTTTTTGCCTAACTGCAGATTGCTCCATTAGATATTTTCGATTTGATATTGAGCATTTCCTCCACTTAAATTTCAGTTTGGCCAAAGCACCGGCCAGGGAGCTTAGGGATATCTCAACTCCGTTAATATCTTTAAGTTGTTTTTGTAGGGACCTTATTGTGACGTGTTCTCCTGTTGAAACAAAATAAATAAGTTGAAGCTTAAAAATTGCAAAATAAAAACTGAATATGCACCTACCTGCAGAATACATCGCATATACTCGTGTTCTTATTGCATGCTGATGTATGGTAAAAATGGAAGATCCTCGAGCAGAAACATGTCCGGCATGAACTTTGATTTTGTACTCTTTATCTGTTTCAATTCCACTAGTAACTATTTTTTGAACGGTTCTAATAGATACATCTAGAGCATCAGCGACACGCTATAAAATTTAATCAAATCAAATCAATAAATGCTTACATTTTGCATAATACAGCTAGATATTTACGTTGTAGACTGCATTTAACGGTAAAAGCGGTTTTCCAGCATCTCTTTCTCTTGAAAAGTAATTAATCAACTTCAAAATTAAAGTTTGCTCTTTCTCATTATACCGGGAAGGCATTTTGACAAGGAAAATTAATTGAAAAAGGCGAAAATAATCAAAAATACCAAACAATTCAAAATATGACAACTTAACTGTCAAAAGTAATAAATAATCTGAATTAGTTAAGAAATACGGTAATGACGTGATAATTCCGTTTCATCCATTTCATGATGGAGAGATCGAGATGGATAATGTATGACGCAACGGCAAAGGATCGTTAAACAAACTCTACCTTCTTTTTTGAATATATTATCGTCTTTTAATAATTTCCTTATAACTGGCTAGTTAAACTTATTTTTAAGTATCAGCAATTCTTTAATTGTATTTTGTGCGCACATTTTTACCAAGTCTCTCAACGATGCATCGAATGCGAACAATGATAAAGAATCTTGATTGTAATAAATTACATTAGCATCATCAAACATTATATTACGTTTTATAAAAAATTCATGAAATTTTACACCTAGTTCTTGAAATTATTTATTTTCTATAATCTGCAATTCAACGATATCACAAGGTCGTTTCAGTAATTCTACAACGTCCGATTGATCAGGCCTGCCATTACTAGAATTATATCTATCCTACCTAACACTTGTTCAACTTGTGTCTGAAACCTAAGCGCCTCTGAACTAGTAGGTACGTCCTGGAAATTCGATATCGCCTGTTCTAAATACGCGACTTTAATTCCCACGGCTGTCTTATCTTCCGCAAACGTGAAACTATGTGTCGGGTACGAGAAACTTTCATTAACTGCTTCCCGAAACGTCGCATACAAATTGGACCTCATAACAACCACTGACCCAACAGCCACTCCTCGTATACTAAATTCATACTCGAGGTCCTCCTTCTTCAAATAATTTTGTTGAAAATGGATAGACTAGAGTGTATAGTTAGTGTATATAGTAGTTATCTGTATTTTTTTCTTATGTATAAAAAAAAGATTATTATTTTGTCAATATATTTTGGAAAAGTCATCTTTTAAGTTAGTTCTCCATTTTAATAATACAGATGAGTAAAACAGGTAGGTTTTACTCATTCTGAACATTTTGGCGACCGTGACAGAACGTTCCAGTTCTTATACGATATGGAGAAAATTCAGCGGCTTTTAGACATTCAACTAAGGGCTTTTACTGAAGCTTTCGAAGTTATAGCCGGTGATCTGAAACTGTCTGTACCCGATATCACCGCTATTAAAGGTCGAATTCATGTGTTAGATAATAAAGTTGAAGATATCAACCTTCTAAGTAAGCAATCGATTGATTTTTTGCTAGAAAAAGTCGAAATAGTTGAAGACGATATTGTGAATGAAATACATAAATCTAATGATTTAAATTGTAAATATAATCAGTTAAAGTTTAATGTCGAAGAACTTTGTGTCAAAAATTCTTCGCAAAGCATTTGCGATAGTCATGTAAGCCACTCCGGTAATTGTACATCTAACTAGAAGCTGCCACGTATAGAATTTACAAAATATGGCGGAGATTTAAAGGAGTGGATTCCATTTTGGAGCCAGTTCAAGAGGATTCACGAAGATGAGAGAATTCAAAACGAAGACAAGTTTCAATATTTGCTTCAAGCTACAATAACGAAATCCCGAGCTCCGCAATTAATTGAAAGCTATCCGCCCAGTGCAGAAAACTATAGTAAAGTTATTAATAATTTTAAAACAAGATTTGGAAATGACGAACTACTGATTGAATTTTATGTTTGTGAATTATTAAAGTTAGTTCTTTATAATTTAAAAGCTAAAACCAAACTTTCTACTATTTATGATTGTCTTGAATGCCAACTTCAGTCTTTGGAAACCTTAGGGGTGGGTAACTTCTGACAAATATGCCGCGATGTTATTCACTTTAGTGGATTCATGTCTTGCTGAAGATCTCCTGAGAGTGTGGCAAAGGAGTCAAAGCAATTCAGAATTACATTCATATTCAAGTAGTTATAAATCTACAGACTTGCGATTGAACAAACTTATGGATTTTTTTGAAGAAAGAAATTGAAGGTGAAGAAAAAATTAGTCTTGCTATATCTTGTTCTGACATGAAATGCAAGAAACCTGAAATAAGACCTCGCATTTCTGTTCCCACCGCTTCTGAACTCATCAATTGTCAGAAATGTCTAAAATGTGTCTTTTGCAAGGGTAACCATAAAAATGAAGATTGCACTGAAGCTAAGCGAATGAATTTAGCAGAAAAGAAAAAGATTTTGTCTACTGGGTGTTGCCATAATTAAAGTACGAACACATAGCACGAAAATGCCGAGTCAGATTGCTTTGTTTACATTGTAGAAAAAATCTTGTCACTTTGATGTGTCCGGAACAATCTGTCATTGGAGAAACGGTGGTTAATAGTTTTAAAGTTCCAGAAAATGTAGGGTTGTTTTCACCAACGATTCCTAAACTAGTACTTTACCAAGTATTGCTTAGCGGTAGGTAATGCTTAACTAGGTATCTGGGAGGTTTTCGATTTCACCACCTCATCCGATACCCAACAAAGTATTACTTGGGAAGGTATTTGATATTATGTGGCAACATTGGAAACGTCGTTATTTTACTCGATATTAGGTTCGTAGCGTCATCAAAATGTTAAAAAAAAATACTTTCATTTGGTGAGTTCACAGTGATATATTTGAATTTTTGGTTTCTGTTTCGTTTAATATTTTATTTAAATTTTAGTGGATAAGATAAATTAAAATTAATAAATTTAGTTGAAAAATACAGAGAAATTATTTGCAAAAAGCAAAGTGACGGCGCTACAAATAAGGCAAAGGATGCTTCCTGGAACAATGTGGCGAACGACTTAAATGCAATTTTAACTGTTAAAAGGTATGTATTCTAAAAATAAGAAGGTAGTAATAACATTATTTATTGATTCATTATACTCCCAAATGTTATACTATGTTTATACACACAATGTTTCATAATGATACAAATTTTATATGATGTACATTATTTGTTAGGTCAGCTGATTCTTTAAAAAAAATGTGGAGCACACTCAAGAGCTCAGCAAAGGTGTATGAATCAATACAAAAAATAGAATTATTCAAAACTGGAGGTGTTCCAGCGGTTTTTAAAGATGACCCAATTTTACAGGATATTCACCTCTTCAGAATCCGACGAGTCGTATCTGTCCAAATTTTGAATAAATCGAATTGCACGCATCTTGAACTAACGTAATATAATTAATGAAGATGTAATGTTTATGAATTTTATTAATTGTTAGTAAGAAGAAAACAGCACAGTATAAATAACAAAAATACGGTTATGTTAAATTGTCAATATCAAAACTTAAGAACTACCTAAAAGTTAAAAACTGACCAAACAGAAGCGTAAACATAGGAAGTGCTTATCTGGTTAAGCAACAGTTTTAAGCTTGGTGAAATCCAAATTGGACATAGGTAACACCTAAGTGTGAGTTAGGCAATGAATAACTTTTAGGAATCGTTGGTGAAAACAGGCAGTAGTCTCTTTCAAATAATACATATCATCATATATTTTGGCAAACTATTTTGGTTGAATTAAACAATGGAACACATTCCAGAAACGTGAGATGCATCATAGACACAGGTTCTCAGCGTTCATATATTAATAAATTTCTTGCCTCTGAAATAAAATTGCAGCCACTTGGAAGAGGGACTTTGATACATGCACTTTTTGGTGGTCAATCTGAAGTTGTGACTCATAATGTATATTAGATAGATAGATAAAAGATATGCATGTAACTTTCAAGTGTTAGATCAACCCATTATATGTACGAATATCAACTCTATCCCTCAAGGTCCTTGGATGGATGAACTAGAAGAATTAGAAATAAAAATATTTGATATCAAAGATGCCCCAATTGATGTTTTAATAGGTGCCGATATCACTAGTAAACTTTTTACTGTTAAAAAATACAATTTATCCAGTGGTTAGGTGGCTATGGAAAATCAACTAGGATGGACTCTTCTAGGAAAGGTTTCTAACGCTTTCTTAAACACTTCCAGTTTAAGTTTAAAAATGATAACGTCGCTCTATATATCACAATGCTATATGTTATCGGTTAACATGAGAAAATGTCTAATTTTACAAGGTTGTAACTTAAATGGTTTTACGGCGATTGCTTTACATTAATATAAGTAACCAGTATACCTACTAATTGTCGTTGAAAATTAAGTCGTTAATTATGTTGTATATTAAATGGGAATGATAGTAAAAATTTCAAAATTTAACATAGGTTACGGTTCTTATTGAATATTCCTAATTAATAGTCGTAGACATTGGGTTACTTATGACTATGTATCCTTCATTGAGTACTCAATAGGAATGAAAATGTGTTTGCGATATAACTACATATGTATCGAAAAACATCAATAAACATTGTGAAAGATAAAATTTTAAATAAAAAAATATATACCAAGTCCTTGGAACATCACTTATATGTAACGGTAGGTATCTTTGTTGGATGAACAATAAATCAGGTTCATACAAAAAAATAATAAGCGTGTTGTTCTGACAGAAATTTTACACTAGTGATAAAACCTAAAACTCACCTATTGAAAGGGTTTTCCTAAACCGGGTCCACGTGCAGATGGGAATCCATCTTGCCAAGATAAGAAACATTAACCACAATGCGCATAGATAGCACCAACTCGACATCGAAGAGAAATAAAATTTAATAATTAATTGAAAATTGTGTTTCGTTAAAAACGTGTGTCACTGTCCTCCGACATTCCAACGAACGACCCCAAAAGTGTCAAACCAAATTAAAGTCGCCAACCGTTACAAAATAACCTAGAAAGCAACGTTCCGAATTTAACACCTTGTTAATGCCTAAATAAAAATGATAAAATTACATGTTGATTAGTTAAATGTAGACGTATCTATCTACTCACAAACTATTTACAATTATTATACATGGTTGATACATAGAAAAGCGTACGGAAATGATTTTATAAACATGGACAAACAAACGCACTGTACTAGACGGCGCGTCAGGGCAAATTAGAAATATGTACTAGAATGTATAACAAAGTAACATTTTTTAAATTTATTTAAAGAGAAAATAAAAATGTTACAACCTTGATCAGATATCACACACCTTGGATATCCAAATTCGCCAAACACTTCGCCTAGTTTCTGTATCGCCTCAGAAGACTTCAGTGTTTTTGTAGGTTTCGCCAGTACAAACTTAGTAAAGCCATCTACCAACATGAGAATATAGGAATTGCCTTTGATGCTTTTTACAAAAGGTCCTAAATGATCTACATGAACCGTATCAAAAGGAATTGGCCGCCGCTCTATGGGATGCAGTAATTCTTCAGCTCGCTCATACTGACTCTTCGCAAACTCACATCTAAGACATGATTTTACATACTTGGACACAAATCGCCTCATTTTAGGAAACCAATAAGTTTTCGCCAAGAGAGTGAAACACCTTTCAAACGCCGGATGTCCAATATCATCATGATATTTCCTCAAAATACCAAACTTAGCCATTGCAGGTACATATAACCTATCGCCTTTAGAAGTTATACGATACAATCGCCCATTTTTAAGCTTATAGATCGCCTTAAGCTCCTTGTCTACACCGCCTATGGCTAACAATAGTACAAGTTCCTGAGCTTTGGAGTCTTGTAACTGTACAATTAGGAACCAATCAGCCTCTTCCAACATTACAACATTAACGCCAGTGCTTTCATTTTTGGGATTCCTACTAAGTGCATCAACATGTTGCATACGTTTTGCAGGTCGTTACTCCACCTCCATATCGTACTCTTGAATCGTCAGCCACCACCTGGCTATTCGAGGTACTAAGTCTCTTTTGAGCAATGCCGCTCTTATCGCCACACAATCTGTAACTACTTTAAGTCCTTTTGCAGCAAAACACCAGACACGCCTAGTTTGCTAGCATCCGTGTGCAAATCAATGTCCGCCTGACTATTATATAACGCCAAGATAGGTCCAGTAGATAAGAGTCTCTTCAGAATCTCGAACGCCTTCTGCTGTTCGTCCGACCAACGCCATGGTATGTCCTTTTTAGTAAGATCTGTCAACGGTCTCGCCAAAGTTGAGAAGTTATGAATAAATTTTCGAAAATAAGACGCAAGTCCCTTAAATTGTCGCACGCCATGCACATCTTTCGGTTGAGGAAAATCTAATACCGCCTGTATTTTACGCCTACCTGGTCGAACCCCTTCGACACTCACCTCATGACCCAAGTACTCAATAGTACTCTGCAAAAATGAACACTTCTCCATTTTAAGCTTAACGCCCGCCTACTCTATCAGATCTAATACTAACTCCAACAACCTTAGTCCCTCCTCTTCGCCCTTGGATGGAACTAGTAGATCATCCATATACGCCATGTTTTAATTTACCTAACATCTTATTTATGACCTTCTGAAATGCCGCCGGTGAATTACAGAGACCAAATGGTACTCGAAGATACTCGTAATGCCCATCCGGTGTGATTAACGCCATCTTATCCACCGAATCTGGATGCATGGGCACCTGATGAAAACCTTGCGCCAAATCTAAAGTGGTAAATAGATCCTTATTCGCCAAACGAGTGAGTTGATCTGAAATTATCTCTCACCATTTCTCTTTCATGATAAGACAATCTATAAGGCCTATAATAAACAGGTACATCAGCAGTTAGTTTAATCTCCATGTGCCCAAATTTAGTTAACCCGAGATCATCATCTCCCTTGGAAAAACAAATCGCCTTACACCTCAACAATTCATGTAAACGCCTTTTACATCTGTTAGATACATCACCTATTCTCACGCCTGAAAAGTCTAAGTCATTAGGTACTACATATAAATTTCTCACTTTGTATTCTGTCGCCAATTGACCATCGCCAGGAACACATATCTCCGTCCGTGATATGAGACGTCTTTTTCTCCAGGATATCTTCCCATCGCCATCATTAAAAATGTTTATTGTTTCATGCTGATCGCCAAGCAAACCCGCCGGTATAAATACTACTGACTGTCCCACCGGAAATTGCATACGTCTTAAGCAATACCGAGTGCCAGGGACACCATCCACGACTTCCACTTTTACTTGATTCATGATGTGTGGTTGGAGTGTCACATCTTCTGCAAGCACTACATTACGCCTAGGAGCCTCGTCCTCTAGATTGATTCGCCTAATCAACTCATTTGCATCAGGTTCCTTGATTAAATATGTCTTACCACTCCTTACCACCATAGTCACGCCTTGGCTATTGATGACAGGTTGACCTAACAACAGCTCAATCGAACCCATGTCACAATCGGTCACCAACGCCGTAATGGGAAAATGATCATTCGCCATAATCATTTCAAAGTCCACCTGACCTAACCCACGTGCAACGCCTCCGCCAAATCCCCTCAGGATACATCCTTCTCCATCCGCCTTAACAGTAAGCCCCAACCGTTTCGCCACGGCCAAAGTAATCAAATTTTGCTCACTGCCAGTGTCCAGATACGCCTTAACGTTCTCGCCTTGAACTTTAACTAAATGCCGAAAGCAACTATTTGAGGGAAGAGTTATTAATCTCACCTGTTGTCCCTCACGCCTGCCGGAACTGGATTTAGGGCACGCCTGCCACATATGCCCCTTTGCGCCACAAGTCCTACATCTCTCCGCCCGAGGTAGCGGCTCATGTGGTCGCCTACCTGCTGGCAGTTGAAGCAACGCCGCTTCGCTTCCGGTTCGCCTCTGACCTGGCCGCTCGCCGGTCTCGGAATAGTTATGCGAGACGCCACTGGCTTCGCCTTTATGACCTCTTCACTACGCCCTTCCATTCCCGCCAGGTGAAATCATAATAGTCTAATCGGTGAAACCATTTCTTCGCCGCACCATCCAGTCTAGCTTGCGCCACAGTCGCCCTCTCATAGCTTGACCACCCGTGAATTGATCCCAACTGGTCAACTAGTTGTAGCCACCTCTCCACATTATTATCTCCATCATCCGGATCGAAACGATCTACGAGTTCTGCACCAAGAAGTAGGGGTCGCCTACCACTGCTCGTTGGCTCCAAGTCGCCTACCTTGGATTGCGAGGATCCCGGAACCGCCGTGTCGGACAATTCACCCACTGCCAACGCCGCCTGCTGCTTGGCAATCTTCAAAATATTCTTTTCTAGGCCGTCCGCCATTAGAGCCTTCACCAAGTCTCCAACCGCCATCTTCGCCACATCTGGTTCCAAAGCTACTCCACGCCTTGGAGAGCTGGTTCCTTTCTTACTCCCACGCCTAGGAGAATTTGGGGAACTTAACGTCATATTTTCCTCCACCTTCACCCTAAAAATTACAAAATTCATTAATATCGCCAATATACGTCATATTATTAATGCATCAGCCCAGCCGTAAGGCATCACCCGCGGAACAAATGCCCGGCCGAAGCATCCGAACCACCGATAACACCCAACAACCAAGCCATTGCATCAATTTTATATAAGAAAATCATAAATCTCTATGTACGCCACTGGAACACCTACAGGATCATTATATAAAATATCAGTGCGCCACTGATAACCTAGAAAATGCTGAAATAAAACAGTAAGATTCATAAAAATTTAATAACTACGCCAGTGGTAAAATCAGACGCCTCCGAAGTTGCCAGTTATCACCAATTTAAAGTATATTCAGGTACGCCCCTGAAATAATCATCCATTTAAACTAATACGCCTAGTATTTAAATTTATATTTAGGTACGCCCCTGAATTAATTATCCATTTAAATTAATACACCTAGTATATACATTTATATTTAGGTACGCCCCTGAATTAATTATCCGTTTAAATTAATACACCTAGTATATAAATTTATATTTAGGTACACCCCTGAATTAATTATCCATTTAAATTAATACGCCTAGTATATAAATTTATATTCAGGTACGCCCCTGAAATTGCCATTTATTTTTGCCAATACGCCTATTGTGTATAAATTCTTCTCCAGACGCCTCTGTATTTGCATAAAATTCCAATAAATTTAATTAACACCTTTAATTAAATTTAATATCCTTGTTTTCCATTAATCTGTACGCCTATGGTTGAATAAAAATTCCATAAAACTCCATAAAATTCAATTAACACCTTGAATTAAATTTAATATTTTTATTTCTCCAATTATATGTGACGCCTATGGTTAATATCACTCATAAAATTTCATAAATCGCCATAAAATTCAATTAACGCCTTTAATTAAATTTAATATTTTTATTTTTCCAATTATATGCAACGCCTATGGTAAAATATCATCCATGAATTCAATTAACACCTTTAATTAAATTTAATATTTTTATTTCTCCAATTATATGTGACGCCCATGGTAGGATTCTGAATCTACGTCACAGCAAACGTCGTCGGGTATGACAATATGGCCGCCGGCATTCGATCATGTTCTCGAATAATGTCGCTTCGTGTCAGAGCTTGTTATACATCCAGTAAAATGCAATTATTTCGCCAAATCATAAATTAAATTTGTACTTACGGTTTAGAACACCTTCCTAGGGTGGGTTGTATCACAAACAGTTAACTGCTGGATCACAGGAACCATGGATCAGAACGGAACCTGGTTCAAATGTATTTCCGTTGTATCAATACGAGTCTAACGGTAGTCAACTGAACCTTGAATCTATATGGTTGGCAACACTGATATCTAACTTCATTCGATACATTTCTGGAATGTTTTGTATTTTTGACAATTGATTGAGGTTAAAATCAGACAAAGAAAAAATTAAAGTGTTATTTTATTATTAGTTTATAAAGTATAAGATAGGGATATTAGCTATAATCGTATTTACTATATAGAATTTAATATTAAGGACCTACGGGCTACAAAACAATTTGTATGTTAAAAACTTAAAATTTAAATGAAAAGTACTTATTTCTGGTTCTATTTCAGCAAGTGAAAAAAACAAACGGGAAAGAAATTTTTCATTAAAGGAAGAAAATATTTTGGTGTCGATAATAAAAAATAAATATTTAGATATCATTGAAAATAAAAAAACGGACACTGTTACAAACAAAGATAAACTCTCTGCTTGGGGAAAGATTACCCTAGAATTTAACGCGCTTTCAGGAGAAGAGTATAGAAGTACTGAAGCTTGTAAAAGTAAATATGCGAACATTAAAAAAAGATCAAAAAAAAAGTTTTCTGATACCAAACAAATTTTTGTATGGAACAGGGGGTGGTCCTTATAAACCAGATGGTGAAAATGAAATCGACAAGGACATAGGGAAATTCTGGGAAGCAGAGCTACTGGGTTTAACTCCCAGTTTGACGGGGACAAAGACGATGACAGGGATAGGGAAAACATCGAAAACATGGAGAACGACAACCACAATTTACAAAATATGGTTTTTCTATATGACAGTGATCAAGAAGTTGTAAATAAAGCCAATGACAGAAAAGACTGTCAAAACTATGAAGTGCCAAAAGCAACACTGGAGGAAGGTGAACCATCAAACAAAAAACAAAAATCATCTGATTGGTCAAAATATACACTAGGTCAGTTAAAAACACCTACTTCCACAATTTTAAAAAGAACAGTCCCAAATGTAACAGACCTAAAAACTAAAATAGGGCAATGGGTAAAATCGAAAGAAGAGGGCCAGAAGGCTAATCACCTGTGCCAAGCTGATGAGAACCGGTTAAAATTAAAAATAATGGAGGAACGCCACAAGTTACAAATGAAACATACAGAGGAACTTCACAGGCAAAAAATGCAAATGAATGAAGAAGAACATAGGATTCGTATGGAACTGTTACAATTAGCAAAACGAAAACTTTTAAAAGACTTAGAATAATTTGTTTGTAGTTAATAATAAAATATTTTTTTTTGGTTAGAACAACTATTTTTATTATATATAAGTAAAGAAAGCATACATGATACATGATACATACTATATACATGGTGTCTCAAGATAACATACTATACGATTACAAACGTTACAGCATTGAGAAAAATATAAGACACTGATTAAACAAATAACACTTAAAAAATGAATATTTATTAGTGGAGGGGTGGTTGAGCGCCCCACTTACATTGAACCTAACACTAATCATCTGAGGTTTCTGAAATAAGTGTTTATCAAATTATACCTTGTCAGACTATTAAAATTGAAATGATCTGGAATATTATCAGGGTATGTATTTAAATTAATATTCATTGTTTCTCTAATTCCTTCTGCGATTTTCAAGTTGACTTCTGGTTCTGGTTCTCCTGTTTGACATGCAATATTGTGTAATACTGCACAACTAACGACAATAGCTTCAACTTTAGACACGTGTAAACGTATACCAAGACCTAGCACAGGAAAACGTTTTTTAATAACTCCAAAACATCTTTCCACTGGATTACGTGTTCTTATTTGTGACTCGTTAAACAAATGTTCTTCACGGGTTCGAGGATTTAGTAAAGGTGTTATTAAGTACTTTTTAATAGCATATCCACCATCCCCAACAAGTACACTGTCAAGACCAAACTCTCCATTCTCTATTCTACCCCTTAATCTGGAATTGATAAATATGGTGCTATCATGACTCGACCCAGGCCACCTGCAAACTATATCTTGTACTTGTAGTTTATGGTCACATACTGCTTGCCCATTAAAATAAAAGAATAATATTCTATTCCTGAATATTTCAGGATCTTCACCACCAGGAGAAATAATTCGAACATGGGTGCAGTCTAGAGCACCAATACACTTCGGAAGTCTTGCCATTTCAAAAAATCCATTTTTAACTTTATCGACTTTTATTTCATTTGATGGCACTTTTTATTATTTCATTGGCCAATCGAGCAATACTTCTAATAACTTTAGAAATTATTCGGCTTGCAGTTGATTTATCAATTCCACAAAAATCTCCCATGATTTGTAAAATTGACCCAGTTGCAAGGTAACGAAGAGTTATTAACACCATTTCTTCAGGTGTTACTGCACTACTGCTGAAAATAAATACTAATAATAATTCGCAAAAATTAGAAAACAATTCTAAAATACTTACAAATGTCGAATACAAGAAATATCTACTCTGATTTCATCAACTAAAATACGCACAGTTGCCTTTGATAATCGAAATCTAGCCCTATTCATTCCACTTTACAAAATGATTGGGTCTTTCACGGAAGGTTCTTGATGCTCTAGGGGCCATTAAAACATTTATCAATTCCAACAAATCCTCATCATCTGTAAGTTCTGCAAAGTTGTCCATAATATTATATACCTACTGATATTTTTTATACTAGTTATTAATTAACATAACCTAAGAAACACTCTTTAACATTTGACCATGGTTTAACAACTATCATGAGTAAACTGACTTGAGGGTTAAACCTGGTTTGATATCTGATCCCAATTGATGCAACACGTTTTTTACATAGAACCAAGTTTAGCTTTGAACCAAGTTTAAACCCAGTTGATACAACCCACCCTTAACCCTCGTTTCGCCTAATGTAACCGCCTGTTACAATTTAATCGCCACAAAAAATTCAAGCCGCCTGCTGTAATTCTTCAAGTATCAACACCTTGGTTTTATTTCTTGATCGAGCACACCACACACTTATTCGCCTTCGCCACAGGTCACAGGGTACACAATCCCGCTTCTGAATTGTTAAATAGCAGTTTTCAATAAAATTCGTAAATGCACAAAACAGTTTATTCGCCAAAATATTACAACTCGATACTTATCGATAGATCGCCAGTCAGGGAATGATCTCTCCGATCATCGTTCGCCACCGCGCATGTCTGTTAGACGTACCGTCGCCCACGTACACCGCTTCGCCTACAGGGTGTGTCTAACACTTTTTTTAGAAGTATATAAAGATGGAATAAGTTGCCTGAATTGTGTTATCCGAATAAAATGGTTCGGCGAGCCCTTAATAGAGCGGTTTTCGTTGTTATTAACAGTGATTTCTGTAACTGTCGATTTAGGGGTGTGATCGTCTGTGGTAATTAACGAATCGAGGGCCGAAAGTGTTAAAAGGATGAGTACATTAAAACAAACAGAGTCGCTATTTTTTATTCCCAACCAGTGGCGCTAGTTTAAGGAAAATATTTGTCTTAGATTAAAAACAAATAATACAAAATTTGGAAAACAATCTTGGAAAAATGTTTTAACCGTCCCAGGAAATGAAAGTATAAATTTTACAATTATTGAAATAATTTATGTGCCAATTCAATATTAGTTAAAGATATCAAAATCGAAGGAAAATTAATGGAATCGATTTTTTAAAACTAGTACATGATGCAATATCGGTACAGGTAAAAAAATCAAGAAATCAAGAACAAGAATTTAGTTCTAGAAAATGTTACTAATTGTAACGCTCTTTGCGTCGTCAAGCGGTCTTAGTCCAGGTTTCGGATTGTCTCCGGTACCACCTTCCGTTTATAGTGTGAAGACCACTTGCACCTGCCAGTATCAGTGAAGAATTAATACTCCAGGGGTCGTTGCGGTTTCGACTAATGCCTTAGTAGACACTAGGGGGGGCTTTACTTGCCCTACTGGTCGGAGGTCCTGAGTATTCGCTGCAATATAGAAAATCACAACCAATAAGATAAATAAAACGTCGCCAAATGAAGAATAAATTGTTTATTGTAATAAGAAAAGCATGTACATAAAAATCCAGCGGTAGATGGGACGAAAGATGTATAACGTATTATTAGCGAAACCAAAAGGAAACTTACGGTAATAAAAAAAATGCGTGCTAACGAGCAGTGATCAGAGCGTGATGGGTTTATAAACGGTGATACAGGTTATTATGAAAAATAATGATGTAACAGATTGTGCAGATGAGGAAAAATGTACTCGGTGATTCTCCAAGGTCGGACAAAGTACTATTTTGGATGATATATTCCCGTAAATGGTCCCTCCCTGATATGTATATGGTATAAATTTATTTGGATGTATTTTAGGAGGTGATTTCTTACAGCTATCAATAATTGTTATAAATTAAAACTTAAGTCGCGTTTCAATAAAAAAATAGCACTTTGTTTACTAATCCAAAAAAAAGATCTTACTACTTATTTTCCTCACCGGTGTAGCTCTGGATGGACAGGCACATTTGAAGTGCTCTTGTTCTATCGGTAGCTGGATTTCCAAAAAATTATGTATAGACTCCCAAAAAATTACTGGGGCTTCCAAACCATTATTGAGACTTTCAAAAAGTTTCTGTAACTTCTAAAAAATTACAGGAACTTCCAAAAGATTACCGAGACTTCCACATAGATTTCCAAAAAATTACCGGGAGTTCCAAAACATAATTGAGACGTCCAAAAATTATTGGAACTTTCAAAATATTACTGAGACTTCCAAAAAAGTATATAAAGACTTCTAAAAAATTACTGGGACTTCTTATTGAGACTTCGAAAAATTTACTGAAACATCTATTACGTGAAAAATTTAAAAAAATTCAAAAGTTTATAATTTTAACTAAATTACCAAAAAACGAAAAAGATTCTTGTTGAAATAAATATGCAATGCCATTGGCGCAGGGGCTAAATCGGACAAGAAGTTATTTTTCGCTAAATCCAACGAACGTTGGACCGTGGCGAGGACCTAATGGTTTTCGGACAGTCGGAAAAAATTATTACTCCCGAAAAAGAGGAGCATCTCTTCGAGTGTAGAGGTAGAAGCGCGGATTCTGCCAGAGGGTTAAAAGGGGTGCAAAAAGGGGATAATTAATGGGTCACACTTGATGGAGACCTTGAATGGGTTTAAGATTAGAAAATATAAAGAGGTTTTTTATATTGTGTGTTAGCAGTTAATAGATGTTGATTTAGTTGTTTCTAATGATAGGGACATTGTGGGCTGTTTTTTCGCGTTTTAATATCTTTAAAGGACGGCGCACGGATTTTCCAAAAAAACAAAAATTTTGCGATTATAATGAAATTAAAATATCTTATACTTCTCGACTTTCTGAACAATAGTTCTCATGGGTTCAAACAAATCGTATGTATAGTTTCAGATCATTTCCGTATTCGTGGAATTCTTAAAATAAATAAATCGTGTTGTACTTAAGAAACAATTTTAACAAAAAGGTTTCACACTGTTTGTATTGTATTTTGGACCCTATTGTTTTTCATTGACCATCGTATTTTTGATACGGGGGGGCTGTTTAAAAATTGGTAAATAAAAAGTATGTATAAGAAGTCCACGAACCCGACCGTGTATTAGTATAACTTAACCTTGTTGAAGTTTTCCACAAACTGTCCTAATTTGATATTATTGTCACTTTTAAACAAGAAAGTTTATTTTGGCGATCGCCTAATTTTATTTTAAGATAATATACATAATATTTTTTAACACCAACTGTATTCTACATCCTAACCTTTCCTAATATTTTAAAGCATCAAGCAATACGTTCCCTCCTTCAATAAATTTGTTTAAATTCCATAATTTAATTTATTTAAACAGAAATTTATTTCTATATTTCGCTCAAACTTCACTTTATTTTATTCCACCACATTGTAATTTTCTTTTACAGGTCACTTGGGAGCCTAAGTCCAGGTTTCGGATTGGCTCGGGCGCCACCTTCAATTGATAGTGTGAAGGCCACTGCATGGGCAGCTTCAGTGGAGAAAGAAATACTCCAGTGGTCATACGATACCGACAGGACCCTTAGCGGCCAGAAGGGCGGTCTTTACTTGCCCTACTGGGTTAAGTTACCTGGGTGTTTATGCTGCTGGGATGTTACACTCATAACTAAAAAAAAAGAAATGAAGTAAATAAAAATCCTTTTTCAATATTACCAAAAATCCGGATGAAAGGTGTGTAACGAACGATACAGGCTCGACTAGCAAGGCTGGCGTGGTGTGGTCGGACTGAGGGCTCCAGGTTCCGGTCAAATTGGACTTGTTTTCACCTTGATCTATCTCTAAAGGTCGCTAAAGTGAATGGACTGTGGTTGCCTCTGCAGCTATCGGCAACGAATTGAATTGTCCTACTCGATAAGAACTTCGGCGTCTAAGAAGGACAGACTAGAGTGTCTGCATCTGTCAGGCGGAGGTTTAAGTGGTACGACTGGTCATATAAACGAAGCACCTCGCATTTCCATAATTTTAAGTTAATTCTACTCCACTACCATACGCTATTTAATTTATATATGTATTTCTGTCGAAACGATCAGGTCCTGTAAAGCCACATGCTTCTTGTCGTGCACTTCCATCATATTTTTTACCTCTTTAAATGCCTGGAAGGTGGCTTCGTCTTCTGCTTCATCTGTTCTGTAGATGACTGGGACATATATTTCTCGGTAAGTGTATGTGAAGATTTCTTTTCCGTTAGGCAATCCCAGTATTTGCGATATAAGGGCCAGTTCACCTTTCGTTTTTCCTTGAATCAGTAGGACTTCTTTACCGCCGAATCTATTAATGGCATGTTGAACTGCTTTTTGGTTAATCGTGGAGTTTTCGTTTGTTGGTACCATTATTTGGTGTTCCGTGGGTGATTCACATACATTACCTTAACTTTCTTCGATTTTTGGGAAGATTTCTTCTTCCCAATCATCTGTTATGCTTTAGAAGTTGCTATATGTGTCTTCGTATTTTAACTGTTTGTATCTGTTAACTATTTTGCGAGCCTTTGCGCATTCCAGGCACTGTATTTCCGCTTCGTCAGGATCCGTATTTTTTTGAAAATTACAGTTGTGTTTTCCGTACCAAGTGCTGCATTGTGTTACAGATGTCAGAAACGACGAAGAATTGTTACCAGAAATAATTGAAGTTTTTAAGTGGGTTTCATCCCTTTTTTTTTCTTTGTATATCAACGGCTTCAACTTCGGCTTCGTGTATAGATGTAGCTCCATCATAGGGACAGAGCTGTTAATTAGAATCCGCCGGGAATTACCGTCACGGTATAGACACCAATTTACTAACTTGTAGTCAAATTGGAAAATCTTTAAGTCAAATAAGAAATATTTCCGACTTGAAAATTCTGACATCTAGTCAAAACAGAAAAAAAACCCGATCTGTCTTGCTGGGATTCGAACCAGTGTTACGGGTTAAAATCGTCACCAAATAATTTTAACATTTAAACATAGACAAAAGTAAACTTTATTCATTTTTACGTTTACAATATTTTGACTTTGTATAATTCGTTTAATAAACCGCAGGAAAGCTTTTAATATGAAGCTTCGAGATTGGTAAGTCGATACACCTCCTTCTCTCTTATGTGCCCATAATCTTTTTCATTTTTGGTATCTGCCTAAAATTCAAATATAAATCAAATAAAATTTAATTAACCGGTGTGAAGTTAGTAGACAAAATCTGGTAGACAATTTTCCGAACATTGCCGAACATACAGTGGCGCCTTAAAATGGGATATTTTATAATAGTAATTTTTTATTTATATTGCTCTGGATGTATCATATACCTGGTACTGGCAATAGTAAAAATAACAATATTTAAATCAAATTAAATAGTTTTAAAGGGGTCGTTTCTACTATAAATTATCAAAAATCCTTATTTTACAATGTTAAAAAATGAGGAAATTAGACCGATTTAAAAATGAGGGATCAACTTGAGATTTTCACAGAACCTTTATTAAAATACAAGAAACAATTATGGAAAAGGAGAATCACTTGCTTAACCTCGAAGGGGTAGTTTCTACCCCGCGAAATAATAAACCTTTTATTTGACCGACTTAAAAACGAGGGATCAACTTGAGATTTTCACAGAACCTTTATTAAAATACAAGAAACAACTATGGAAAAGGAGAATCACTTGCTTGACCTCGAAGGGGTAGTTTCTACCCCGCGAAACAATAAACCTTTTATTTCACCAACTTAAAAATGAGGGATCAACTTGAGATTTTCACAGAACCTTTATTAAAATACAAGAAACAACTATGGAAAAGGAGAATCACTTGCTTAACCTCGAAGGGGTAGTTTCTACCCCGCGAAACAATAAATCTTTGATTTGACCGATTTAAAAATGAGGGATCAACTTGAGATTTTCACAGAACCTTTATTAAAATACAAGAAACAACTATGGAAAAGGAGAATCACTTGCTTGACCTCGAAGGGGTAGTTTCTACCCCGCGAAATAATAAACCTTTGATTTGACCGATTTAAAAATGAGGGATCAACTTGAGATTTTCACAGAACCTTTATTAAAATACACGAAACAACTATAGAAAAGGAGAATCACTTGCTTGACCTCGAAGGGGTAGTTTCTACCCCGCGAAACAATAAACCTTTTATTTCACCAACTTAAAAATGAGGGATCAACTTGAGATTTTCACAGAACCTTTATTAAAATACAAGAAACAACTATGGAAAAGGAGAATCACTTGCTTAACCTCGAAGGGGTAGTTTCTACCCCGCGAAACAATAAATCTTTGATTTGACCGATTTAAAAATGAGGGATCAACTTGAGATTTTCACAGAACCTTTATTAAAATACAAGAAACAACTATGGAAAAGGAGAATCACTTGCTTGATCTCGAAGGGGTAGTTTCTACCCCGCGAAACAATAAACCTTTTATTTCACCGACTTAAAAATGAGGGATGAACTTGAGATTTTCACAGAACCTTTATTAAAATACACGAAACAACTATAGAAAAGGAGAATCACTTGCTTGACCTCGAAGGGGTAGTTTCTACCCCGCGAAACAATAAACCTTTTATTTGACAGACTTAAAAATGAGAGATCAACTTGAGATTTTCACAGAACCTTTACTAAAATACAAGAAACAACTATGGAAAAGGAGAATCACTTGCTTAACCTCGAAGGGGTAGTTTCTACCCCGCGAAATAATAAACCTTTTATTTGACCGACTTAAAAATGAGGGATCAACTTGAGATTTTCACAGAACCTTTATTAAAATACAAGAAACAACTATGGAAAAGGAGAATCACTTGCTTAACCTCGAAGGGGTAGTTTCTACCCCGCGAAACAATAAATCTTTGATTTGACCGATTTAAAAATGAGGGATCAACTTGAGATTTTCACAGAACCTTTATTAAAATACACGAAACAACTATAGAAAAGGAGAATCACTTGCTTGACCTCGAAGGGGTAGTTTCTACCCCGCGAAACAATAAACCTTTTATTTCACCGACTTAAAAATGAGGGATCAACTTGAGATTTTCACAGAACCTTTATTAAAATACAAGAAACAACTATGGAAAAGGAGAATCACTTGCTTAACCTCGAATGGGTAGTTTCTACCCCGCGAAACAATAAACCTTTTATTTCACCGACTTAAAAATGAGGGATCAACTTGAGATTTTCACAGAACCTTTATTAAAATACACGAAACAACTATAGAAAAGGAGAATCACTTGCTTGACCTCGAAGGGGTAGTTTCTACCCCGCGAAACAATAAACCTTTTATTTGACAGACTTAAAAATGAGGGATCAACTTGAGATTTTCACAGAACCTTTATTAAAATACAAGAAACAACTATGGAAAAGGAGAATCACTTGCTTAACCTCGAAGGGGTAGTTTCTACCCCGCGAAATAATAAACCTTTTATTTGACCGACTTAAAAATGAGGGATCAACTTGAGATTTTCACAGAACCTTTATTAAAATACAAGAAACAACTATGGAAAAGGAGAATCACTTGCTTAACCTCGAAGGGGTAGTTTCTACCCCGCGAAACAATAAATCTTTGATTTGACCGATTTAAAAATGAGGGATCAACTTGAGATTTTCACAGAACCTTTACTAAAATACAAGAAACAACTATGGAAAAGGAGAATCACTTGCTTAACCTCGAAGGGGTAGTTTCTACCCCGCGAAATAATAAACCTTTTATTTGACCGACTTAAAAATGAGGGATCAACTTGAGATTTTCACAGAACCTTTATTAAAATACAAGAAACAACTATGGAAAAGGAGAATCACTTGCTTAACCTCGAAGGGGTAGTTTCTACCCCGCGAAACAATAAACCTTTTATTTGACAGACTTAAAAATGAGGGATCAACTTGAGATTTTCACAGAACCTTTACTAAAATACAAGAAACAACTATGGAAAAGGAGAATCACTTGCTTAACCTCGAAGGGGTAGTTTCTACCCCGCGAAATAATAAACCTTTTATTTGACCGACTTAAAAATGAGGGATCAACTTGAGATTTTCACAGAACCTTTATTAAAATACAAGAAACAACTATGGAAAAGGAGAATCACTTGCTTAACCTCGAAGGGGTAGTTTCTACCCCGCGAAATAATAAACCTTTTATTTGACCGACTTAAAAATGAGGGATCAACTTGAGATTTTCACAGAACCTTTATTAAAATACAAGAAACAACTATGGAAAAGGAGAATCACTTGCTTAACCTCGAAGGGGTAGTTTCTACCCCGCGAAACAATAAATCTTTGATTTGACCGATTTAAAAATGAGGGATCAACTTGAGATTTTCACAGAACCTTTACTAAAATACAAGAAACAACTATGGAAAAGGAGAATCACTTGCTTAACCTCGAAGGGGTAGTTTCTACCCCGCGAAATAATAAACCTTTTATTTGACCGACTTAAAAATGAGGGATCAACTTGAGATTTTCACAGAACCTTTATTAAAATACAAGAAACAACTATGGAAAAGGAGAATCACTTGCTTAACCTCGAAGGGGTAGTTTCTACCCCGCGAAACAATAAACCTTTTATTTGACAGACTTAAAAATGAGGGATCAACTTGAGATTTTCACAGAACCTTTACTAAAATACAACAAACAACTATGGAAAAGGAGAATCACTTGCTTAACCTCGAAGGGGTAGTTTCTACCCCGCGAAATAATAAACCTTTTATTTGACCGACTTAAAAATGAGGGATCAACTTGAGATTTTCACAGAACCTTTATTAAAATACAAGAAACAACTATGGAAAAGGAGAATCACTTGCTTAACCTCGAAGGGGTAGTTTCTACCCCGCGAAACAATAAATCTTTGATTTGACCGATTTAAAAATGAGGGATCAACTTGAGATTTTCACAGAACCTTTATTAAAATACACGAAACAACTATAGAAAAGGAGAATCACTTGCTTGACCTCGAAGGGGTAGTTTCTACCCCGCGAAACAATAAACCTTTTATTTCACCGACTTAAAAATGAGGGATCAACTTGAGATTTTCACAGAACCTTTATTAAAATACAAGAAACAACTATGGAAAAGGAGAATCACTTGCTTAACCTCGAATGGGTAGTTTCTACCTAGCGAAACAATAAATCTTTGATTTGACCGATTTAAAAATGAGGGATCAACTTGAGATTTTCACAGAACCTTTATTAAAATACAAGAAACAACTATGGAAAAGGAGAATCACTTGCTTGACCTCGAAGGGGTAGTTTCTACCCCGCGAAACAATAAACCTTTTATTTCACCGACTTAAAAATGAGGGATCAACTTGAGATTTTCACAGAACCTTTATTAAAATACACGAAACAACTATAGAAAAGGAGAATCACTTGCTTGACCTCGAAGGGGTAGTTTCTACCCCGCGAAACAATAAACCTTTTATTTGACAGACTTAAAAATGAGGGATCAACTTGAGATTTTCACAGAACCTTTATTAAAATACACGAAACAACTATAGAAAAGGAGAATCACTTGCTTGACCTCGAAGGGGTAGTTTCTACCCCGCGAAACAATAAACCTTTTATTTGACAGACTTAAAAATGAGGGATCAACTTGAGATTTTCACAGAACCTTTATTAAAATACACGAAACAACTATAGAAAAGGAGAATCACTTGCTTAACCTCGAAGGGGTAGTTTCTACCCCGCGAAATAATAAACCTTTTATTTGACCGACTTAAAAATGAGGGATCAACTTGAGATTTTCACAGAACCTTTATTAAAATACAAGAAACAACTATGGAAAAGGAGAATCACTTGCTTAACCTCGAAGGGGTAGTTTCTACCCCGCGAAACAATAAATCTTTGATTTGACCGATTTAAAAATGAGGGATCAACTTGAGATTTTCACAGAACCTTTATTAAAATACAAGAAACAACTATGGAAAAGGAGAATCACTTGCTTGACCTCGAAGGGGTAGTTTCTACCCCGCGAAACAATAAACCTTTTATTTCACCGACTTAAAAATGAGGGATCAACTTGAGATTTTCACAGAACCTTTATTAAAATACACGAAACAACTATGGAAAAGGAGAATCACTTGCTTAACCTCGAAGGGGTTGTTTCTACCCCGCGAAATAATAAAACTTTTATTTCACCGACTTAAAAATGAGGGATCAACTTGAGATTTTCACAGAACCTTTATTAAAATACACGAAACAACTATAGAAAAGGAGAATCACTTGCTTGACCTCGAAGGGGTAGTTTCTACCCCGCGAAACAATAAACCTTTTATTTTACCGACTTAAAAATGAGGGATCAACTTGAGATTTTCACAGAACCTTTATTAAAATACAAGAAACAACTATGGAAAAGGAGAATCACTTGCTTAACCTCGAAGGGGTAGTTTCTACCCCGCGAAACAATAAATCTTTGATTTGACCGATTTAAAAATGAGGGATCAACTTGAGATTTTCACAGAACCTTTATTAAAATACAAGAAACAACTATGGAAAAGGAGAATCACTTGCTTAATCTCGAAGGGGTAGTTTCTACCCCGCGAAACAATAAATCTTTGATTTGACCGATTTAAAAATGAGGGATCAACTTGAGATTTTCACAGAACCTTTATTAAAATACAAGAAACAACTATGGAAAAGGAGAATCACTTGCTTAACCTCGAAGGGGTAGTTTCTACCCCGCGAAACAATAAATCTTTGATTTGACCGATTTAAAAATGAGGGATCAACTTGAGATTTTCACAGAACCTTTATTAAAATACAAGAAACAACTATGGAAAAGGAGAATCACTTGCTTAACCTCGAAGGGGTAGTTTCTACCCCGCGAAACAATAAATCTTTGATTTGACCGATTTAAAAATGAGGGATCAACTTGAGATTTTCACAGAACCTTTATTAAAATACACGAAACAACTATAGAAAAGGAGAATCACTTGCTTGACCTCGAAGGGGTAGTATCTACCCCGCGAAACAATAAACCTTTTATTTGACCGACTTAAAAATGAGGGATCAACTTGAGATTTTCACAGAACCTTTATTAAAATACAAGAAACAACTATGGAAAAGGAGAATCCCTTCTCTCCTCACACACGTAGTTTCTATCTCGAGAAACATTAAATAATTTGTCTATGTGGTACTGGATTTTGTGTGTTTCATTACGCATTAAATAATTAATTTGACCGATTGAAAAATGGGTGATTTTCACAGAACCTTTGATATATGTTTTCCGGAAGTTGTTTTTACCCAAGTTTTGGCTATTTGATAAGGAATTAGTGTTATTCGATCCCTTTGAAACATTATAAATTTTAATATTTATTGATTTAAAGTATTAAACTAATTAATTAATTTAATCGACAAAGATCACACATATCGTTTACCATTTTTTCACCAATATTCATATATTTTTCTAGTTCAGAAGTTGTAAGCAAACACCTATGATGGATTCCTCTTTTACATACTCTGCAATGGAATATATTTTGATCTTGTAAGTTTTGTTGACAAAAAATGCAAATGTCTTTTATATTTGAGTTGTTGTGAAGTAGCATCCATTTAATATCAATTCTATAATCCACCATATTAATTAATTGAAGCAAATCTTGATTTTTTACCATATTTTGAAAAAAGTAAATTATATAGGCTCCACAATTGAATCCGTCATTTTGATTAATATGATCAGTGGTATTGAGAGAAAAAGAAGTGTTTATATTTTGTAACAATAAAAATTTTGATAACTTTCGTGAATAAGAATTTTTTATTAAAATTTCGTTACCCATGGGATCAATAAATAATATAGTTTTGTTTGTTATATTGATAATTATTAATACATAGTGATTATTTTTTAATATTGGCAAAACTATTAAATTACTTGTAAGTGATATGCTATCAATAAAGTCTGGTAATAGATTTTGCAACAGATATAATTTGATAATTTAATCCATTATCTTTATTAATAATATGAAAACAATGATCTATTACAAAACTTGAAATATATTGCTCATTGTTGAGTGTTAAAAAATCATCAATTAGTATAGAACCAAAACTGAAATCTAAATCATATATAGCTGAAACTAAGTAACCCCTTTTGATTGGCAACTCTTTGTAATAATAGATATTGGAAACCAATCAATTATCTAAGATTTCCAAAGTTTCCATAGTAGTCCATTTCTGTTGACTTGGTGAAAATTTGTTTTTGGGGTAAAGTATATATGGCAGCATATGAAAAAAGTAGAAATATTTTAATTTGTTAATTATTCCTTTCCAAAACTTTTCCGATCTATAAACACGTACAACTTTAAATCCTTTAAAGGTATATATAACTAAATCACACCAGGCTCTGTTAGTAATTTCCAGAAGACCTTGTATCTGATAATGATAATTATGATTACTTTTCACAGATTTATTATCCTTGGATAAAAAATCAAAATTAAATGTCTCAGGATCATAATTTCTGGCATTGTAGGGACATTTTATTTCAATCAGACCATCAGTTGATACAATGCCATCTGGAGAAGCTGCAAGATAAGGATAGTCACGATGAATGAATAAACCAGCTTTTTCACAAACCACATTGTTTTTACTTTCATACGCTTTAAATGCAAATTCTTCTTGAGTATTGCCGTGAATAACGGCTGGTGTACTTATATCGGAGTCATTTAATAATGTTTTTATTATGTTAATATAAGATGAAGAATCTCTTACCTTGCAGATTCTTCCAAAATTAGAAGCAGTGGCTCTGGTTTTCCGTTCTTCTTTCCATAATCTATTATGTCTTTGTAAACTAGTTTCCCTTTCAATTAAGATTCTTTGACTCTCAGTTAATTCAAGATCGTTTAAAAACTGTGTACATAAAGGATAAATGAACGTTTTATCATCTAATTTATTGGTTTCATTATTTTGTTTTTATATTTTACAAATTTTGCATGTAAAATCACTTAAATAATTTCTTTCAGTTTCATTTGTATTATCACAATTTTGATGTACCCACCTTTTGCAAATATCACATTGTACCCAAGCAGTTGTTAAATCCTGAGTACCATAGCTACAATATGCGCAAATTGTTAATTCTTTGTCGTCTTCTGCAAAAATGCACTCACTTAAATTTGTTTTTGGTTCGGACATCATTTTTAAATATTTTCCAGTAAAATGGGTATTACTTTCTCTTTCTTTTTGACCAATATTCTTGTGACTGTTTTTCATCTTCGTTTTCCTTAGTTAATTTAGTTTTTCCGATATTAAGGTGGCATTCTATTGATAATGCAAGAACATCTTGTCTTATTTTTCTTAAAAACTGTGAACATTTTAAATATTTTTTACCATCCAAAGAAAATTTTTTCACTTGACCAAAATAAGTTTCAACAATTGAGTTGCTAACTCTAGTTTTTTCTAAGAGAAGCGTACTCCATAGGGAACAAAATGGCAGGTATTTTTTCAAAATAAGATTAAACATTTTTTTGTTATAGTAAGGATTTGTTTTAAAACCTATTTGGTCAATAATATGTTCATTACACATAGCATTAAATCTTTTGAAAAACGGACTTCTTTTATAAAGACTAGTTTCTTCAAGATTTTCATCATTCTTAATTTTATTTTCTATAATATCTTGTTCTATAATATTTTTGGTGTCCGTAAAATTGGTAGAAAATATTTGTTTGGCGTTGATAACACTTCTATTTTCATTAGGTGATTGCATCAATACATAGCAGTTAAGTACAAACTCATCAAAAGAATTTATGTCTTTCTGTAGCACTAAAACTGCAATTAAATTTTTAAAATAATTTTTCTGCTCAATATCTTTTGCTATGTTATCAACATCTTTGCTAACCATTTTCATAAAATGTGCACAACATAGGTATATACTGATATGGTACACTGCCCCTGCTTTGTTTTTAGTCAGATGTCCAATCACCAAATCTCAATCTGGGCTGGATTCAACAAAAAAAAATATTGTTCTGTATCCTGTCTCCTCTTCTTTCTTGATTGGCTCTTATTTCTGTTGTTCACGTCTTCACCCCTTATAATCTTTAGTGTTTCCTTGCCTTTATTATATCTTATCCTGTATTCTTTATATACTTTCTTGATTGGCTCCTATCTCTGTCGTTCTCGTCTTCACCCCTTATAATCTTTAGTGTCTCTGTGCTTTATTCTCTCCTATCCTGTATTCTTTATATATTTCTTTAACACTATTATTTCAGCAACCTTACCATTATTTAAATAAATTTTAAATAAAGAATTAATTTCGTACAAAATTCTTTTAATCTTTGACAATCTTTTTTTTTTTTTCTCTTGACAACTAACAAACTAACTAAACTTCAAAAAAAAATCACAATCTTGATTAAAATTTTAAAAATTTCCAGAACTTATTCAGCCAGGATTGATCATTGAATGTCTGACATCTGACTGACTTACAATTTCCGTATCAATACCTATGGTATCCATTGACCTTAAAGTAGCTTTTTGCTCAGTAGCTAGGTAACATTTTTCCAAATATTCTAATAGTGTACATCTATTGAATGCCTTGCATAGTGCATGTAAATTAGCAAACGAAAAATCTGATACCACTCCAGAAAAAGGTGGCCAACAATGATGCTCTTCACAAAAATAACGGAACTCGTGAAGCAATTTGAAAATGGTATTTGAATCGTGCTTTGCAGATACCATAGAAAACACTGGAAATATTCTTTTTGGCTTTTTAATCTGAATAACCCCTGCGTAATAATAAATCCTTTTTTTATGGATGGTAGAGGATTTCTTACTACTGCTCCTGTAGCATCAAAATGAATAAATGGTTTTTCACTATCAGTAACCTGCGATTTTAGAACATTCAGCTGGTCAGTACTGTAAATTTTCACATTAAATGGAATGGACACTTCTTTTATATACTCAGGATGTGCTATTTGCATGAGTATTAAATCATACAAATCATCTTTGCTTCGATCTAGCTGTTGAATTGCTTCAGACTTTATTTTCCTTAGAGTTGAATCTGACTTAATTAAATTAAGATTTTTAGTTTGTAAAATGTTTACATTATTTGAATTTAGGAGACTCATTTTTTTATATTGAAATGCTAAGCATGTAGTAAGTTTTTTCTTAACTATATTTCTTTCGTATCGGCAAAGTTAAATGGTTTTTATGACAATAATCCAGGGAATTACTATAGACAGTGGCCACTCTATTTATAATATTAATTTTAAATTTTTTACAACTATTGTGTTTGCAAATACCATAAATATTAATCGATCCAGTTTTTTTTAAATATTTTATACCCTTAAATATTATTAAACACGTATTATTAACAAACCTATTTATTCTATTTCTAAAAAATTAGGGATACAATTTAGAATTTAATTTACCATTTTTATATAATATCTTCCATTTCACTTCTTCAATTGGAAATAATCCTTCAGAAAGAATGTACTCCTTACTTCTAATGTTCAGAGAAGATACATTTTTTGAATTACTAGGCAATAAAATATCACTTATCGGAGACAAATTGCTAAATTCATCAGGAACTTCAGAATTTGGAGGAGTTATTTCATTTCTCGAAATACCTTTGTTATTTTCAATCATGGTATTACTTTTTACATTTTCATCTTTGTCAATGTCATCAGTAATAATTGATAAAAGTTTAGGAGTTGATGTAAACTGCGGATCAGTACTCATATCTTTGGTGGAGGTATTTTCATGTGAATGATATTCATTTCCCAAATTATTAGGAGTTTCAAAATTATAATCAAGATGTAACAATGACATGTACTGATCATTCGATGTATTTAAATTAGAGTTACTTAATTTTATCTGTTTCCAGATTTTATACAGCTTTAACCTATTACGTAATACATTTTGTACTCCTAAAGCTTCACATATTTTATTATAGACAATGTTATCTGATCTATATCTTTTACAGACATTCTGCAAATTTAATTTTAAATCATTTAAAACAATTAACAAAGATCCTGCATTAATTAAATTATTTTTAGCTGTTGATGAAATAGCGGAACAACGGAAAAAAATTTTAAAACTATCATTGAACTGAATGATTTTAGTTATAGTACTTGGATATCCATATTTTGTACCGCGAAGTTCTAATACTATAATTTCCAAAATATGCTTTTCTACTAAACAATTGAATGTAAAATTCGGATAATATTTACGAATATTATTTGCTATTATAAAAAAGCATTTTTTTTATATAAATCTCTTTCCCATCTTAATGATTTTTTATTAAAAATCTAAAAAAAAGTAATCTAAATAATATTAAAAAGAAAATGTAAATTTAAAAATAAATAAAAAACTACTTAACTAAAAGTAACTCAGGATACGTAAAATGTATTCAACGAACAAAAAAGGTGTTAATATCAACGTAACGAACGAAGATAGAAAAAAAAAAACTATAAGATAAAAACGTGTTTTTTAACAAAACTAATACTCTCAAAAAAATAACAATGACAAAATATCAAATTTTTCAACTTTCGTATATACTTTGATATATTGACAAGACTTAAAAGGTTACGAACAAAAGTGTTGAAAAGATAAAACTGAAAAAATTTCAATTTGTTCAAATTGCGGATATTTTCCATAGTTGTTTATTGAAACTACCCCTTCGAGGTTAAGCAAGTGATTCTCCTTTTCCATAGTTGTTTCTTGTATTTTAATAAAGGTTCTGTGAAAATCTCAAGTTGATCCCTCATTTTTAAGTCGGTGAAATAAAAGGTTTATTGTTTCGCGGGGTAGAAACTACCCCTTCGAGGTTAAGCAAGTGATTATCCTTTTCCATAGTTGTTTCTTGTATTTTATTAAAGGTTCTGTGAAAATCTCAAGTTGATCCCTCATTTTTAAATCGGTCAAATCAAAGATTTATTATTTCGCGGGGTAGAAACTACCCCTTCGAGGTTAAGCAAGTGATTCTCCTTTTCCATAGTTGTTTCTTGTATTTTATTAAAGGTTCTGTGAAAATCTCAAGTTGATCCCTCATTTTTAAATCGGTCAAATCAAAGGTTTATTATTTCGCGGGGTAGAAACTACCCCTTCGAGGTTAAGCAAGTGATTCTCCTTTTCCATAGTTGTTTCTTGTATTTTAATAAAGGTTCTGTGAAAATCTCAAGTTGATCCCTCATTTTTAAGTCGGTGAAATAAAAGGTTTATTATTTCGCGGGGTAGAAACTACCCCTTCGAGGTTAAGCAAGTGATTCTCCTTTTCCATAGTTGTTTCGTGTATTTTAATAAAGGTTCTGTGAAAATCTCAAGTTGATCCCTCATTTTTAAATCGGTCAAATCAAAGATTTATTATTTCGCGGGGTAGAAACTACCCCTTCGAGGTTAAGCAAGTGATTCTCCTTTTGCATAGTTGTTTCGTGTATTTTAATAAAGGTTCTGTGAAAATCTCAAGTTGATCCCTCATTTTTAAGTCGGTGAAATAAAAGGTTTATTATTTCGCGGGGTAGAAACTACCCCTTCGAGGTTAAGCAAGTGATTCTCCTTTTCCATAGTTGTTTCGTGTATTTTAATAAAGGTTCTGTGAAAATCTCAAGTTGATCCCTCATTTTTAAATCGGTCAAATCAAAGATTTATTGTTTCGCGGGGTAGAAACTACCCCTTCGAGGTTAAGCAAGTGATACTCCTTTTTCATAATTGTTTCTTGTATTTTAATAAAGGTTCTGTGAAAATCTCAAGTTGATCCCTCATTTTTAAATCGGTCAAATTTCCTCATTTTTTAACATTGTAAAATAAGTATTTTTGATAATTTATAGTAGAAACGACCCCTTTAAAACTATTTAATCTGATTTAAATATTGTTATTTTTACTATTGCCAGTACCAGGTATATGATACATCCAGAGCAATATAAATAAAAAATTACTATTATAAAATATCCCATTTTAAGGCGCCACTGTATGTTCGGCAATGTTCGGAAAATTGTCTACCAGATTTTGTCTACTAACTTCACACCGGTATTTAATTACTTCCTAAACTAAGGTAAATATAACCTCGTTTATACTCGCTTCTACTCTTGATGAAAAGTCTCAGTTACATCTATTCATCGTTAAAAATTATCGCCTAACACTGGTGAAGTTCATAAGATTTTATAGATTATTTTTTGACGTTTCTCGAATTCATATACGTTCTAGCCAATCAAAACATTATTATAGTGGGAATAATCTACTTACATTATTTCAGGGTGGCTATTCTGCAATTTCAGTGAATGTGAACATTTACAGTGAGAGGATACGCTCACATCACATTCCCTTCTCAGGTAATGTAAAAACGCTATTCTACAATCACAGTGAACCTGCGGTGATGTGATATGATCTTCGCAGATTTGCCAATGTTTATTCCTATATTTGAACCAATAGAAGAGTCAGAAAAGGTAGATAGATCTTTAGCCAACATAAAATATCTAATGTCAATCTAGACGTAACTTTTTAGTTCTAAACAAATCATTTTAGAATAAAGAGAACTGTTTTGAAATTGATATCGAATCCAATAAACGGAGCACAAAAAACCTATTTACGAGATATATGCACAAACTGTCACTACTTTTAAGTGGGAAATTAACACAAAAAATATAAAAGGAGATGCCAGTAAAGCATGCATTTACTTTATCCTTAATTGTTATTCCAGACTTTTGTTGTGCTCGCATAAATGGAGTGAAAGATTAATAACGTATCGAGCAACCCTTTTTATAAATGGTAAATTTGATAAATTGAAGGGATTGGTTCTAGGCATAGATAAATAAAAATAGAGATATCATTGTTTACAAAATTCTGGACGCCAACAACACCTCACAGTCTAAACCACCGAGAGGTATAAAGTCACAATGATCGTTCATTGTTGCCAAACTTATTTTTAAATTTGAGTATTTACTAAAGTATATTTCAATAAAGGATCAGAAAGACTCTTTAAGTCGCTTAAATCATTGTTTTAAATTTATAAAAGTTTAATTTTTAAATCGATGCTAACAGTGACAAATTTAATAATCCATAACAGTAATACATTACAATATATAGTTTAGGTTCTTAATTCATATATAATTTAATTTTCCATTTGGCAACTGCGATCACTAGAGTTTCTTTCAAAATGACAGATTTGTAAGTTTAATAGTAAAATATTAAGGCCATCTTACATTAAATGTCATTATGTGTCATTTGGAATAATCGAATATTTAGTGTTTTTGGAGTTCATTAGTGATTTAGAGACTTACGTTAGATAAATATGGTTAAAAGTTTTATCGTTTCACAAGTAAGTTTATTTAAGGTTATATTTCTGAACCATGGGCGTTCGTACATATTTTTGAGAAAAAAAACTACTGGAACCACAAATTTTTCAAGAATCCATTTCAAGGTGAAATTTATCAAAATAAGTATATACACATGTACATAATTTTATTATATATTCATGAATAAAATCAATTTTTTAAGAAATGTTTCCCTTATTTTATGGTTCCTCCTCGATAGTCTGTAGTGTTGAAGATATTAAGATATTATAATGAATTTTCATTAATTAAATGCCCATACAATTAAACAGCATAACTGCTATTTATGAACTATATATTCCTTTTTGTTTCGTTACTACAAAAAGAATGAAGAACATTTCTACCAAGCTTCTCGACTATTTAGTAATTTATTACATGTTTATTGGAGTTTTGTTGCATATTATACTATAGAATTTTTAATACAAATCCCGATGCACGTCACAAGTGATGTCATTCTTTCATTATAGTACTACCAACTTATTAAAATTTCCTTAAATATGTAAAATAATCCGAAACCAACGAATATTCACGAGTATCCATGAACGTAGTTATACTACTGAAAACCGAAAAATGCAATTGTTATTAGTTTGACAATTTTAAAATGATCTCAATTATATTAGCTTATTCACATCTTATTCTTGATAATATAAATCTTATAAAATATTATTATATGTGTAGTACTCAGAAAACCACATTTTTTTATTAAATAATTTTGACATTTTGTACGCCAATGAAACTCGTATTTAGAGAGAAGAAATGACATTTTAGTAATTGGTAAGCCTTGATGCGCTGTTGTCAATTGTAAATTGAAAATTTTCACCTATTAGTAGCATTAGTGAGAACTGATTTAGGTTATGTCAACAAGTTGATTGAGTTTTCTCCACGTTTTCGTAATTTTATAATATTGTCTTTATTTTTGTGCTTTGCCAGTTATACATACACAAACATAGTGCGAATAAGTTGATTAATGTCGTGTATTTATACATACAAACAAAATGCCAAAATGCCAAAAAAACTAAATAGTCGCTGTAAGGGGCTTGTATCTTCGTTAATACAGTACTTTGATCGGGAGCGATATAATAATGGACCACTTTTACCCTTAAGTGCGGTCAGAGAGGTAAGTTAGAAAGATTATATAAATGTCTAGAAATATGAAATTGTTTTCTTGTCTGTTTTAGCGTGTTGCAGCAGCCCTAGACTTAAATATTTCTACTGTAAGTAGTATTTCGCAAGCAGTCAAGAATAATGAATTATTAAAATCGCCACACAAAAAACGTTTATGCAAAAAAATAGTCACTAACACAATAACATTGGATACGAGTGGAATACGAAACGTTATTTATAACATGTTTGATAGAAGTGAGATCATTAACAAATCTAAGTATCCAATAAAAGTTTATATTTTTATAGGTATACTAATATCGATATACATATAGATACAAAACAAATATAAAAAAATGTCAAAATGTTATGTTTTAGAATATAAGTGATGTTGGCATTATATGATAAAAAAACAGCAAGTAGAAATAAAATATATTCTTTTTTTCAGACACAAACCCCCAAAATATTTATAGTAGATAATTTAGCAGAACAATATGGACATAAAGTGTTACGTCTTCCTCCATACCATTGCGGTTTTAACCCTATAGGACTTATTTGGGAACTTTCCAAACAATATTATAATAAACATATTGGCCGAGATGGTAACAAAGAACAAGATTGTTTAAAAAATGTGGCCTGAAGCTCTTGGAACAATTACTCCAGAAGTATGGAAAAATTCTATTAAACATACAGAAAAACAAATAAAAAAATGGTACGAAAGAGAAAGAGATGTTGATAGAATGGAAATTAATCCCATTATAATTAATCCTAACAGCAATGACAGTGATTCAAGTGATTTCGATTTGAATTAGGAGAAAAAATTTATTTTTTGTAGGAATTACGAATATTAGTAGTTGAATTGTTTCGTTTAAGTAAAAATATGTGTTATTTAAACAAAACATTGTTTTATTTTAATAAAAATAAACAGTTTGCACCTTTTTATGTTTCTTTTTTATTTATTTCAAAATAATTGAATATATACATTTAAAATAATAACAAAGCCAAACAACATAACCTTAAATTTTCGAAAATTCCTACGTTCATCGACTATTCTGACGAGCAGGCAACACTGCAGGCTCCTGACATCATAAATGATCTATGACGTGCATCGGGATTTGTATTAAAAATTCTATATACTGTATTTGCTTAAATTATTATTTTTTTGTATGAATGTAATTATTGGTATTTGTAAACTGTTGTTTTTAAGATATTACATGTCCTCTAGGTATAGATAATTCTAGTTAATAGTTAAAGCAAATATTGGAAATTTTACTGTATAATATAAAAGTTTCTTTCTTTTAACTGTTAGCTATAAGTAGTATTTTGATGAATTTTTAATAAATCTTTATTGTTTCTATTTTATTATTACTTTTAAAGTAATTTCCTTTTCATTCAACCTACCAAGAGATTAATTTTTCATTGTCTGCAATTTTAATTATTAATTTTCGCCATATCGAAGAAATTTACCCTTTACCGTTACGCCTATGTATATACTTTTAAAAGTGACGTCATACTCACTCCCAAATATCCCCACTCCTACTTTCTCCTTTTCTCTCACCTCACCTGGCCATGTTTAATGTTGGCGTGTAAACAAATAGTAAATTATGAATGAGTCGTTGAGGATGTGGTTCTAGGTAACAGTTGTCGCTCTTTTTGTTCAGCATCTTAAAGTTATCTTACTATCTCATTAATAATTAACAGATCGGCAATATTAATTTCTTTATTTTGCAACGAGTACAAAATTAAATCTTAAACTAAAAAACACAATCAATTAAATGACAGCGACGATTTGACATGCACAAAGTGATCCACTTCTCCTGCAATTTACCAAGAGAAGCAAGTTCCCTAAATTTTCGCGTGAAGTGAGCGCTCAAATAGTTAGAGAATACACTATTCGGGTTTTTAAGAGAACTCTGCCCACTTTCTCATGAGAACGAACTTTCACATCGATACAGAATAGATGTCCAGCGAGAATAATTCAATGTCCGTTGTTATTATTGAATGACAACCACATGACAATGTATTTTCTTCATCTGACATTTTGATTGTAACGTCAAATACCACATGAGAGTTCGATAAATTAGATAATAATTCTCCATTTGGCAACAAGTTTTCTAAAGTCTGTCGAATTATTTTCAATTTGTTCTCACTCTCTTGTGATATTACTACAGAAAATAATTGCGTATAATAAGCCAAAATAATAAAAGCAAAAAAAATAAACACGTAAAAAAACCTAGAAATAGTTTAATACATTTGCAATGTATGTCAACAAAACCAATACCATGAAAATGTACTGAAACAATCCATCACCTTAAAAATAAATGAAATACCTGTGGTATATTTTGGTAAAGGGCCCACCAAATCCGTACTAATTCCCAAGGTCGCGTTGCGGTGACTTGAGAAGAGAGCATTTGTCCCACTAGTGATTTCTGTTCTCGCTTAATACGTTGACACGTAGAACACTTGCGATTGTACCGCGCCACATCAGCTTTTAATCTGGGCCGGTAATATTTTTGACTAAGTCTGGCGACCGTCTTAGAAATTCCTAAGTGTCCAGCGGTAGGAGGGTTATACGAGACACTGAGTCTCTTCTCTTTGTGGATATGACAATCAACCATTCAGAGAATACTAAATCAGGATAAGCAGTTTTCGAATTTCGCAGTAGGTTTTCTCCTCTTATCATCCACAATGGATATTTATTGGGCACAGCCTGAACCTTACGAAACATCTCTGTATACCACGTATCGGTTGAAAGTGGTGGAATCACCAACGCAACATCGATTAAATTAAAACAAGGAACAGCCGGACATAAAACATCCGTTACCAAATGATCCTCGCCTTTTTCATATACTACCTCAAAATCGTAAGCCTGAAGCCTCAAAGCCCACTTTTCAATTTACTCAACCGGGTCTTTAATACTGAAAAGCTACTTTAAACTATAATGGTCCGCCTTGGTAAGATATCGGCTCAGGAAGCAAATAACGCGGTCCCTGTCTAGAAATTTTTTGGGAAAGAATGACACCTAAACCATAATCACTGGCGTCTGTTTTGACAATAAAAAAACGTGTGAAATGCGTACAGGTGAAGATAGGTGCTTTTACCATGATCTGTTTAACTTTAACCAGTGTCTCATCACAAGTATTATCCCAAACAAACATTTTGTTCTTCACCAAATCCAAAGTTTCAAGCACTACCTTATTTGCAGTATCTTTAAAAGAACTAACTTTTTTGTAATATTTCATTTACCCTTAAATAGGTTTCGTTTTGAATACAAATATTAATTTTGTCTTCTACTTTTTTTATTTATTAACTTTTGACCATGAAAATACGATAAACAACAGGGCCCAAAATACATTATAAACAGATAAAATTGTTTCTTAATTACAACATTATATTTATTTCAAGAACTCCATGAATACGGCGCTGGATATCCGAAACTACACATACGATTTGTTTGAGTACATGAGAACTATTGTTCAGGATGTCGAGAAATACAACATTTTTCAATTTCATTACAATCGTGAGTTTTATATTTTCCCATAAGATCCGTGCATCGTCCTTTAAAGATTGAAACATATATAAAACATAAAAAAATAGTGGAGGAAAAATTGGAAAAAAAGTTAAAAACAAAGGAAGCGGTGAAACAGTAAGGAAAAACAGTTCTACCAATATCCACTTCGTGCCGAGCATAGCGAGGTTCGGAGAAATCAAATCAGTCAAATCAATCAAATTCGAAAATTCCGTGCATTTAATGTTTATATCACTACCTTCTAGTTATCTGTTTAAAAAACAATTTTTTTTTTATTTTTTGGAGCGAAATCATATAAAAATCAAAAGAAAAAATGAATTTGCGTTTTATCGAAAATTGACAATTTTGAGAAAAAAATTATTTGTTATAAACACCGCCTCAATATTTAAAAACACCGTAGTTCTTCGTCTCATTAATTCTGTCTCAAAATAATAAATTTAAAAACAATTCATTTATGAAATATTCGTGGGAAAAATTTTGACATGTCTTTTTATTTAATGTCGGTTATTGCAAAAAATCGTTCACGTGTGTCTAAAAAAAGCAAAAATTAATTGGCTCGACATGTTATTGTAACCGAACCGCTCTGACTAGAGATACTCTCCGATTTGAGAGTATAATTTGGATTTTTCCCGTGGAGGTCAGGAAATGAGGGCTTATCTTTCCGAAGCGTATTTAAAATTTAAATTTGCGGGATGTACGTCTGACGAAAGGAACAGAAATGACGAAATATAGAAAATTCGTTTCTCATAGAGTCCTCCGAGCGGTTTACGTAAAACGGGATAAACGTCAGTAAAACTTTCGTTTAAATGGAAAATGATTTATCTATCGTTAAATTAAGGTTTTGCTGGAAACAGATTTGAAACATTAACGTTTTTTTAGAAATTATTTTTTAATTGCGGGGTTTTAACAAATTTTTCAAATTATGATTACATGACTCAAAAGTTGTCGACTATCGTAGATAATTTTATTATTGTATATGTAGAAATTTTAATTAAACAACAAAATTTATATTAAAAAATCGACTGTGTCATTCCAGAACTGTCACGGATCGCCTGTAGAGAATACGATTATTTTAATTAAAAAATACTAAGCATTACATTGATTTATGAAACAAATTTTAAATAACAAGCCGATGATGAATACGTCTACCAAATAGACGAGGAAAGTGCGTCGTCACAAATGTCATTCTTATCAAAAACTGACTACAAAGAAAGTATTCTCTGTTGATGCTGTGCTTATTAGTTAATAACTAAAGATGGAAATTAAAGGAGACTACTTTTTTTAATATTTTATCTTCTAGTAAATACCTTAACGAAATCAATATCTGACAAGCTGATTTAAATTTGACAGAGGATTTTTTGGAGTCAGTTTTTACAAGAATGTCCTTTGTGATGTCATGACTTTCCTCGTCTATTGATATTTTAATGTTAATAATGATATAAGCGCGCGTATGCGCACATTATAATAGCATATTGCTACAATTAGGATCTCCTAAAATAATGTGTGAAAACTGTTGTTAATTCAGGAAAAATGCAACGAGACTTCGGTCATTGCGGGTCACTTTGGCGCCTTAGTCCAGGTTTCGGATTGCCTCGGGCGCCACCTTCCGTTTAGAGTGTGAAGGCCACTTGCTCCGGGCAGCGTCAGTGAAGAAAAAAATACTCCAGGGGTCGTTATGGTTTCGACTAATGCCTTGGTAGCCAGAAGGGCGGGCTTTACTTGCCCTACTGGGCGAGGTGCTGGGTATTCGCTGCAATATATAAACTCACAACCAGTTAAAGAAAAATAAAAATCACCAAATGAAAATAACTGCTTTTATTGTAACTTCATAATATCTACATTAAAAAAAGGACCCAGCGGAGAAAGGTGTGTAACGTTTTATGAAGCCAAACCAAAAATAAACGAAACTTGTGAAAAATAACAAAATGCGTGAAAATGGTTAATGGTCGGAGCGCGGTGGGTTTAAGCGGTAATACAGGTGATGATGAAGTAGCAAATCGTGCACATGAGGAAAAATGCTCGCGGTGATTCTACTTGGTCGGACAAAGTACTATTTTATATGGTAACTTCCCTTAAGCGGTCCCTCCCGGTATCTAGTACAAATTTAATTGGAGGTGATTGCTCAGAGCAGCCAATTGTTATTATTAATACAAACTGGAATTTCGTTTTACGGTGCAAATATGTTTAGGAGGTGATTGCTCACGGCTCCGGTTATTATTATAAATCAAAACTTGGGTCGCGTTCCCCCTGTATAACGGCACTAATTTTAATTGGATGTGATTTCTCACGGCACCAGCTGATTATTATTAAAACGCGTTTCACTCTGTGTACGGAATATTTACTTGGAGGTGATTGCTCACAGCAGCCAAGGTTATTATTAAGCAAAAATGACTCGCGGTATTTTAGGCGGTGATTTCTCACGGCACCAACTGATTATTATCGCGTTTCCCCTGTATACGGCACAAATTAAAATTAAATCGCATTCAAATAAAAATAGCACTTTGTTACCTACTCAATGATTAACTTACTACTACCTATTTTCCTCACCGGTGTACTGCTTGCTGGTCAGGCGTGGTAGTCGGCTTACTGGCAGTCGTACAACTGAATTATTATTCTCCTCTAGTCAGGACGAAACCTGTAATCTCCCACTTCGGATCTGGAGGGAGTCTTAAGCCTGCGCGGTAGTAATGGACTGGACTTAGTACAAATCTTCAAAATTCAAAATTAACACTCTCCGATGATTAAGTGGCTGGCTGGACAGGCACTCTTGAAGTGAAGACGAGTTCAAATCTCTAATCGAACTGATTAAATGAACCATGAGATTGGTTGGGTACGCGTCGCGAGGCGAAGTCTGCCTTTGGCGGTTCCATCTTCCGGACGACGTGTGAACTTTGTGCAATCACGTTTGACGAATTCGACGGGAGATCGCGGTGCTTACATTTCACGGTGTATTTCGGTCTTATCTATTTACGGTCTATTGCCGGTCGCACTAATTATAACAAGTGTTAGGGAAAATTTAATAAATAAAAATAATACGATCGGAGATTAGGGAATTAAATCATTAGCAAATTCGTAACTTCGTTACAAAAACTACAACAATAGTTGTAGGAAATTTTATGCTCTATAACTTTGGACTAGAACATTTTGCACTAAAGTGCATTGTTTGTATATTTTTCGCCTTTTCCCTTTCTGGAAGCGAAACTATAGGGATTTCGAAAAAAAGTTAAATATAAACGTAAAAAGAAAATTTGATGCTCTACAACTTTGCACTAAAGTGCCTTGTTTGTCCTTAAAATTTGGAAAACCTTCATGCACATTTTTGCGCGCCCTCTACTGGCGCAACTATTAGAAATTCTGAAAAAAACGTGATACAAAAATTCTATAAAATATAATGCTCTAAAACTTTGTAATAAAACATTTTGCACTAAAGTGTATTGTTTGTCCTTAAAATTAAAAAAGTAAAAAATCTAATAATCTAATATGTGTATTCAATCAACGTCGGTCTTGAGTACCATCTACTGGACCAATTTAAACAAAAAACTAGTGGTCGCATTAGAGACACACACCAACCCTTTTTACTAAATTTCAGCTTGATTGGTCAAACGGTTCGGCAGTTATCGTGGAAGATTACACACAGACATACAGACAGACCTTACTCTGGAAATGGGAGACCTCAAAATGGATATTTCCGTCAATATCTCGAATTTTTTTTGCTCGTTGACTATATTTCCCTTTGTTGGGGCCGGGAAAGTAAAATTTAAAAATTATCATATTTTAGATAAAAAAGTATTAAAAAATATTGAGGCGAAGCACTACGATGTTTTTAAATATTGATGCGAAGGACTTGGGCGTTTATAACAATTAAATTTTTTCTAGGAACTGTCCACTTTAGATAAGAAAAAAAATAGTGGGAAAAAAAGTTATATATAATAATTGTTTCCTAATTTTTAGACTCGTCCTGAGAAGCTGATTTCAAAAACCTATTACACTTCCCAATAAACAAATTCACATTCTATGTACATACTATGCATGTCATTTTTCGGAACATTCACATGCTATGCATGTACGTTTTTACCATTTAGAACCTACAAAACACATGCATAGCATGTGGAAATGTCCCGCCGGTTTAGATGCCATGTACATGCCAAGCATGTACGTCATCACATGCGATTCAAGTGCGATTCACATGCGAATTACATACTGTGGTACATATACAGCATGTACAAGGTATATGCATGTCATGTATATTGGAATGTACATAGAACGTTCTATTTATGTGTTAATGGAACATTTTATTATACAGAGTGGCCCAATATATATATAGGTCGATATTTATAAAGGACCTCTCCAAAAAAAGATCTGCAGTTATATTTTTTAAATGGAACACCTTGTCTTTAGTTACATTTTTAAATTCGTCCTGAGCAGCTGATATCAAAAACCTATTACAACTATTATAAACTAAAATATATGGTTTTGAAGGTAGACAATTAAAAATTGCACTTTTCTACCATTACGAACAACTAGTACAAAGGAGCTAAGTTATAAAAATGTGATTTCAATTATTTGTAAATTAAAAACAGGTGTAATAGGTTTTTGAAATCAGCTTATCATGATGAACCTAAAAATGTAAAAAATAGTGTTCCATTAAATTTTTTTTTTAACTATGCTGCTATCTTTTTATTGAGGCATACTGTATAAATTTAAAATTGTAGTCATATACCTGCATTAAACATTTTTTATAAAATCTTATTTTTCTATATAAAGACCGCCACGGTCCTTCCTGCATAGTGTAAATAAAGCATTTATTACAAAAATAAAACAAAATTAAAAAATTCATATTATTTTATTCTTAAAATATTTCATTCATCCGATAAATAATAAAACAAATTATTAAAAATATATATGGTTTTATTATTAAAATATGTATCTTATTCATCTTCTTGCGTGTCCTAAAAAACAAAAAATAAAGAATATATAGAATTTATGTAATTGTGTGTACTAATTTCTACATACTTTCTTTGTTCTAAGCCTTTCTTTGGCTTTTACCAACCATGCTTTTATTACCATTATTATTTCAGTTTCTGTACTTTGGTTATACGTCAACTTAACGGAATCTGTAATAAGATGAGCAATTGTTAATTTTCATTTCAACTTGGATGTATAATTTATCGTGACTTCTTACACAAGAATATTACTTACCCAATAAAGCTTTCGCTATCTTTAATTTTTTTAACGCTTTCTTTTGTTTGGCTCCATCCCAGGAGTACAGACTAGTCATTTCGTTGGTCATCATTCTATATAAAATTTTTCGAATGCTTTGAGGCATTGATCCACCCCCAATACGACTCAACTGAGCAACCTAAAAATAATAATATAATTATAAAATAAGTCTTGAAAATAGAAACAACACATTCACCTAACAAGAAGAGGTCTGAATCAACAAGTATTCTATATTATATTGGATATACAAGTCTTATAATGGATTCATCATATTAAAAAAGAAAAACAGCTGCCCTTCCCATTTAATAGACTAACTTAAGATATCGATTTAGAAAAATACTCACGGCAGTTTTATAATTGCGATTTTCAGCGAGCCAAATTTTCATATCGGTAAAGTGTTCTTCGTTTTTTAAAGGTAATTTGGAGAAGAACTCCTCTATATTATATCCGGTTTAGCCACATCATACACAGGTCGATTCATTGCTTGTATTAACGTCATCATATCTTTTCATTAATTAAAGATAACTCCTGCATGACTCGTCTTTGGAATCCTAAAAATGTATATATTTTTTACAACTGAATTATTTACAACATTTTTACATACCTGTATTATTCGCAGTTTCTGTTTCGACTGGAACAGTTCTAATAGGATTATTGCATTGGCCTGAAATTGAAAATTTCTATTAATTTTTTTTTTGTAAATAGTATATTATCCCATTTTTATAAAATATTCAGTTTTCATTTATAATTTTAAATAAAGACAATACATTTATTATTAATAAACCTATGTTTAATGGCGGAGCTGGTAATAATATATTGTTTAACGAGCAAGGAATGATAGTTATTTCCCACGAGTATGAAGTTTGCAGCATGAGCCGCAGGCGAATGCTGCAAATCATACGAGTGGGAAATTAGCATTCCATGCGAGTTAAACACTATACTTTTTCTGCGGCTGTAATAGATAATAGCGAAATGATTTAACAAATAACATGAATTTCAAATTTAACGTCATTCAAAATTTCTATTTAGGTACAATTAAAATATCAATTACACTTAGTATTAATGAGATGTTTTGAAAAATGATTTGTATTACTTTTCATACTTTTCCTTAGATAATTCTGGAATTAAACTTAAACATGCCTGATTTGCGGCATAGCTATATACATATACGAAAATAGAACTGTCATTACTTGAAATTGACATTCCATGAAAGACCTGATTTATTGAAATAATTACACAATAAATTATTGTGTTATCAGATACGGAAATGAAATTGGAGACATACAATGTACCTCATTGATCTATCAAGAACAGTTAAGAAAGAGCAGTTTTGTATTATAGCCGTAGAAAAAGATCTTTGTGAGCTTGTACTTGGCTCATCCCAATCCAAATTATGTCTTGGTGCCATCAAAGACATATGTGATGGTGCTGTTGATGATGTATGTGCACTTGGCACATCCAAATCCAAATGCCTTGGTGTTTGTGACAGGCTTTTAGTCGATCCTAGTAAACTAATAGCTAAAAACTACACACTAATTACTCAATTATATATTAAAATAAGGATGGTAATAAGGTAGAATAATAGTGTGTAAAATTCACTTACACTTATAAACACCTTTAGATGGTAATATTGGCACTGGATAAGAATTGTCATCAGAGCTTTCTTCCTCAGAACTACTGTTTAAGTACTTTGGGTTAGGTTTGGCTTTCCGTATACCCAAGCTTTGATCACTCTGGGATGAGTTTAGGTCACAGGTAAACTCGGCACGCAGTGCTTTTTTTTGGCTTTTGTCAAATTATCTAGAACCATATGAAAATATTATTTTTAGATAGTAAGAAAAATCTACAAAGTAAATAAAAACAATCTAAAGCACACGCAGCCTAAAGATAAATGATAAAAATAAAAGTAACTAAATTAATATTATTTCTACAAAGACAGACAAAACTACAAAATCTATAAAAACACACTCTAAAGCACATCAGATTTAAGATAAATGTATATAAGTGAACAAATTGTAGTATAAAAAATATTAGTAACTGATTTACTTAGGAAAATAACTTCTTTAACATACCATATTCCCCTAATGAAGAAGCAGAGTATGTCACCCACTCGACATCTGGTTCAATACAGGTTTGAATGTATTTTAATATTTTAGCCCTTTTTATGTTTTTGGGTGGCCAAAAACATTCATTCGACTCCCTTATGTACCAGCTATCTGGCACTACTTCCACCGTGTTTTCTATCAGAAACGAAACGACAGCCCAGCCCATTATAAATATCTTATCTTGTATTATACCTAACATAAAAGAAATTCTATAATTTTTTTTCTACTTTCTACTATAAATCATACTAAATACATAATTTTTAACTTTATTACTAACAAAAATATTTGTTTTTTGTGATATGAGAAAAAGAAATGTAAGAAGTTTTTTTTTAAACAATCTATTGTAAGAGACTGTTTTTAAAAAAAATCTATTATAAGAGATTTGAGACTCTAATGGTATAATTTAGGGGTTCCAAACTGAGTGACCCACAATCAAGATTAGTTGTGCGCACAATTATTTATGTTATCTTCTAGATCTTACTACACATTCTATTATCGAATATTTTCAACAAGAATTGATAATTTGGGTTACAAAATTACCATCCGAAATTAACCAATTCATGTCAAAAAATTATAAACTATGTGACAGAGTCCTGCTGCAGGTCTAATCCATATATTACACAAAATGATTAATTATATTTTAATGTATGTAGTTGTAAAGAAAGGTTCGACAATTTCATATTCATTTCCTACAATAACAATATTCCCTTCAAAGGTTTTAAAATTTCTTACTTCAACAATGGTAAGATCAGTAAGTAGAACAAATCTGTCACTAAATTTGGAAACATAAATTCGAAAGTGTTCGGTTTGCATAATTTTATACTGTGGGCATGTGCAATTTAAAACCAAGGTATCTGAGGAATGTTCAACACTACTTTGAAGATTATTAAAAGATTTTATTTTGGATATTTCAATGGTTCTTCTGACTACCTGTTGTAAGGGAAATGCAGATTTACGTATTTTTCTTTTAATTTTGGACATGTAATTCTCAAATGGAAATGTACTGAAATTATCCAGTGACCCAAACAATTCTACACAATCAACTATATGCAACAGACTATGAACATTGTATGATATAAAGTCAGGTCCATACAATTTAATGCTATTTAGAATAAAATGTTTATATAATTGATGGGCATATTCAATAAAATTTGTATCCGCTGAATATTTATCACTAATTAATATTCGAGTAGCCAAGCTTAAACACAAAAAAATATTATAATATCTACTAGACATATTTTAAATACAACCAAACCAGTGTAGAGTAAGATTGTTCTAAACTCTGTAGCTTTGTAACGTTTACACTCAACTAAACTTCTAGGCTTACGAGCAAATTCATATGGTATAAATTTTTTTAATTGAAGAAGTTTATTATTCATAAAAATAATTGCACTTGCTCGTAATTTATGTGGAGGTCTACCAAAAACCCAACCAAATTTTTTATGACATAATAGCCTTTTTACTATGCGACGACCCTTCGGTAGTTGCGGGTCACTTTGGAGCCTTAGTCCAGGTTTCGGGTTTCCTCGGGCGCCACCTTCCGTTTTAAGTGTGAAGGCCACTTGCTCAGGCAGCTTCAGTGGAGAAAGAATACTCCAGGGGTCGTTATGGTCTCGACCAATCCCGTGTCGGCCGGTAGGGCAGACTTTACTTGCCCTCCTGGGCTGCGTTCCGGAGTATCCGCTGCTATAAGGTTAACGTATGGACAGAAAAAAGAAATAAAAATCAATTAGTTCGATATACCAATTTTATTGAATGAAATCAAACTTTATCAAAGAGAAAGAGTGTGTAACTGGCGGGAATACATTTTCCGGTGCAAAATGAATTCCTAAGGCTCAAGCGAAAATTATTAACTTAAAAAAAATGCGTGCGGGGGTGAGAGACGGCGAAAATGATGCGGGTGAAACAATGCGTGCGGGTGCCCAATGAAATGTTTGCAATTTTACAGGTCGGAGAGTATATTTGTTGTAAATCTATTTTTCGTCCAACCCTGGTATATAAAATGACTGAATGAATTCTTTAACCAAACGTGCCCCAGGAAGTAAATCGAGAAATCTCGCCTGAATTACTTCCTTGGCTCCGGTCTGGGCTCAACCGTAGTAGTAAATCGGGAAAACTCGCCTGAAATACTATCTGTCGTTCTCCCCCGGTACAACAAACAATTTCCCCTTTTCAATCAAGCTTCCAAGAAATTAAATCGGGAAAACTCGCCTGAAATAATTCCTTGGTTCCGATCTGGGTTTAAAAACGATAGTAGTAAATCGGGAAAACTCACCTGAAATACTACCTATCGCCGACCCCCGGTATAACAATAAATAAATATCCCCTGAATATAAATTAAATTTACCACCCACTTTAAAACAAATAATACTCGAAATTTCCTGTATTATACCATATACAAATGTCTCACCGGTAAATCCTTCGGGTACGGCACTGGACGTCTGGGCACTGGTACGGCTTGTCACTGTAACGGCTCGAACTGAACTGCCTATGGTCCATTTAAAAACCAGGAGGAGCGATTTGAATTTAAGTTGGCAATTCTGTAGGCTTCTCATTGGTCAGTTTGCAGTCAGTTTCACACAGCAAATTTTAGTATTATCATCAGCTGATAATTGACATTGACAGTTTTGACATTTTATAATTTATTATTATTTTTAGTTCTATTATTGCTCTTGTTATTTCATCAGTTTTAGTTAGTTTTCCACTCTATTTCGTTAAAAAAAAATAGTTCTTTTCAGAACTCAGTAAGCAATTTCTGCGATTTTGGATCCATATCCCTCTACTCCTACTGGTAGCAGTCACTTGCGTTGTCCACCAAAACAACGAAAACAGCTAAGTTTAGGCAATTTAAGTTAGTCAGAAAAACAGTGCATACTAAATATGTACAAACAAGTATTAGATGATAAACCAAAAACCAAAATTGTTGATGTTAAATCCAAAATTTTTAAGGTCGCCGGTGCATTAGCGCTTAACATTTTTCTTACAGGGGTTGCAAAGTCAACAACTTACCGAGTAATTAAAGAATACCGCAGTAGTGGAACAATTTCTAGTCCAAAAAATATTGGGGGAATACCAGGACTTCTAAAAACATTTGATGAGGGGTTTAAAAATGCTGTTCGGAGAATAGTACATGATTTCTTTTTTAAAAATGAGTTACCTACATTGAACAAAATTTTGCAAGCTTTGAAGAAACCTTTAGATTTGCCATAAATATCTCGGTCATCTTTATATAGTTTCTTGAAACACATTAACTTCAAGTAAGTTTATAACTTTGAAGAGTTAATGTACCTGTTGTTTATTTATTATATATATTTTTTAGATATTTGAAAAGAGGTTGACATATTTAAGATCCATAAAAAATATACAAATGAAAACAGGCCAATCATTTACTTAGATAAAACTTGGACTAATGAAGGACATAGCAAGGGAAAAACATGGGTCTACGAAAGTGTAAGCAGTAGACGTCATGTATTTACTGAAGGTTTATCCACGGGCCTGAAAAACCCTACTGGAAAGGGAAGACGTCTTATTATTTTACATGCTTGTTCAGAAGCAGGCTTTGTAGAAAATGCATTATTGGTTTTTGAAAGCAAAAAGACAGGAGATTACCATGAAGAGATGAATTCCGAAGTATTTGAGAATTGGTTTTCTATTTTTTGGACAGTTACTTAATGATGCTATGATTGTGATGGATAATGCATCATATCATAGCCGAAAAGTTGAAAAAATCCCTACCTCGTCATCAAGAAAAGCCGAAATGCAGAAGTGGTTACAAACTAAAAATATTGCCTTCAATATAAATATGAAGCGGTGTGAACTTTTGCACCTAATTCGGCAACATGAAGGTAAACATAATTTGTATGTTGTCGATGAAATGGCAAAAGAAGCCAATAAAGTTGTGTTACGGTTTCCACCATTCCACTGTGAATTAAATGTCTACACTTGATGGATTAATGGATGACATGATAGAGCCATTAATAATATCTGTGAACACTGGAAGCTTGGATGAATCTGAATCTTCTGATGTGGATTAATATAAATATAAATATTTTGTTGTATTTGCATATGTTGTAATTTTAATTTTGTTTCTTATATACATAAAGGAAGTTTTATTAAAATTGTAATTAAAGTTAATTCGTGTTTATTTATCCAGTTAAAAATAAGATTAATTACCATATTTTACATAATAACTTCTTTCATTTAAATTAAAAAACAAATCCATTTATTCCTATATTAATTTGAACTATTTATTAAGAAATAAGATAAATCACTTCTTTTGCAAAATATAACCCTTGTAATGTATCTAAAAGATTTTTAATTTTTTTTCCAATTAAAATAAAATATTTCCAAAATTTAATAAGTTAATATCCTTTAAAAGCCATGATCACAGTAATTGTTATTTATTTCCTAGATTGTGAACACGACTATTTCTGATTTCGGAACATGTCCTTTATAATATAAAATCTAGTAACTTTTAGTGGTGTAAGTAAGGTTTATTGAATTACTCCTCCGGGTTATTAAATAACATATAATGAATCGCAAACCGTGCTATACCATGCGATCGGTTGGGTACCTGTCGCGAGGCGAAGTCTGCCTTTGGCGGTTCCATCTTTCGGACGACGTGTGAACTTTGTGCAATCGCGTTTGACGAATTCGACGGGAGGTCGCGGTGCTTTACTTTTCGCGGTGTATTTCGGGTTTATCTATTTACGGTCTATTGCCAGTCGCACTAATTATAACAAGTATTAGGGAAAAATTAATAAATAAAAATAATACGATCGGAGATTAGGGAATTAAAACAATGACAAATTCGTAACTTCGTTACAACTATACCTAATAAATGACAGTGCATATAATCTATAGGAATATTATCAATCATATTAAATTTTGGAATATTTTCTATTATACTTTGGTAATTATGATGTTCTGGCTGGTTTTTAGTTCTAAATGAATCATCAGATCGTTTGGTGAAATTAGTTTCCAAGAAACAAACAACATTGTTTATAAAATCTCCCTCTAACGTACATTTAGTACAACTGAAAAACCCAGTGTGACCCTTTATGCCTAATATAAATGTTTTAGCTGGAACATCACATAATAGAGAACGAATTTTGAAATCAAATGTTTGCATTTTTTTGACGATTCCATTGTTTACAAGTTCTGTAGTCTCATTAACAAAATCCTCTAAGAACTCATTTGCATTTGGTTTGTTAATACCTTGGTATAAAACTACATAAAAGACATGCTTTGCCAAAGATTTTATTGATGTAACAAGGCATAAAATTGGCCAAAAGGACTCACCGCTACTTTTAAACAAAGGAAGTCCATCTACATTGACAGATAGGTGAAATAAACTATTTGGAAATAACTCAATTTCATGTTTATTACATATCTCATTCAGAGTTTTAGATATACCATAATAATAGTAGATGCCTGAACCTAGTTGCTTGAAATCTGTAACTCTTGGGGTTTGTAATGGAATTCTGCAATCAGACGGCAACATTTTTAGATGTGCAGGTGGAAAATCTGATTTCAGTATCTTAAGCAATTTGGTCAAAGCAGTATGGGATATATTTTCTTGTACAGCCCATGCTGCAATTTGTTCAGATATAGATTGTTGGCTAACATTTTGATTGGGGACTGACGTAGACAAATCGACATTTTTTGATTGAAATGCAGGATCGACAAATAAAAGTTCTGGGGTTTCTGCATTGTGTGGTAATTGATTTGAATTAATAAGGGTGTTATTCTGTTGTTCACAAGATGGCTGTTCAACTTGTAAAACATCTGCACCACATTCTTCCAATGTAGATATAACTGATGTGTTTCTACATTGGGCCAATCGTCTTAAATGTCGAGAGCTATATTGATGGCCACTTTTAAGTGACGATGAAAAGTATTTAGGCATTTTAAATGTTCGTTCGTCATACAACAAAAGTGGGTAAGCCGATCAATTGTCAAATTCTTAAGTAAACGTGCAGAAATAGATTAATTTTTAAAAAAATAATGTTATATACTTACCTTACTTACTTATCAAACACTAAAACACTTGCCACAAATTGTAAAGTTTTAACTGGTGAACAGATCAATAGAGATAAAAAAAAATAAAACAATAATAAAAATATGGAAGGTTAAGCACAGTCAGGTTAGGTTACAGCCGTATAAATGAGGTATATTGTACGTATGACGTTTGACACGATAGGCGATTTCGAATGAAAATCGATTATTTTACTAATCATATTCGTTTTTTGTAAATAAACATTAATTATAGTAGTAGTGGAATGTTTTTGTAATATATGTTTATATCTTATAGTTATAAATAAATAGTTTTTGTTGAAGTTATTTGGAGTTACGTAATATTTAGATAATAATAAAAAATAATATTTGCTAAAATCATAATCGATTACGGATATTCGTTGTTATTCCAACTATGAATTATCGAGCGAAGTCGCGCTCCGATAATTTATGTGTTCCGATTCGACTTTGTGCAAAATACCGTTAAAGAATGAGTTTTTTTTTTTTTTTTTTTTTTTTTTTTTTTTTTTTTTTTTTTTTTTTTTTTTTTTTTTTTTTTTTTTAACGTACGTACCCTTATTTAGATTGTCGTTCACAAGTTTTACAGATTAAAAAAGTTAAAATACAGATAATATTCGTTCTGCCATATTAAGCAACAAAATCACATATAGGATTTTTAATTCAAATCCCGATGCACGTCATAGTTCATTTATGATGTCAGGACGCTGCAGTGTTGCCTGCTCGTCAGAATAGTCGATTAATGTGGGAATGTTCGAAAATGTAAGGTTATGTTGGTTGGCTTTGTTATTATTTTAAATGTATATATTATATTCAATTATTTTGAAATAATTAAAAACGAAACATATAAAAAAGGTAGCAAACTCTTTATTTTTATTAAAATAAAACAATGTTTTGTTTAAAAAAACACATATTTTTACTTAAAAGAAACAATTCAACTACCAATATTCGTAATTCCTACAACAAATAAATCTTTCCTCCTAATTGGAATCGAAATCACTTGAATCACTGTCATCGCTGTTAGGATTAATTATAATGGGATTAATTTCCATTCTATCAAAAACTCTTTCTCTTTCGTACCATTTTTGTATTTCTTTTTCTGTATGTTTAATAGAATTTTTCCATACTTCGGGAGTAATTGTTCCAAGAGCTTCAGACCACATATTTAAACAATCTTGTTCTTTGTTACCATCTCTGCCAATATGTTTATTATAATATTGTTTGGAAAGTCCCCAAATAAGTTCTATAGGGTTAAAACCGCAATGGTATGGAGGAAGACGTAACACTTTATGTCCATATTGTTCTGCTAAATTATCTACTACAAATACTTTTGGGGGTTTGTGTCTGAAAAAAGAATATATTTTATTTCTACTTGCTGTTTTTTTATCATATAATGCCAACATCACTTTTATTCTAAAACAAAACATTTTGACATTTTTTGATATTTCTTTTGGGTAAAAAAAAAATAACAAAAATGGCATTTTTGGTTTTCACCATTTAACGTGAGAATGGAAAGAACCTGTAAATTTAATTACCTTCGTATTTCACAATTTAGAATATATAATATATAATTTTTTTAGTCTATGTTTGGACGTTGTTTAGTTTTTGAAGAATATATAGTTTGGGCACCTTCAATAAATCCATTTTCATTACCAGCATTAAGTATAATATATCTATAACAAATGAATAACAATAATCATATATATATATATATATATATATTAATAAAAATAATATTGTTTATTTACATAATAATTAAAATTTTACAATAATATAGAATGTAACACGTAGTTTAAATGAAAATACATTTCTATTTATATTTCCACTGAAATTTCAAATACATAATAGTAATAGAATGTAAATAGACAACCAGAGTGACTCACCTCTTGCCATCAATTTTTGTAGTTCTAACACTTCGTTTATCATCGTTTTGACAGGAACGGTTAATAGTTCCATTTTGAAAGATCCATGTTTCATCAATGAAAGCGAACTGATATAAAGATGCTTCTTGTTCCTTTCTATAATTTCTTAAAAATTGAACTCTTTTTGCAGCAATATCAGGAAGTTCCATAAGCCCACGTCATTAAACATTTGCTTTTCAAGCAATGTTTTACTTAAAGATTCCAAAGTTATATGCTGTCCTGTAATTAAATATGTATTGATATTAGTATATAAAAATTTAAACTTTTATTGGATAATTAGATTTATTAATGAACTCACTTCTTTCATACATGTTATAAATAACATTTCGTATTCCACTCGTATCCAATGTTATTGTGTTAGTGACTGTTTTTTTGCATGAACGTTTTTTGGGTGGCAATTTCAATAATTCATTATTCTTAACTGCTTGCGAAATACTACTGACAGTAGAAATATTTAAGTCTAGGGCTGCTGCAACACGCTAAAACAGACAAGAAAACAATTTCATATTTCTAGACATTTATTTAATCTTTCTAACTTAACTCTCTGACCGCAGTTAAGGGTAAAAGTGGTCCATTATTATCACGCTCCCGCTCAAAGTACTGAATTAACGAAGATACAAGCTCCTTACAGCGACTATTTAGTTTTTTTGGCATTTTGTTGGTATGTACGAATACACGACAATAATCAACTTATTCGCACTATTTTTGTTTTGAAAAAAACAGTTTTTTTATGAGTATAACTGGCAAAGCACAAAAATAAAGACAATATTATAAAATTACGAAAACGTGGAGAAAACTCAATCAACTTGTTGACATAACCTAAATCAGTTATCACTAATAGGTGAAAATTTTCAATTTACAATTGACAACAGCGCATCAAGGCTTACCAATTACTAAAATGTCATTTCTTCTCTATAAATACGAGTTTCATTGGCGTACAAAATGTCAAAATTATTTAATAAAAAAATTTGGTTTTTTGAGTATTACACGTATAATAATATTTTATAAACTTTATATTATCAAGAATAAGACGTGAATAAGCTAATATAATTGAGTTCATTCTAAAATTGTCAAACTAATAACAATTGCATTTTTCGGTTTTCAGTACTGTAACTACGTTCATGGATACTCGTGAATATTCGTTGGTTTCGGATTATTTTACATATTTAGGGAAATTTTAATTAGTTGGCAGTACTATAATGAAAGAATGGCATCACTTGTGACGTGCATCGGGATTTGTATTAAAAATTCTATACTATGCATGTGCTAAGTATATACTTAATAAAAATATTTTCGTTTATAATTCATTTCTATTGTCATTAAAATGTAGCTACAATACATGAAGATACTTTGTACATATTAAATTGAATCTTAAATTTTCACATTTAAAAAACACAAGATATTTTTACATGTATACAGGGTGGCTACTTTTTAATAGGGACAGTATTGCTATCTCGTAAACGGTAGACGCTAGAAAGACGGTTAAATGGGGAAAAATGTGCGAAATATAAAAATAGACAAAACAATTTTTTGAAACCTAAAATATTCCTATTGGTTCCGGAGTTAAACGACAAAATCCGAATTTGTCGAAAATCGTTTTTCTGCCAAAGCTCGATTATTATACAAAATTTCGGATAACTTTATCAAACGTTTTTGTTGTATTCAAACATCGTTATAAACTGCCATAGTTAAATTTTGAATCTGACGTTTCGTCTCTTCGGGGCCACCATCAACTTTATCTTTTTAAATACGGACCTGTCTATTTTATTTCATATTATTAAATCGCTTCGAATACTAAATTCAACGATATATCACACTTGATTATTCCGTGACGTTTTGTCTCTTCAAGGCCACCATCAACTTTATTTTTTAAATACGGACCTGTCTATTTTATTGAAAATCATTAAATCGCTTCGAATACTAAATTCAACGATATAACTTGATTATTCCGTGATGTTTTATCTCTTCAGGACCATCATCAACTTTATCTTTTCAAATACGGACCTGTCTATTTTATTTAAATTCATTGCTGTGATTCGAAGTATACTTCATTTAGATATCAGGAAATTCTATTTAATTGTTTATTTATTAAATATAACAAAAACAAATGCTATCGTGTCTTAGTAATGCTCTAGGTCTAGAATCACTAGCAGGTGTATTGTTGTCTCCCCCTCAGAAAGTACGTAAAACCACGTATGTCATTGATAGGGAAAAACGTTACAGAATAATCAAGAGTTATTATTGTTGAATGTAGTAGTCAAAGCGACTGAGTACTATTAAATAAAATAGAAAGGTCCGTATTTAAAAAATAAAGTTGATGGTGGTCCCGAAGAGACAAAACGTCGCGGAATAATCAAGTGTGATATATCGTTGAATTTAGTATTCGCAGCGATTTAATAATATGATATAAAATAGACAGGTCCGTATTTAAAAAGATAAAGTTGATGGTGGCCCCGAAGAGATGAAACGTCAGATTTAAAATTTAACTATGGCAGTTTATAACGATGTTAGAATACAACAAAAACTTTTAATAAAGTTATTCCAAATTTTGTATAATAACCGAGCTTTGGCAAAAAAACGATTTTCGACAAATTCGGATTTTGTCGTTTAACTCCCCATTTAACCGTCTTTCTAGCGTCTACTGTTTACGAGATAGCAATACTGTCCCTATTAAAAAGTAGCCACCCTGTATACTATACACGTGTAATGGATATGCGTAACAGTATGTGCGAATTCGTATTTAGTGGGCATATACAAAGGATGTGCAAGTACCTTTGGTGTTATGTGGGTTATATGTATAGAGAGTACGCAAATTTGCCATATCCCAGTAGAGCTCAGAGATGTTATAGCTCTTGTTATATTATGAAATAAGATTAAAATTATATTGTAAACGAGTAAATAAGACATATTGCCACATTTGTTGAATAAGAGAATTATTAAATTTGACATCTGTCACATTTAGTTACTGATATGAATATTGGAGTGTGTTACTGTAGCCTTAGAATATCAAATCGGTAGACGTATTAACCATCGACTTTCTATTTTAGATGTGTTCCATAAATTAATGCAACGCTTAGTATTTTATAAATAAGATATTTCTATTCTCTACAGCAGAGCCGTGAAAGTTCTGGGGGCACACAGCCAATTTTTAAGAGATGTCATAACATCGAATACATTTATAAGTGGCCAATACTCGTATTTACAGTCGATTTATAAGTGACACTTGGTACTCAAGTAATACTCAAGTTACAAATGTATTTTATAAGTTTTCAGGTCACGTGATGTAATAAGTGTTACTCAGACTTGAGTGTGGATTATGTTTCACTCAAGTCATACTTATATGTTTAGTGAGGTTAGATTACCCAAAAAAACTGTGGTTAAGATTCTTTTTATTTTTATCCACTTATTTTATAGCCGGTTTTTAAAATGGGAGATGTAGACGAGTTTCTGGAATACATCGACAACGTAGAAAAAATGGATGATGAGGGGTTATAACGTTATATCAGTGATATGCAGGATCCATTTGTTTTCTACGAAAATGTTGAATTTATAAAACGATATCGATTTAGAAAAGAAAATGTAAGGGACCTGGTACTACCCCTAGTTTTAAATAGATTAAGGAAAAATACTAGCAGAGGATTACCAATTCCACCTGTTTTACAACTTCTTATAGCATTAAGGTTTTATGCTAGTAGAAATTTTCAAGTAAGTTTGACAGAAAATTTGAGACAGTTTATTAAATTTCCAGATACACTTCAGCAGCAGCACCAAAATATTGCATCGTTTTGGAATGTAAAATTTTCCAAATGTTAGTGCATGTGTGGATTGTACACATATACGAATTGGTAATCCAGGAGGTGAAATAGGAGAAATTTTCCGAAATCGAAAAAGTTACTTTTCTCTAAATGTACAGGTAATGAAAACTTGAAATATTTAACTACTTTTAAGAACATACTATGCCCTATGAACAAAATTAATTCTTGCTCTACAGGTTGCTAATATGAAAATTTTGGACATTGCCGTTAGATATTCAGGATCAGTACATGATAGTACGATTTTTGATCGCAGTGCACTACGTATACGTTATGAAACTAATCATGTTGAAAGTACATTTTATTAGTATTCTTTAGTTTTGTTTTAACTCTACTATTTTCACTTCAGGAATTCTTCTGGGTGATAATGGATATACTTGCCGAATATATTTATTAACACATATAACAAATCCAGCTGCAGGACCCGAGCAGAATTAAAATTGTAGCTATATTCGCACGACAAATATTGTTGAACGAGTATTAGGAGTATGGATGCGTCGCTTTCCATGTTTATATACAGGACTGCTAACAAAATTAGAAACCCCGGTGGCAATTATTTGTGCTACCGCAGTTTTACATAATATTTCAAGAAATGTTCAAAAGGAAGATTTTCATGAAATTGAAGATGAAGTACCCTTTGAAAATAATATTTTAATAGATGCCAATAATGATGGTTTACCTTTTCGAAGAGCATTTATTTCTATTCATTTTCAATAAATATTGTTGATGTATACCCTAACATTTAGATCCTATTTTTTATATGTATTTCTATTTTTTTTATAATATCCTCTAAATAAATACTTCCACAGTTGTAATTAATAAAGAGTAAAATATATGTTATTTATTTCCAAATAAAATTTGAATTAAAATATTTACGGGGGTAGTGCTCACTGATAAAGGAAGAAGTTTTGGTTAATTTTAATTTATAAAAATTCTAAGTAAAATTACATTTAAATCAGAGGTATATACCGGGTGACCACGACTCAATGTACGGCCCCAATATTTTGGTTTTTAAAATAAAAAATTAGGTTTTTGCCACACATCAATTAGACAATAATGTGCTAGGTTTAGACTAACAGAATTTTTTAAATTTGAAAAAACTTTTATTTAAGAATTTATGCTTAATGAGGATCCATTAAAAAAATATACTCGTTCGAGAGCATGATTGCAGCTCTCGACTTCGTCTCGAGCTGCAAACCATGCTTCATGCAACAAATATGCACTTTTTGCACTAGTTACACAAATAACTATTTATACATAAAAACTGTCCAGAAGACCAAAACTTTTTTGTGTAAAAACTTCCGAATACTATGCTCCTACATTTAGCCAGTGACAAAAAACATGGAAAATAAAATCTTTATTATGATAAACTTTTAACAAAGTTACTTTTTTCCGTATTATTTAAAATATATAAATTAAATCGCGCACAGCACTGGAGTAAAATTAACTTAAAATTGTGAATAAAAGGCCAGTCGTACCAGTTCAACCGTCGCCAGGCAGATGGAGACACTCTCGTCTCTGCTTCTTAGACGCCGAAGTTCCTATCGAGTAGGGCAATTCATACCGTTGTCGGGAGCTGCAGAGACAGCCAGAAGTCTGACTTGCTGTGGCCGTTCCAATTGGAGCAGCAGTGCAGTCCGTCGACCTTTAGAGATAGGTCAAGCTGAAGCCAAGTTCAAGTTGTGCCGGAGTCCAGAACCGTCAGTCCGACTACACCACGCCGCCCAGCCAATCGTCCGTTACACACCTTTCCTCCGCCGGATTTTGGTAACCAATAAAAGTTTTATTTATTAATATTTGTTTTGAGTTAACATCCCAGCAGCTAATAGCCAGGTACTCAAACCCAGCAGGGCAAGTAAAGACCGCCCTTCTGGCTGCCAGTGATTTTGGTCGATACCATAACGACCTCTGGAGTATTTCTTTCTCCACTGACGCTGCCCGTGCAGTGGCCTTCACACTCTAAACGGAAGGTGGCGCCCGAGGCAATCCGAAACCTGGACTAAGGCACCAAAGTGACCCGTAACGACCGTAGTGCCGTTGCAAACTATAAATACCTAATATCACTCTAGGAACTAAAAAAATACTTAAAATAAAACAGAAAATAAAAATCGCCTGATAGTCCAGGATGTAGGGAAATTTCATGACGTAAATTTGCTACAGGATGAAAGATATACTAAGTTGTAGGCAGGGATAAAACTAGCATGCCTTTATTCTTTTACACACACAAAAAACTTGCATAAATAAATTAGGAAGGTCCAAAGTTAGTGAAAACATGTTTTTCGTTTGTACAAGCAACAATACTGGTTTTAGCGAAATAAGTATTTAATACGTTTTTTTCGGTATTAACAATACCTTTAACTGTTGGATATTTACAAAAACTAATATAAACAAAACTAATGTAAATGTTTATTATACTTATGAAAGAAGAAATTATATTAATGGCTAGAATGTATGTTTATGTTAAGTGCACCAAAACGCTGAATCAGATTACTTGGTCCTATGACCTGAATGTTTATTTTTTAAAGTGAGTTGTGTTAGATTTAAATATAAGAATATAAAATGCAGTTTGTCGAATAGAAAACTTCCTTTGCATTCGTCGTTTAAAAGAGATTTAATAAAAGTTAATTTAAAAGTCAAATCCACTGTTGTTATTTATCCCAATAACCAATATTAACTTGAGCCATTACACGATTCATTTGATCAATTAGTTTAATAAAAAATAGCGAAGAACCGTCAAAAATGTCGTTTTCTGCAATTATCATAATTATTACAAAGAAAGTATTTTTTTTTATTATAGTTTTAAAACTGAATCAAACAAGCCATTGCAAGACTGAATTGGTTAATTTGTTGCTGAGATATTTGATATTGTTTGTCCCAACACCGTAAATGTTTATTGCTCTAACTTTTTTTTATTTGAACACTTTAATTTCTATAAGGGTTCATTCTCTTCATTGAGACTTATATTTTTAAGATTTTTTGAACCAAATAAAAAAATAACATTTAAACCTTTGTTTTTTGCTTTAAAAAAAAGGATACTTTTTTTTGTTATAAACAATTAGAACTGGAGCACCCCCTGTACATCGCATCACTTTTTGAGTAACAAATACCAAAAGCTTATTTCAAAACGAAAAATTTGAAAATAAAAAGAATGCCAATAGGGACCGAGTTAACATTTTTTTTTCAAATCAAAGCTACATTGTTTATAACTATTAAGAAATAAATTTTAGGGCTTCGATTGTCAAATATTTTTTTAAGTGTATGTTTAAAATTTTAAAAAATGTTCTTTATCACTTAAAACATTGTGTAAATTTATCGGTTTTCTCGGGCGTTAGTATCTCGTCGAGTCAAAAACTGATCTTGAAAATTCAAATAGGCGGAGCGCGGAAAATAACGAACAATGGCATTATTTTTTTTAATGATAATAAAAAATCATAAAAATTATAAAAAATATTAAGTGTGAATTTTACTATTTTTTATCTCAGTAAATAAGCATTTTAAGTACAAAAAGTCGTATTTTTGTAAAAAATAACTGAATTTTTTCAAATCGATCGGAGGAACTTTTTTTCATTTTTTTTAATAAAATAATATTTTTTGTAATTTTACCGCTCTTCGAACGAAATTTGAAGATTTATTATTCCACTGATCATTAAGTAAAACGTCAAAAGAGACATAAACCAGCCAAAAAAATGAAAAAAAATTTCTCTGATCGATGTGAAAAAATTCAGTTATTTTTAGACAAGCGCACTAATTAAGCAACGAAAAAAATCTCAACGGATAATATTGGATGACCTGTAATTTTAAAATGCATATAAAATTAAAAAAATATTATTTTATAAAAAAAATTAAAAAAATTTCTTCCGATCAATATGAAAAAATTTGCAGTTATTTTTCGACAAAAAATAGGACTTTTGCGAATTTCCCTTAAAATTATTATTTACTGAGATAAAAAATAGTAAGATTCGCACTTTATAACTTTTTATTGTTTTTTCCATCATTAAAAAAATTAATGCCATTGATCATAACTTTCTGAGTTACCCCCACATTTATAAAAAAGACCAAAATCCGGTTTAAAGTTTCCGAGATACCAACAGCTATTTTTCCGCGCCCTGCCGATTTGAATTCTCAAGTTCAGTTTTTGAGTGGACGAGACACTACCATCCGAGAAAACCGATTAATTTACAAAATGTTTTTAGTCATAAAGAATAATTTTTTTAAATTTTAAATATACATTTCAAAAATATAATTATTTGACTGTCGAATGCCCTAAAATGTATTTCTTAATAGCTATAAAAGTGTAGCTGTGATTTAAAAACAAAAATTGTTAACTCGGTCCCTATTGGTCGTCGGGCACTCTTTTTGTTTTCAAATTTTTCGTTTTGAAATCAGCTTTTGGTATTTGTAAGTTTAAAAATGATATGATGTACAGGAGGCGCTCAAGCTCTAATTGTTTATAACAAAAAAAGAACCCTTTTTTTAAAGCAATAAACCAAAGGTTAAATGTTTTATTTGGTTCAAAAAAACCTTAAAAATATAAGTCTCAATGAAAAGAATGAGCCCTTATAGAAGTTAAAATGTTCAAACAAAAAAAAGTTGGAGCCATAAACATTTACGGTGTTGGGACAAACAATATCAAATATCTCAGCAACAAATTAACCAATTCAGTCTTGCAATGGCTTGTTTGATTCAGTTTTAAAACTATAATAAAATAAAAATTACTTTCTTTGTAATAATTATGATAATTGCAGAAAACGACATTTTTGACGGTTCTTCGCTATTTTTTATTAAACTAATTGTTCAAATGAATCGTGCAATGGCTCAAGTTAAAGGTATTGTTAATACCGAAAAAACGTATTGAATACTTATTTCGCTAAAATCAGTATTGTTCCTTGTAGAAGCGATTATATTTTCAATAACTTTGGACCTTATTAATTTGTTTATGCAAGTTTTTTTCGTGCGTAAAAGTTATATTCATGCTAGTTTTATCCCTACCTTCATCTTAGTATACCTTTCATCCTGTAGCAAATTTACGTCGTAAAAGACCCTTTTTTCTCCCTACAGACTAGACTATTAATAATTTGCCTTACAGTTAAGGTAGGTGCATACCATTCGATTTAAACGGTACAATGTTATTAAGTGGGCGGTAAACAAAAATGCAAATACTTCCGAATACTATGCTCCTACATTTAGCCAGTGAGAAAAAGCTAGGAAAATCAAATGGTTATTATGAAAAACTAAATATAGTAGAGTTGTACACCAGATAATAATAGCAATATTAACAAATTTACTAAAAACAATAAAATATTCTCATGTGTAAAAACTGGTTTGCTTCTTTTTATTGAACACTATTATTTTATTTGTTTCTTTAAATTATTGTGCAAACAATCTTTAATATTTGTCCAGGTTCTATTTTGCAGCAAATGTCCGTTTTTATCCAAAAACTTTGTGATTTCGTTTTTCCCAGGCAATTGTCTCAGTGTTAAGAAACGTTAATAATATGTGATGGTCAAATGTTTCTCATCTTCCGTCCATTTTGTTTTTTTAGTTATATTCCTTGGAGATGTTCTTTTCTTTTGGCTGTCTTTATTTATTCCAGAAAATAAAGTTTTATTGTTTTCTTCTCCTTCGTTATTTGATATTTTTTATGTACTATCGCTAATCTTCAGTCTCTTCGAATTATTGTAAACTCGTCGTGATTTTTCAAAACTTTCAACTGGTTGCTCATCTTCCGATAAATTTAAATCATCAACACCAATATCATCCAGGGATTTCCCTTTCATATTCTCTATATTGCCTTTTTCCATATTTAAGAGGATTTTACTTATCTTCGCCAATTCAATGTATTCGTCAGAGAGCCTATAAAACTGTCTATGTATAGCTATATGGTGTCCCATGAATCTGGCAAGAGAATCAAGTTCATTTTCTTTGAGATTCATGACCTGAACCATCGTGGCAACGTGCTTTCGTAGTCGGGTTGAGGTAAAAGTTTGTGGCGATTGACATCCAGATTTTTCTGCAAACTTGCTTATGAGAACATATGCTCGATAATAACCACACACATGTGTTGTAGATGGAAACAGATAATTGTTAGTTTCATCAAGACCAACCTTGTGACGTACAGAAATTAAAAGGTCTATATTTCGCTGCATTTCTGCAGTTAAGAGTACTGGAACTCCTATTCCTTTTTTGCCTTTAATCACTAACCTGATTAATGATTTGCAGAGTTGTTTTTCGGATTCAGATAAAGTTTCAAAAATATCAGACTGTTCATATCCACTTTTAGCTTTTTTATAATCTGAGAGCAGCATGTATTGTACTTCGCCAACCCTTCTTCTGTTTAATAAAATACATTGAACTAAGGTCAGCTGTACAAGGCTCTCAAAGGCCTTTGCGTTTGTATTTTCATTGAGTTGTAAAAAAAAATATCACTTTGCTTATGAATGTATTTGTGTAGGATCTGAATATCTTTCGCTAGAGGAAGCGATTTATAATTATTCCATTTTCTTTCATTTAGTGTTCTTAGCGCATGAGCTCCAACTTCCTTCGTCCAGTGAGAGTCCATTAATGCTATAAAATATTCCAATTCATCAATTTTAAATCTTAAAATATCATCTTGTATGTACTCGCCTTTAAGTTGTAAAGCGCACTTTTTCAAACTGAAACCCAACTTTAACACCAAAGACGGGGTTTTGTATGTATTTAATGAGTCATCAAATCCAGCTATTGTAAAGACTGCTTTATTAATTAACTGAAATTTGGTAGGAGTCAAAACTTCTGATAATCTGATCACATTAGGGTCCAGTTCTTTAATTGCTATGAGTAACCTTCCAAGTTCCCTCAGTCTATCAATTATGGTTCTGTGATATCTTATTTCATGTCCCATTCGAAAAAATTCTCCTTCTCCAAAGTTTAGTATTACCTGATCACTTCTTACAGCTCTAAAATAGCATCGGCTTGCATTTTTGAAAGAATATATTCTTTAAATCTTGATGAGACAGATGGCCCAACAGGTAATGGAAGAAAACTCTTTGTTTTAATTGCTCTCAAAGTGGAAGTCTGCTTCTCATTCAGTGAACACTTTCGTTGATGCTGACCTAAATATTTTTTGCTATATGAATTGAAACAGTAAGTGCATGGCAACAGTTGTTCCATAGATTTTTCAGTCTTGCTTCTTCTTTTAGGAATAATTTTTCCTTCGCCGGCTCTAATAATGGCACTATTTTTTTTAAATGCAGCTTGACCTTGAAGTTTTTTTATAGATATTTTTTTTCTGCCGAGTTTTTGCTCATGCTCATGATTCTTGCTACTTCCAGTTCGTCCGCATGATAACGGTACCAATGTCTTGGTAATTTAGAAAATTCTCTATCGCAATAAGTACATAAATATTTTTTGTTCCATTTCCTCTTTTCATCGTTTCTTAATGTGTCTACTTCAACTGTTTCTGGAATGAAAAACACGTTTTTGTCGGAAGAAGTTGTTGAAAAATAGCTGGGAACAGGGCTAGATGAGGGGTCGGGTAGAGAACTGGAAATGGGATTGGGTGCAGAACTGGTGGTGGGGTCGAGTATGGGACTTGAAGCGAAGTTGGGTACGAGGCTATTTTCGGAGCTGGGCAAATTACTGCCGGATGAATTATTGGACGAACTAGTAGAAGGAATATATTCTTCATCTTCTTCATTAAAAATATCTTCCTCTTCTTCGAAACTATATTCATTATTCTTTTGAGACTTGGCAGTTCCCAAAAAAAAATCTTTTTCCTGACTAGTTCTCTTTCCAAATCGTTGAATACTTTCATAAAAGTTTCTATTATTTTTTCTTTGGTCTGTTCCAAAATCTACGAATTCTTCCATAAAAGTTTCTACCTTGTGACTATGGTCTTTTTCAAAATCTATAGATTGGCTCGTACAACTTTGTTTTTTTTGCTTTGGTCTATTTCAAAATCCGCGAATTTCTTCATAAAATTTTGTTCTGATTTGCTCTGCTCTCTATCTTCTTTGTTTATATCATTATAATCAGCAGTTGAATTTAAAATATTTCCAGATTCCGACAACGGTAGTTCGTTAAAATTTGTTAATGTCAAGTCATTCATAGCAACTGATGTTAAATTTATGTATGAGCTTAAGTTAATATTTTCTAGAGAATTGACTGGTATTTTGTCACAATTTTCATGAGAAAAATTCATTAATTCATTTGTACCAAAATTACTAAGTTCAGTAGGGGAGGCCGGGGCATAATGAGCACTTTAAGCAAGTTGTTTAATATAACCTTATCCATTTACAATAGGAAAATAGTATTTTACAAATTTATTAACTACGTAACAAGCTACAAAAAGCATTATCATCATTCTTTAAAATAAAAGTGTAAATTACCATTTGACAGCTTCTAATATTTTTGTCAAATGCCCATTTTGCCCCATCAGCTGGGGCAAGATGGATACTTGAAAGGGGCATAATGAGCATAACGTTTAAAATGAATTAAAGAGAAACTGAATAAAAAAAATGCATTTAACGTTTATTTATTTCTGATTCAACATTTGAAGCTATTTTTGACAATATTCACAAATATGATGACATTCTTCATCATTATCATCTTCCCCAGCACAAGAACAATGCGCCCATCTTCTGCATGAGCTGCAAGTTACCCATCCTTCAGTGGATTGGGAATATAAATACCCGCAATACAAACATTCCACATCAGAACCATCATCACTATCTTCTTTGTCTGATTTCGTGATTTTATTTTGTTTAAGTTTACGTTTTTGTTTGGCCTTTGGTTTATTTTCCTTTCCGCCTAGTATAATTTTTCGCTTAGTGGCTTCTGCGTTCTGTTTTTTGTTTCTTCTGTTTTTTTGTTTCTGCCGCTTTAATAGCCTCTAACAGTTCATTTTTGTAGGGCGATTCGGTCAAAATTGCAGTTTTGCCTCCTTTTCTCACCTTCCTTTTTATCTGCATGGTCCTTGGCACTGGCATTATATCATTCGGGGTATGTAATTTAAATTTTGAAATTTGGAGGGGGGGTGTAGAAGGTCTCTGATGTGAAGGTCCTGGCTGGGGTGATTTTGGTTCCTTCTCAGCAGTTGTAAGTGAAATCTCTTCGGTCAAAATTGCAGTTTTGTCTCCTTTTCTCACCTTTCTTATTATCTGCATGGTCCGTGGCACTGGTATTATAGTATCATTCGGGGTATGTAATTTAAATGTTGAAATTTGTAGGGGTGGTGTGGAAGGTATCTGATGTGAAGGTCCTGGCTGGGGTGATTTTGGTTCCTTCTCAGCAGTTTTAAGTGAAATCTCGCGGAATTAATAAAAAATTGTTTGGTAACGAAAACTTCGTTACAGTATTATGTCGGTAACCTCTTCCATTCTTCATGTAGAGAAAGTGCTATGTTGGTAACGTACGAGTAGTGATGTATCGAAAATTATTCTAAGTTTTATGCGAAATCCATTTAAATATTATAGCGAGAAAGTAAAAAATATGGGTCTCCTATCCTTCATGGAGAGAAAGTGCTAAGTGCGAATACCGTTGTTTTGAAAATTATTCTAAGATTGACATCTATTTAAATATTATATCGAGAAAGTAAACATTATTACCTCGCGGGAAAGTATTGCGTATTATTTGAAGCCACCCCTGAAGCCGGCCCATGTAAAATATTTGAGCCCAACACCCCTGAAACCGAGCCGTGTAAAATTTATTGAACACCGCGTTACCGCCAGCTGGCGATGCGATGACGAATGACCTTAAAAAAGCCAAAAATCGCCATAATGAACCTTATATTTTGTTATATAATTTACTACATATTGTATTAAATTTTATATTACCACTGATCTTATTTCAAATGTATAATTTGTTCCAATATCAAGCCCGCCCGTTTCACTTAAAATACCTAATTTATAAAACTATCTACATTATTATGTGTTCGGGTGAGAATTTTTATATTCAATTTAAAAATAATTTTTTTACTCTTTGACATTGATCTGAATATCACACAAGAAACAACAATGGTTTTTAAATGTAAGTTAATTTTTCTCTTCCTATATTTTCTTTTTCTTTTTAGAAAAAGTATGATTTGGTTATTTGACCAAATTCATTTTTGATTTCACACATAATTTGCACATTTAAAAAATTATAATGGTAATTTGAAAAAAATCGTATGATAATTAAAAAAAGTTGTTCTAAGCTTGAAAGACATACCATGCCGACTAACCCCGGGGGTGGGGTTGGCATACCCCTTCCGGTAAGTTGACACATATATTGTAATGAGATACTCCTTATGAATTTTTTTATGTTAATAAAATGTTTCATAGCATAAATAATTTTGTTGTTTGAATTTTATAAACATTGTTAAAAAAGTTAGACTTTAAAAAAATTATTGATAGTAATTGGTATATAATATACTATACTACTAAAGCATCAATTGTAAAATATGAACTGTCTTATTGTTATTGTTTTTTGCTCATTATTATTTTTATTATTATGAAAAAAAAAATTGGGAATGGTATTAAAAGAAATTTAAGTAATAATGTAAAGAGCAAGATTTAAAAATTTTTTATTAATCTAGTAAGAAATTATTTATTTATATACCAGTAAAAAAATATAAATGAATCTAGGCATTTTCAATATATAAAAGTATTTAAAAAAAAAATCAGAAGACCAATTAGAAAGAAATAGGCAATTATGAAGTTATGGACGTGGGGTAACAGTAATAAGAGCAGACTGGGAGATTTTCGAAAGATTTCGAAAGAAGTAAAAGGTCAAGATAAGCAAGTCAATATTGTATAAGCGCAATAAGAAGGTGTAATTACAGGATTTTTTTTTGTATACCCTGTATAGTATAGAATGAATTTGTTCTAAAATAAAATAGTAAGTAGTGGTTGGTAGAATAAAAACGATATAATATGATTTGGAAGTAAAATTCACACCTTGTAACAAATTCCTGGAGGTTGATGACATTCTTCATCAGGTGGATTGTTTGTCATTTTGGGTTTGTTAGAGGGTGTATTTAGACTGGTTGGAGTTATAGAGAAATGTGCTAAGAAGCTGTTATTAATAATAAAATTTGATGAAAAAATGTAAAATTTTATTTATTAAAATTAAAATAATATGATTATTTACTAGAGATTTAACAAAAAATGCTACGTGGTATTATATGTGCTGAGATGGGTAACAGAACCAACCTCTACCTCAGTCGGTGGGTTCTAGCATTTATACCGCGCCAGAGATTTTATAGCTGGAAAATCTCAAATCCCCTCGATTGTCCGAGTCATATAACACCTCAAGAAAATAAATAAAATAAGTTTCTCACCTTATATGGTCCAGTGGTACCTGGACTACGCCTGATCTAGGGGAAGAAGATTAAAAACAAGGAACTTGTTGCGCTGATATGTATATATATTCACTGAAGAGTATAATAATCTGTTCCCAACTAGATGCTAGCATGTGGTGTACAACTGTTCATAATATACCTAGAATATAGAATATTAATACAAGTTCATATAAAGTATCAGTGGGAAATAATAATTAAAGCGACTGAAGGTCTAACACTATTCTTACAGAATTAACAGACTTTAAGAGCTTTACTAGTTAGTGGTTTGACACTATAGATAGATTCAGTAGTTTTAAGCATAAAAAGAAACATTAAAATGCTGCTTAAACTACAAATGATAAATAAAAATAATACATATTCCTATAGACCACAATAAAGAAATGTTTCACTGAAACAAAAGGTAATCTCAATGAGTTACTTTCCTTAACACATAAAATACTCCTGAACAGTTTCTTAAAAGTAGCCGGAAAGTTCTTCAATAATCGAACAAGTTGATCTTCTCGAGCAAATATTTACAAAAGAGTTAGGTGGTACAATGGTTCTCAGAACGATAGAAGTCCTAACTTATTACTAGTAGTAATACTTGACTCAGTTGTCTACTAGATGTCCTATAAGGAGTCCTAAGGTATCCTAAGGTGTCCTAAGGTGTCCTACAATAACATTAGATATCACTAACTGACTTAAGGAGACAATTAAAGTATCTTATCTTACCTCGTTGATGTTAGGTGAGGACCACGTGGTTAGCTGTTAGTGCATTTAATCCTCTTAACAGAGATATTTCTCATATAAAACAATCCACAAATAAACGTTTTCCTAACATATCAAATACAGAACACAAGAGAAATATACTTAAGATTACAGGCTTAGATCCGCGAAAAATGCGATAAAATATCAGTCTGCAATTCTAACACTATGAAATTTCTAACGTCTCAAAGACAAAAGAAGGCCAAGGACCAAACGAATCTCCGAACTCGACTTGACACTAATGAATCCGTTAAGAAAGAAGAAGAGTACCTTATTCATGCGGTACTACCATTCACACTCGACAACACATTTAAGGAATAATAAACCCCATAAAAGTACTATTACAAACATATAAACCCCTATTCACAAACCTGAAATAACAAACTAAATAACAGGTAAATAAACAGTCTATTTTGTTTATTCAGCTCGTACCTATTACATACAAGCCAATTAACAAAACGAAGTAACATAGTCAGAATCTTACTAAAATAAACGACTTAAGTGAAGTTTATTTTCCAAATCATTGCACCGCACCTTTTTAAAGCGAGCTTTCTTAAGCGAGTACAAGCGAACTATTGATGGTAATTTTGTTTATTTATAGTTGTGACCACTTTTGTGACTAACTTCATAACAAAAATTCTAACCTGACAAAAAATCAAAAACGGTGTAGTGGCTGTGAAAATATAATATATTTTATGTCGCATGCCTTATTTCTGTAATCTGCATGTTTCAAAATGATTGAAAAACGTCAACGAAGCACTAATTTTTCAAATGAAGAGAAAACAACTATATTAAATATAATAACCAAATGTGGAAAGTTAGTATAAAAAAAGTACTAAAGATTATAACAATATCACACAAACATCAAGAAGTAACAACACTATAGAAAATTTGTTATTTGAAAGTTTGGTTTTGAAATAAGGCTTTGTAAATTAAAACCCTCAATTCTGACGGTTTAACTTAAACTTTGCTTAGACCACTTTAAACCAAGTTTGTCTGGCTGTACAAATGAATTTTTATTTAAAGCGAGGCTTACTCTAAAGCTGGGTTTAAATTTAGTCGGTGCAAATGGCCCCAAGAATCAGATTAATTATAATAAGATGATAAATAAAATGATTAGAGAACTGAATAAACAATAATAAAATAAAGAACTATTAATATATATTAAACATAAAAATAAATCAGATATCAAAACCAATGACGAACGCAAATATTCAATATGGAATTTAGTTATTCTCTAAATAATAAAGGGTGATGCTAAAAATAAAATCGAAATGTAACAAGCAGCATCGCCCAATATAGGTAGGAGAAATAGTAACATAGATAGGAGCAGAGGCAGTAAAAAAACTAGGAGAAAACCTAAGATAATAGTGGGTAGCAGATAAAAGTTTCATTAAAATATATTGCGCTTTGAAATACATATTTTTATGTTTATTATTATTTAACATTCACAATATCTAATATGTTTATTAAAGCGAACTGTAGGTAAGTTTTCTTTGCCCTGACCTGGATTGAAAATTTTGTTCCGAAAATTAAACTCCTTCGGGTGATTCTATGGCAATAAAAATTTTGTGACAAAGCCGAAATTTTAAAATTTTACTTATATAGTTTAACCGCTAAAAATTAAAATTATTATTGATATATAGGTAGGTCAGTTATATTTAATTATTTATTTTTCTTATAATTTTGGATAATTTTTATTCAGAAAACCTAAAAAAATATGTTTATCATTTTAAATGAAATATTAATCAAAGCAAGTAAAAACTTCGCCGTGACTCGGATTAAAAATACTTTGTCTCCGAAATTAAACTGCTTCGAGTGATTCTATTTAATTTCGCGGATTTCCTGAATAAAAAATATCGAAGATTATAATAAAAAAATTCCTTGTTAAAAAAAATTAACAAATCATTGGGATTCGAACCGTCGACTCTTTGCTTTCAAATCCGTGTCTTAAAGGTCATAACCATCGAACATATACAAAAATATAGTCATTAATTTAATATAACTTACGTACCTATATATTAACAATAATTTTAATTTTTAGCGGTTAAACTAAGTCAAATTTTAAAATTTTTGGCTTCGTCACAACCCGGTTTATGCGGTCAGCTAACTGCAGTAAAATGTTCATTATCATAGAATTACTCGAAGGAGTTTAATTTCGCGGACAAAGTTTTCAATACAAGTAACTGCAAAGGTCACATACCTACCTACGGTTTGCTTTTTGTTTGTTCAAATTTGTATGGACTTTAAGCAAACCCATAAAATATTGTATTGGGACTGTTTAAACTATTATTCTGATAACCATGACACAACATATTTCAGATAGAAGTAGATAGGAAATGGCGGTACAAATGGAGCAAACCGGTTTATTTGACCTTCATTCCATATATGGACATCCGGTGACCACCTGCCAAACCGGTTATGTAAATAAGGTATCCAATTATATTTAATGGGCAAAAAAATGCATCTTATTATATCTAATAAGCATTCCATATATGGACATAAGGTGACCACCTGCCAAACCGGTTATGTAAATAAGGTATCCAATTATATTTAATGAGCAAAAAAATGCATCTTATTATATCTAATAAGCATTCCATAAATGGACATAAGGTGACCACCTGCCAAACCGGTTATGTAAATAAGGTATCCAATTATATTTAATGAGCAAAAAAATGCATCTTATTATATCTAATGAGCATTCTATATATGGACATCCGGCGACCACCTGACAAACAGGTTATTTAAAAAATATAATTATATATAATGAGCAAAAAACTGAATCTAATTATATCATTCATTCCACTTAATTAAAATGTGTGGGAAATTCGATGTAACAACGTTCTCACGCTCGGAGTAGATCGTTTAACTGAAGGTCAACTAGAATTCATTACCGATCGTTGCCACCACTCACCCTGCAGTCACGTGACCACTCTATTTTAGTATAAATGCGATGCGCAACGGACCCGCTCTCAGTTTGAAAAGATTAATCGATATAATCTCTTCATACAATGCAGTGCTTTAAGTGTGGCAAACAGTTTTCCAGAGCTTATAATTTTCATCGCTACCAACTTAATAATTGTAAGAATAATGATCATTGCCCAATACCTAAAAAGAGAATAAGACCTATCGGTGTTGAAGTTTTAGGGGATGGAATTAGTAAATTATCCCACGCATTCAAAAATCGAATTTCTTCATATAGATTTACTAGCATCACAAAAACAATTGATTACTCCGAGTTCCTTGATGAAGTCAAGCCAAAAGTTCTCAATATTTTAAATAGATATTTGCTACTCCACACGGCATTAAAAATAAACTTTGAGATTTTTGGGCTTTATGTAAAACCTGATAAGGAATTATCCGATATTAAATCGATGAATACGGCCAATAAAATAGTCACTATTTCCAGTAATCTCGATGAAGTTTTTGACGATTTTAAAGATGAGATAACCACGCAGGCGTCAGAATTCCAAGAAAAAGATTCGAATTGGAGTTTGCAAGAAATCATGTTTCTTGATGTCAACATCAATCGGTATACCAGCATTTCGGCCTCTTCATACATAAAACTGCCTCAACAAATATCAAAAAAGAAAGCCGTTTTAAATATTATGAATAATGACAACGCCTGTTTCGCTTGGAGTGTTAACGCAGCCATCTTTGCCGCAGAAGCTGTTCCATCAAAACCAACATCATACCCCCACTACGACACATTATTAGATTTCACAGATATCGAATTACCTGTGAAATTAAAAGACATTCCCAATTTTGAGAAATTGAATAACATCTCTGTGAACGTGTTTGGTCTTGAATCTTACTATAAAAATTGTAGAAACTATTATGAAATTGTGGGACCTTTACATTTCACAAATGATCGGAAGGCGACACATGTCAATCTGTTATTAATATCAGATAAAGAAGGAAATAGTCATTATTGCCTTATCACTGATTTATCTCGACTCATACGGTCTCAGAAATCGAAACATGAACATAAAATACATATTTGTGATGGTTGTTTGCAGTCTTTTATAAGTATGGAAAAATTGCAAAACCATATGGAAAATGATTGTACTCACATATATTCAAAATTACCAACAACTGAAGTGAATAAGAACAAATGTGGTGACATGATTCCGGAAAATATTTTAAAATTTATAAACTTTGAAAAACAATTAGAGGTGCCGTTCATAATATATGCAGATTTCGAGTCACTCCTCAAACCAGTAGATCATAATGAGCCTTCAAATTCAACATCTTTCACAGTCAAGGTATGTGAACATGAACCGTACTCCTTTGCTTTTTATGTAAAATGTACTTACGACGACAGCTTATCTAAACTTGAATTATATCAAGGACCTGATGCAGCTAAAGTGTTTATTGAGAAGTTGGATCAAACTGTTCATAACCTCTACAACAGGCATTTAAAATATGTTCCAATGTCACCACTAACTGCCGAAGAAAATATTAGGTTTAAGAATGCAACAAGCTGCCATATTTGTGAGAAACCATTCAGCCCTATTGATAAGAAAATCCGAGACCACTGCCACCTTACGGGGACAGAAATGCCGCCCACAATTCCTGTAATTTAAATTACAAAATCCACAATTTTATCCCCGTCTTTTTCCACAACCTTACAAATTACGATTCTCATCTTTTTATTAAAGAAATCTCTTCCAAAAACGAAAATATATCAGTAGTGGCTCAAACTAAAGAAAAAAATGTAACATTTTCCAAATCGATTTTGGTAGAAAAATCTCTAGGTCCTAAAATCCGTGATACATATATTAAACTAAGATTTGTTGACTCTTTCCGATTTTTGGCACGATCCTTGGACAAACTAAGTGAAATGTTAGATTCTAGTCAATGTTTGGAAATAAGAAAATATTTCCCCCTCGATCAACATTTCAATCTAATGAGAAGGAAAGGCGTTTTTCCTTATTCATACGTTGATTCGACTGAAAAATTGAACGAAGAGGAGCTGCCCTCCAAAGAGAATTTTTATGATAAACTAAGGGGAGAATCCATATCCGATGAAGGGTATGATAGGGCCAAGGAAGTGTGGAGCACTTTCCACTGCAAAACACTCAATAATTATTCAATGCTCTACTTTGAAGACCGATGTGCTATTATTAGCAGATATTTTCGAGAATTTTAGACGGGTGTGTCTTAAAGAATATAATTTAGATCCAGCCCAATACGTAACAGCTCCATCTTTAAGCTGGGATGCCATGTTACGATATACACAGGTTAAGCTTCAACTTTTAACAGATATCGATATGCTACACTTTTTCAAAAAAGGGATAAGAGGTGGAGTGGCCCAATGTAGCAAAAGGAAAGCTGTGGCCAACAACAAATTCTTACCAAATTTCGATCCATCAAAACCAGATAGTTATATTATGTATTTAGATGCAACAAATATGTATGGCGCAGCAATGAGCGAATACCTTCCTTACGGTGATTTTAAATGGATACCTGTTGAAAACTTTGACTGCACTAAAATTGAAGATGATTCATCCAAGGGTTATGTTTTGGAAGTAGATTTGGAGTATCCCACAAATCTACACGAGGCCCCACAACGATCTACCATTTTGTCCCGAAAACATGATACCACCAAAAAGCAAATATTCAAAGTTAATTCCGAATTTATGCGATAAAACCAAGTATATTATACACTACCGAAATTTGAAACAGTGCTTAAAGTATGGATTGAAACTCAAAAAGATTCATAGAGTATTGGAATTTTCTCAATCACCTTGGTTAAAAAAATATATCGAATTAAATACAGTTCTCAGAAACCAAGCAAAGAATGAGTTTGAGCGTGACTTATTCAAACTTCTAATTACCGCAATATTTGGGAAAACTATGGAGAATGTGGAGAAAAGAAAAGATATAAAACTCTCATCCCATTGGGAAAACATCAAAGGTTCACTTGGTGCAAGCACTTTAATATCCAAACCGGAATTTAAGACTTGTTCAGTATTTACTGATAACTTGGTTGCGATCCATTTAAACACTGTAAAAGTTTACTACGATAAACCCTTATATGTTGGATTTTCAATTTTGGACATTTCTAAAACCATCATTTACGATTTTTTATATGGTTACATCAAGAAAAAGTATGGAGATGCAGCAAAATTGTGTTATACTGATACCGACTCGCTAATCCTGGAAATTTTAACTAATAACTTTTACGATGATATGAAACAAAACATTCAATATTTTGATACTTCCAACTATAAGGAGACCAATGCACACAGAATCCCTATAACAAAATCAATCGTTGGAAAAATTAAAGACGAGTTTGCCGGTGTTCCAATTGAGTCATTTTATGGAACTGGTGCTAAGGCCTATTGTGTAAAGACCGACAAACTTATGAAGAAAGCGAAAGGTGTTTCCAAACAAGTCGTGAAAAATGAACTTCACCTGAATGATTATGTACAAATTGTTGAAAATGGGGGTGTTGTTTTTAGAAAAATGTAGGTTTTCATATCCAAATTACATACAATATTTACTGAATTGAAGAATAAAGTGGAATTATCTTCAAAAGACGACAAACGGTATGTCATACCGCATGATGTCAATACCTTGGCATGGGGGCATTTTATCATCAACCCACAAACACATGGAGGTACACTCGAAGATTTAGTCGACGTAGCTCAAGAATTAATCGACGAAGATTTAAATTTAATAGATTTAGACGATTTGTATAACATACCCGATATAGACTTAAATCCTTATTTATAATAAGAAAATATATACACAAGTTATGGTTTTTATTTCTCTTTATTTTACTTATAATATTTTATTACATTCCAATTGGATGTGGGTTACACATTTTAAGAGCTAATTTACACAGATGACATCTTGCTTGAGAAGTAGGCGGCCCATCAACATGTGTACTCTAATCCGGTCGATTATAATGGGTAAAGCAGGGCGGTGCAGTTTGAAGATCAATAATCTATAGTCGATTGGTAATTTACTCCATACATAAAGTAAAGCTATTGGACTCACTTCCTGCACTAAATATTTTAAAGGAAAATATTGCAGTTATTCCTCCGTAAATTTTTCCAAACTTTTACCATTAGTATGAGCACTAACCAAATCATAATTCAAACATTTGGAACAGCAGTTAGATATATTTTTCAAATATATTTAATCTAGCGATGAAAAGAACAGAGCAAAGACTAGTCGATATTCTCCTAAATCAACTCCTTTTATATCAGTGATTAGGGTGGGGGGGGGGTAGTATTATCAGATTAAATTAGACTCTTGACTATATTGGTTGGTCTTGGATGTACTTTTGCTTATGTGAATAAATCTTTTAATCAACTTTTTAATCAATATAAGTAAAAAGATTGTTGAACAAATTGTTATGTAATATAGGGTTATGCTATTTAATATATCAATTTTGGTATAGTCACATTTTGATAGAGTCGAACAGTTACTGTAAAGTGCATGCCAGTTGGAGTCCTGAGTTGATCTGTTGCCTTTTATAAGGCGTATTTTATACATTGTACTGTTTAATGGTATCGCTGATTTTAAAGTGGCTGCATTATTTGGTGTATAAATTTCCATTCGCATCCATTTTGAAGGCCAGCTTTCGTCCAAAGTTCCATTACTATCAAAATATACATACACATCTCTGATATTAAACGGTTGTTGTATTAAGAGCGTACTGTTTAAGATAGCTTGTAAAATTATAAAATGTGAGGTCAACATTCTTTAGCATACTAATTTTTAGAGTATAGTATCCGTTATTTATATCATTCCTAAGTTGGGAAATAAAACAAAAAAATATTTATATATTAAATATTAAAACCAATTCTTGTTTCATATTCACGATAACTTTTTTAAAATCTTCAAAAAAGCCAGACAATGATTTTAAAGGTATGCAAACATTAAAATTTCCGTTTGAATCAACTAGAATTTTTTCACCCTCCATTTTGGGAAACCATCCAGCATTTTGCATCAAAATACTATCATTCTTGTTAAGACATAGATAATTTTTAATTGTAGAAACAAGTCCAACATCTCTAACAGAATCTATCACGAATCCGTTTAATTCATAGCGTAATTCACGAAACAAAAATGCTACTCCATTATTAATAAATTTTAGTTTGGTTGGTACACTTCCGTTATCTGTCAACAATTTTCCTTCGATATAAAGATAACTATTTGATGGTAAAGTAAATGCATCCAAGTCTTGAATAGGAATTCGAATTTCATCATTGTAATTGAGCTTTCCAGGTATGTAAGGTTGGTATATGTGAATCTGGTATTGCTCAATTACAATGATGAAATTCGAATTCCTATTCAAGACTTTACCATCAAATAGTTATCTTTATATCGAAGGAAAATTGTTGACAGAAAACGAGTAGATAAGCTAAGTTCAAGCTGGAACAGTGGACCTCCGCGGGTGTCGCGGTGACGGGGGAAAGTATGAAGAGGGATATCTCCGTTATTAGTAGACAGATTTAAATGGGACAAACGGCATTGTATTATAAATGTGACGTACTATAAATAGACAAACAAAAATCATGCGCAGAAGTAAAGACTAAAGGGCCTTAAGGTCAAACTTCGTTATTATTGGTTCAAATTTAACGCGGAAAAAGGTGGTATATTTGAAATGAGACGTAGGATATATATTTATATAAAAATCAAAATTATAACAAAAGTCCAAAGGGCATTACTCTCTATCTCCGTTATTAGTAGTTAGATTTACACCGGACAAACGACAGTGTATTATAAATGTGACGTATAATAAAATGGTAAACAAAAAATATACGCAGAATCAAAGACTAAACGGCCTTAAGGTGAAACTTCGTTATTATTGGTCCAAATTTAACGCGGAAAAAGGCGGAATATTTGAAATGTGGTGCAGAATATATATTTAAATAAAAATCAAAAGTAGAACAAAAGACCAAAGGACATTAGCGCCAAACTTTGTTATTAGTAGTCGGATTTAGGTGGGACAAACGGTATTTTAATTGGGACACCTCGTAGATTAAATACGTAAAAAAAATTTTTAAGCAGTTTATGAGTGTCATATTTTTGACAGTTGAACGCGCGGAAATACTTTTAATTTAGTAAATAAATCAATTTTAAATCTTTAAATATTTTACCGTGAATAATATTATTTTATAATACAAGAAATTAATTATTTTTTATTTAATAACTTTTAAAAACTTTATAATAAATAATATTTGCAAGGAATGTTACGATATTTTCTTATCTTATTCATGATAAAGAACGCAAGATCAGCTAAATAATGAACGTGATTGTTTTAAATGCTTGAAGGTAATCTCTTTAAGGCTGGGGTTTAGGCGGGAAATGTACATGTGTAAACTATAGTGTGGAACATGGTCACCTTATTACGCACAGGTCAAACAAACAAAAGCAAATATATTGAAAGTTAAATTAAAAATGTGTTTATAGAGGTTAATTCTTTGCAATAGTCTGGTTTTTAACTAAATTCTACTACAAATAAAATCACAAATAAATCTTAAAAATCGTGTAAATTATCGTACTATATTGTATCTCGATTTTTATTAAACTGAACTAAAAAATTTAAATTCTGATATGGCCAATGCATAGAATATCAATTTTTCTTTAGTTTGGATTATCAATCTTGTCGATTATTAAAGTAATATAAATGTTCTGTGCGAAGTTAACTATAAATTGACAAATGAATCTAAATAAAATATGGCGTTTGTATATGAGAATGTGAGAAGGCGGAAATTACTGATATTATTTGTGACATTCACTAACAGATAGCGCTACTAAAAGTCAGACGATCTATTGAACTTTGAACCATAAAGTTAATCAGACAAACCTTATATTCATTAATATTGTATGTTAGATGATATTATTTTGCTGAGTTATTGTAGAAAGATTTCGCATATACATCGTATCTCTTTATAGACTGATTTCGGAACTATATACTAGTAATTCGCAAAAGTTTTTTAAAAACGCAACTTTTTTATTGTATAAGTTACAAATAATTTTAATATTTTTATATTGAATGGAAGTGACTTTTACTCGATGAACATCCATGTTAAAGATTAAATAACGAGTACTGTTCGATATTCATTTTAATTTACAAACTTACATATCATGTGTTTCGATATACAATATCTTCTTCAGATATAAAATCAGAGTCAGAGTACTAACCTAATATGTTAATGATTGGGGAATTCCAAAATTATGTAAAGAGATTAAGCAATTTAAGGGGCCAAGTTGAGGCCAACTTATAGGGCCAGTTAATGAAACTTGGGATTTGACAATAATTGCAAACAATCCGAAACTTGGGATTTATGGTTGATGTCAGAAAACTATAAACTATAAAAATTTGCAATTTGTTTAATCGCCAAAAATAAACAATAAAGTATAACTCCTTGGTTAAAATTTCAAATTGACAAAAAAGTTTAAGATTAGGTGACATGAAAAACTAAAAGTTTAAGTTGTAAAAAATGAACGTACCGTTTTATTTCAACCAACGCAGAACACGACACTATAATTAAAACTAATAAAATGACAAAAATCATCAAACTACAAAAAATAATCCAGTATCTACTTAAGAACAAAAAGCAATATAAAAAATACATAAAGGGATCAACTTGAAAATACTAGTGAGAAAACTGTTGGATAATAGCAGGATGATTAAAAACATTAAAAACGGTGGAAAAGTCTCTATTCAACTAAATAATCTCTATTCAACTACATTTTATATTCTTATATTAATCTAACAACGCACTTTTAAGAAAAATAAACATTCAGGTTATAGGACGGATATGGCAGCGTCATCGTGCACTTAAAATAAACTAATAAACATATTAAATATACATACTAGCCCTTAATATTATTTCTTCTTTCAGAAGATAAGTAAACATTTACTAAATTAGTTTTTGTAAATATTCCAACAAAAACAACCAAGACTCACATAAATAAAGAATTTGTAGATAAGTCAAATTCGATGATTTAACTGTTTTGGATTCCCTGGTTACATGTATCTTTGAGGGAATCTCAAAAATAACAAGTAGCGAGTTCGTCCAACTTTTTAATATGCATGATTGTAACTGGATTTGTGAAAAGTAATTAGTTGGTCGAATAGAATGCCACAGAAAAAAATAAGAATTAAATTTTGGTAAGAAAACTGCGAGTTAAAAAATAACTTTCAATAGTGCAGCTTTTTGCCAATAGATACCATCATTTTTTGGAAAGGTGTATATATATTTTATTTGAATTTCCAAGTGCTGGCTTTCCCGCCTAAATCCCAGCCTTAACGTATAAATTTATAAATTAAATATTTCATAGTCTGGGGCCCCATATTCGTTTTAGTTTCGAGATTCATGTTTGTTTAAGTCGATAATTTAATAAGAAGAATTATGTCTAGAATTTGTCATTTGTATGATGACATCTGATGAATATAGATGTAAATTAGAGGAGTTTGCCGAGAAAGTTCGACAACTAAGTAAAGATTTGACGCTTTACGAAGATAGAAGTAAAGTAATTAGAGAATTAGATAGACTAAGTTTAAATTGTGCATGGGATATAGTGTTTAAAAATCCTCAGCTACCACAGAATCTGTATCCACCGAGAAGAATTCAGCTCAGGAAATGGCCTTATTAAATTTTGTAATTCTAACAGCAGTTGTAAATAATCTATACACCAATGTTCCTATTGGAGTACAAAATATGACTAAATGTTTTAACGAAAAATACGAGTGGCAGATGATGTCTTCTACCAAAATTAATAATGGAAATTTGACAGTGTTTTCAACAAATCTATCAGAAAATCAAATGAGATATAAGCTCAAGTCTATATTTCAAGATGGACGCAAAGAAGAAGATGATACGTGGCGACAAATCTCAACACCCATGACCAAAATTGATGAACAAGCCCTATTATACAAAATATTTTCAATATTATGCATAACATCAATAATTTTTTTTGTACTTTTAAAAATTGTAATAAAATGTATAAAACAGTATTTTTTAAATAAATGAATAAAAATGTACAGGGTGTTTCAATAATAAAACTCATATATTAACAAACATTTTTTATTTAAAAAAAGAATACGTTTTTTTATCTAGGTAATATCTTATAATAAATCCAGTTGTGTAAAATATTAATGTTTCTTTAAACACTGTGTATGAGAAGCTTCATAATTTCCTGTTTCGTATGCTGATCCATCATATTTTACGACATCGTATACAGCTGGACACTGACTTGACACTGGTAGTAGTAGCTCTTGACATTTTTCTTGTAAAAATTCAGCTTTCTGATTACCTCTGACGTAAATAAAGTCTGCAGAATGGAGTAGATATTTCCCCAAAATGGCATTCAATTCTGAATATTCAATGTTACCCGAGGTAAAACTTATTCCATGAACGAACTTCTCCAAGTATCTAACAGTTTTTTTATCTTGTCCACTTAAATTCGCATAGGGTAGAGGCGATTTAAAGAGGAAACTTGAACTATGACCACCAATTTCGATGGTCATCTCCTTTGGATGGAAGACGCCTTCGATATCAAAACCTTGTATGTCAACAAGTGCGATTCTCATGACGGATGGATCTAAACTACGATAATGATGAATGTTTTCATCATTTTAATTTAAATTTTTCATAACTTCGGAGAGGGGGTAGTACTCATTTAAACTGTCGTGAATAACAGTACAGTAAGCTCTAGTTTTATCGGGAAATCCTTTTGTAGCTTCAATCTCTAATCTCACATCAACGGTGCTCGATTTCATGGTTTCTTCTTGTTTCGAACAATCGATAACAAACAGAGTATGATTCTTAAATGCTATATAGTCCAATAGAGGGCGCTTCTTGGTGGAATTCATATAGCTTGGATAGAATTCCGTATAGTTGAAGTGGGCTTCGGTAAAATGATTACCTTCAAAATCCAAATGCATTCGTTTGTTGGGCCAGTATTCACCGTTCAAAGACAATCGAATGCTTTAAATGTTAATATGATCAAAGACTGTAGGATCGGCTTTCGCATCGTCGCGTCGATTCGTTTGGAAACAAACGATTATATAGCGAGGACGTTCCACTGAGGCAGTAGTCTTTACAGACCAAATTTCTCTGGTTGAATCCTTCGTAATTGACGGCAGCTCATTCAATTCCCATTTCCTAAACGGTATCAATATAGGCTTATCCATTTGTATGGCTTTCATAAGTTGTTCCTTTATTTCGTCAGAGGGATGGATGTGTTTAATTTTAAGTTCGATACTTTGAACTGCGATTTTTACAGTGGTAGTCGTTTCTGTAACAGTACCGACATTTTTCTCTCGGATAATTATACAATCGTTGTCGTTTCGGGCACGAACTAGACGGATTGTTTGTCGGCCACATGTAATCATTGAATAGTCATTAAAAATATTGAAAATATTGGCATTAGCAAAGTAAACGATTTATCGTTAGTATTCAAAATGGGTGATGCGGGATAGTTCCAGCCGGCTATACACATGTGTCTAGAGTCATCTGGGTCGTAACATAGCAGAGATCGTATAGTGCTTATAATGCCAGGATCACGAACAGTTTCTATTTCTCTGGCACTCTCGGTGTAGGTGCAAGAATCAAAGAGAAATGCTCCAAAATTTGGTGCTAATGATACATCTCCGTCGCCGACTACAACCAAATTTCCTGTGATCGCTAATAGCGTTTGGTTCATAGCAAAAAACGAATCGACTTGATTGACACTAAATTCCACTATATCGCTATTATTGAATGCTCTAACGAATGGAGTGTACGATCTATATTCTGCTTTACGTGTAGATTCATCATATATTGGTGAACGGTAAAGATCGAAAATTGGTGATGCTTGAATAGTTGCTGATGATGCTTGATTATCATCACCGATCCTTCGTCTCTTATATTGAGGCATTATGGCTTAACTAAGACGGTGTATAAAAGGGAACGTAGAAACAATTTATTTGCAAGAGTTAGCTGACGATCGTCTCGTTTCTTGGAAGACTTTTTTACAACTGATGCTTTAGCAGCAGGACGAATTCTTTTATCTATAACGAACCCCATGTATTCCTAGATGCTCGAAGTTCCAATACAATGATACTCTTTTCGCCTCTAAAATTCACAGGTTCTTGGTCGAGAGTTAGTATGGTAATGTTTGTTATCTCGCGGCGTGGAATAACTGGTAAAAATAGTAGGTTAGAGGGCGTCTCGTCAATTGCGTATCCAGGATCAACTTTTATGGCAAATTCGTAGATTGTGTGGGTAGGTCTGTCTCCATCGAAAGTTCCCCACGTAATGTTAGCGTCAAAGTGTATAGTTGATACTTTTATAATCTTGACAGGTAGGTCTGAAGAATGCAGTGTACCAGGCGATAATCTCCTTTGAGAGAATCCCAATAAAGCACCAATATTGTTGGGTTCGTTAAACGAAATCGTATAGTATTTACTATAGATTTCACACTTTAGAGTGTTGTTATTCGGTTTTAGCGAAAACGTTTCATCAGGAGTAGATGATGATTTTTCAAGTCCCATCTGTTTCTGTATGAATTTTTCAATATCTTCAATTTCATAGCACCCAGTAGGAAATTTAATTACGTTGTTGTTTTTATCGTAATAATAAAAAAAAATTGCAAATTCCTCAATGTTCGGTATCGAATGATAGGAATGAAAAGATCTTAGAGCCAATTCATAGTCCTTTTTTGGATCTAAAATAATGGGTGTTTGAGGAGTAAAGGAGAATATGTGATTGTAGCTGTTCACTCTCAACAGCTGCGACATCGTGACTGATGAATGTTACATACTAGCAGGACTTAAATAATAAGCAGAATTATTTAATAACATTATTTATTCATACATAAAAAACATTTAGATTTAGGCTGTGGCGGTCCATCCCAATGATCAGTGCTCGTCGCTGTATTGTAGTGTTTTAAACATGGTAAATGTTGATTGAGTAGAAAATTATCTCTATATTCTTGAGGCAAATCGCACCAAATTTGTTGCAGTTCATTTGGACGAATATTCTGAATGAAAATCCTTACGGGAATGCGTGTCAATACTCTCATAGGAATACTTACTGTTGTGTCAACGAAATCCATTACTTAGAAATTTCAAGCAGAGATGTCCACGGTTGATGTGATTATAGTTTTGATACAGATCGTTGTTGTAGAAAATTCTAATAGTCGGACCTAAATATCTGACTAGTTCCTTCGGCGGCTTCAAGTTACCAAATGAATCAAAATATTCAACAGCATTATTTATCTTTCTATATGCTACCCAGTGCGTTCCTACATTTCGTGATACATCTAAATTTATAATGGAACATTCTCGCTGTCGAGGGCCGGCTTTAGGTAAAGTGTCTCGCATAAAATACGGTATTTTCATTAATTTTGCATAACGTACTAGATCCCTATCGTACAGCGGTCTATTGGGTAGCTTTACTAAAAGTTTTTTTGTTGTTTCTTCAAATAGAGACCCATACCGCCTTTAGCGTTCTTTTTCAAGTACAGTCCTTTGCCCAGCGATTCCATGGCTTTGTTGTGACGATGATCTTCTTCTAACTTTTTCTGAGCATTCTTTGCGTCGATGACCGTTTTGGCTATACCGGCAGCTCCTCCGCTTAATGCTCCAAGGGCACTAAGTCCGGCAAACAGAGGAATTAGCGGTAAAAATCCACCAGATTTTGCACCTTCGATAGGTATGATTCTAGGTAGTTTTACTTTATTTTTACCTCCAGCTTTCTTAACCACAACTTTTAAAGCGTTCGATGCTGCTTTGCTCAAGGTAGATGCCGGTTTCATCGCTTTTTTAACCTTCATCAAAACGTGACGTCTAAAGGATTTCTTTGCGTCTCCAAGGCCAAGACCCATCTTTCGTTTAGCTTTCATCGTATTCGTTATTGCCCAAGCTGCTGCACGTTCACCAAACTTTGCGTCCTTTGATTTAACGCGTTCCCAAGCCTTGTTTTCCAACTCCAAATCGGCTTTATGACGCTCTTCCTAACTTTTGTGTTGCGAATACTGGATATCGTGTGCCTTACAAGCGACGTCCAATGGATTAATGCCGGGATCTCCTCGTGCTAACCGCTTTTGAAGCTTTGTACCTGGTCCGCAATACTGATAGCCGGGAACGTGAAGTTCAAAGGAAAGATGATTGATTAGAGAATTCAACACACCTTCACCCCGGTACAGGAACATTAGAACTGATATTGCATCATGGATGTACTTCTATTTATATAGTTATAACATCGAATAGCGTCACACACCATGAAAGTCGTTCAACAGGAGCAGACACTTCCGATCGAAAACTTGGATTTTTCCTGCTCGAAACTAGGTGGAATTGGTAAACATGGTAAATTATTACCCCACTCGTTTAGAGCAGTCATCTGTGGCCCCAGTGGTTGTGGTAAAAGAAACGTAATGTTATCGCTACTTTATCATCCAAACGGAGTCAGATTCAAAAACGTTTACGTCTATTCAAAGTCCTTATATCAACCGAAATATCAAATGCTTCAAGAGGTATTAAAACAAGTTCGAGGCGTTGTTTACTATCCCTTTAAAGACAACGTGGAAATTGTAGATCCCAATAAGGCCAAACCAAATTCCGTCTTTATATTTGACGATGTGGCTTGTGACGGACAAAAGAAAATTACCGAGTACTATTCCATGTGTAGACATAAGGATATTGATGCGTCCTATCTATGTCAGACTTATAGTAAAATACCTAAGCAATTAATACGAGATAATTGTAACTTGATTGTGCTATTCAAACAAGACAATACAAATTTAAGGCATATATTTGACGAGCATTTATCGCCAGATATGACTTTTGAGAAATTTAGAAATATGTGCGCCGAGTGTTGGAATAATAGATATGGTGCTCTCGTCATAGTTAAAGATTTTGATCTTAACAAGGGAAGATATTGCAAAGGCTTTGACAAGTACATTAAAATAGATACAAAGGATGATAAACGTCAGTCTGTATCATAATGTCAAACGATCGAGTTGCTGTGGCCACGCGCAAACGGAAAATTGCCGAACTTGCACGATCTATTCGAAAAAAGTATATGGCTTTAAAACTAGGAAAAACAGAACAAGATGAATCCATCAATAAACTATTTAAGCCAATTTCGGAACCTCTTCAGGAAATCGTTCAATCATCGAAAATCCTACACAAATCCGTTGGCGCTCTTAAACGCATCAAAAAAGAAGAAAAAGAAGAACGACCGATTTTTAAAAAGGAAGACGAAGATGATAATCAGATGAAAGATTATGAAGATCGAAATTTATCTTTTCTTCCATTGGAGGATGTGGCCGCGACTCAAAGTGATGATTCTAAAGGTGAGGTGTTTAGCGAGGATGAAGATGATGAGACTGAAAATATTACACAAGAGTATTATATTGATCAATACCCATTAATGTCACATAAATACATCACCGATTTCTGGAATAAAAGTGACAAAATAGATAAAGTATATGGTCCTGTTTACGATTCGACTCATTCGAAATGGTTGCTCGGTGGAAAAGATTTAGATTTTAATTTACGTAATCACATCATAACGCAGGGTCAATATATGAATGGAACTACAGGCCTTTATGAACTAATATTTTACGATGAACCTGAAGGTTATACCAAGGAAGATTTGGAAAATTACAAGTCAATTTTAACTATGACAGGTGTTCATAGAGATACTCTTGGACGTATGAAGGGTACTAATAGATGGAAATGGCGTCATATAATTAAGCCAATGTTCCGACGTAATACCTTAGGAAGTGGCATGCATTTCACGTACAACGAAGACCCAGTAGAATATGTCTACTGGGACGATCCGAACGAGTTATGTGACCCGATTAAAACTTTTGCTAGCATCTCAACGGGCTGGCAACACCGTTTCTCATAACAACGAAATAGTAGCCATCTTAAATGAACTCGAAGAGGCCAATATAATACGTTAACACCATATTTGTTAGTCACATTTTCATCATGAGCGTCGACAAATTCGGTCGTCATTTGGGAATACACCGATTACAATCAAATTCTCTATTATCAAGACCAGCTCTATCTCATACCTCCGATGGAGATGTAGACATTGAATTTTTAAAAATTTGTAATTTAAAGCCGCCGACAAATAAAACTGACGCTGCCAACAAGGAATACGTCGATTTGTTGATAAAAACAAAGATCCAAAACGTTAATGATGATGTAGCAGGCATACATGCATTCATATCACGACATCCTCCTACAGCAAGTAAACATATGGCAACAAAAAAGTACGTGGATGATGTCATTGTTGTAAGCAATGATTCTTTACGAAAGAACATTGTCGAGGAGGTGGAAAAATTCCGAACAGATTTCAACATTCAACTTGCTGATATTCGGGGTATTGTTAACCATGTGGAATCAATGAATTTGAGTTCACGTCTTCATGCTATAGAGGCAAAACTAAGCAGAATAACTATATAAAAGTACCTAATATACTTTCGCTTTTTTCAATCGTCAACATGTCATCAAAGGAAAAGATTCAACTCGTTAACGAGCTACACAGATCAGCTAGAAATAATTATCCAAGAAGACGTACGATTATTAAGGGATTGGATGATTTATGGCAAATGGACTTGGCGGAAATGAGAAACTACTCACATCAAAATAAAGGCTATAAATTAATCATGGTTGTTATAGATTGCTTTTCCAAATTCGTGTGGACTCGACCATTGAAAACGAAAACTGGCGAAGAAATTACCAAGACATTTAGTGACATTTTAGTTCATACTAAACGATGTCCGAAAAAGCTACAAACTGTTTAAGGAACAGAATTTTTCAACGCAAAATTTCAAAAACTTGTGGAAAAACACCACATAAATCACTATAATACGTCATCCGTTATCAAAGCTTCAATGGCTGAGAGGGTGATCCGTACCTTGAAATCAAAACTATATAAATATTTCAGTTTAAATGGTACTTATAAATGGCTGAATGAATTACCGAAAATTACACAACAATACAACGAGACTAAGCATAGTAAAACGAGATTTAAACCTGTAGAAGTAAACAAATCCAATGAGCAGAAAATTCTTCGAAAATGTTACAGCCATTTGAAAATTGCTGGTCCGAGGAAATTAAAAGTTGACGATATTGTACGCATCAGCAAAGCGAAACATTTTTTCGAAAAAGGTTATACGCCAAATTGGACGACTGAATTATTTAAAATTATCAAAGTAAAAATAACTAACCCCATTACATATCTTTTAGAAGATATGCACGGTGCACCAATTAAAGGAGCTTTCTACGAAGAGGAATTACAATAAACCACTAATCCCGACATTTATTTAGTTGAAAAAATTCTACAGAGAAAAGGCAAAAAGATGTACGTTAAGTGGCTTGGTCTCGATAAGAATCATAACAGTTGGATCGAAACTGCCGATTTAGTATAGAAATCAATGTAAAACACGAACAAATGTCTGCAATTCAGGGGCCTTTTGTGAAACGAGGTTGCTATTTCCGTCAACGTCAATACAAAAAAATTACGGTGGGTGGGGTTACATCTATAAATACCATCTCCAGATCGATTTGTCTCTCATTCTTGTTGAATAATTTAAGTTGAAAAGTGTAATAACAAAAAGAAAAAAAATAGTGAACAATATGACCTTCGTTAGTGCTAGTAGACAACGTGATATGCCAAATTTAGATGCAATCACCAATTACGACAACATGATTCAACACGATGAACCTGTCAAACGTCAACGCATTTCAAACGATGATAGCGGATATGAAACGGAGAGTGAGATTGAAGTAACTCTAACACCAGTATCCAGCGTAGATTACGATCGTGAATTAGACAAAGTATTGGAAATGTACGAGAATGCTACAAAATTAGAAAACCACTACATACTTCAAACGACATATTCTCTAGATGCGTTAGATGTCAGCTGTGGTATAAGTCCTGCAAGAACCTTCACTCCGGCAATTGTTTTAAATCAAAGACACAAGTTTGATAAAATATCGTTTAGTACCTTTGAGTGGAGTACATTTGTTGATATTCTACAAAATAAAATGGACGATTTTTTTAATGCTCCATTAAGTCAGTTACCAGACGAATATGAACCAATAAGTTTTCCTTGTGGAGACTATGCTGAAGTCAGTCAAATGGTTTATGAAGATGTTAAAATGCTGTCAGTTCGCAAGCATAATGTTGAATTTCTCCTACATCAAGCCGATGTGGCCAAAATACTTTACCTGGATTGTAATCTGATACCATATAGAATTTCAATGTTGGAAGGACTAGATTTCTGTGCTTATTATTATAACATTGTTAAATTAATTAAAAATCACTATGTAAATAATGAATGTGCTTTAAATACACTTGAATTTTTGTATATTTTTTGTCAATCTTCAAATGAAATGTTAAATTTAGCTATTAGAGAATATATTTACTTTTATAAAACAAAAATTATTAATGATTTAGATGTAAATATGTGATCAATTAATAAAAATTTAAAAAGACTTGTTGTTTTTTTTATTTATATCTTTAACAACATACTGTACGTCAAACATGTTTAAAACGTTACATTTAAACGTTGCTTTAAATATTTTTGACGTTCAAATTTTTGATGCGTGAAATTGTCATCTATTTTAGTCAAAATACACGTATTTCCCATAAGAGAAGTAGTAAAAATAACACGTTAAAAATGACAAAATATGACGCAATTTGACGTTTTTCACGCATCAAAAAAACTAAACGTTAAAATGACGTTATCTTGTATCGTTTTTGACATGTTTCAACATGTACAAGTGCTGTATATTTAGTTATAATGAAACAAAACACATATAAATATAATAATTTATTTACTAAATAAACAAATAAAATTATTGTTTTTAAAACAAAAATAAAACCTAATTACATTATAAGATAACATAAATATTTACAATATTAAGTAAAATATTAAAATTAAGTTATATATATTTTTTTTAAATAATAAGTGATACAGGAATTTTATATTTTAAAATTGGATTGTACGAATGTTGGCAAGCATGAATAAATGTTTGATTTTAGTTTATTTATTAAGTATAAAATTTTACAAACTGAAACAATAAATGTCATTTTTAATTTATCATATAGCCCCATGGAAGCGTGTCAGTCGAATTGGGAATTAATATTCTTTTATCATCTGCCCCACCTAAAGCGATCTTTGATTGTTCGATACTAAATATCCTATGGGCGAAGGAACGAATAGTACGTTGGACAATAGTTTTTTCCGTGGCATTATTTAAACAGTTAACATAATCTTCAAATGTTAATTTATTCCTAACAACATTGTATTTAACTCCCTTTGACTTCTTGACACATTTACCACCCTGCAATTTATAAGTGTACATTTTAGACCGTAACCCTACGAAATGTGTCATGATTCGTCCACACCCTTCATCCTTCATTAAACCCAGAACTTTCTTATTAACCTGCGGTATTTTGTAAATGTTATCTGGAGGATAGTCAGACATATCAAATTTTGCTATATATTTTTTAATAAGTTCCTCATATACGTCATTACAACTCAGTTCATAAATAAAGCTATCTGTATCGGTATACATTAACTTACAATTTTCCACTCCCATTGTTGGAAGCATAAAATTGTAATGAAAATCGTACATACAAATTTTGGAAATGTCTAGAATCGCCATGCCAATGTACAATGGTTTATTGAAAATTAACTCGGCCTTTTTTAATTCGATAGCCATCAGGTCATCGTCAAAAACAGTTCGATTTTGATATCGCGGACCAGCTATTAGATTTTTTGCCCCATACCTCCCCTCGTACTTTGAAACTAAAGATACGGATCTATGTCGTCTAATTGATTCCATGGTCTTGCCAAAAACGGCGTTATTCATCAATTTATATAAATTCTTTTCGAAATCATTGCGGGCTGCAGTCCTTAATCGAGTGTTTAAATCGATGTAGGGCTTTAGCCACGCGCTTTGTTTAAATTTCAATACCCTGTGAATTTTCGTTAATATGAGACCCTGGTCTAATGCTTGCTTTAAATTTCTATAGTGAATAATATATTTTTCTTTATTGTATAGGGTTGTCATTAATTTTGGGAGTTTAGAACCTGGTGGAACACGATGTTCTGCGCAACACGGAAAATCTGTGCGTTTTCGTAGCCTTTCAGGATATTCCAAGTCGACTTCTAGTATATACCCCTCTGGTGCATTGTCGGGAATCGTAGTAACATCGATATTAGTGTCTGTCCATTCAAATCCTCCATAGGGGAGAAATTGAGACATGGCACAACCATATAAATTATTATGTCTGTATGGAGCAGGTAAGTCATTGGTTTAGAAGGATCATATTCCGACATGTCCTTGTTGTTGGCCTGAGAATATCTGTTTGAACAGACCGAGATCCCTCCTCGAATTCCCTGCTCTATAAACATCACCATATCTACATCTTTTAAAATAGCCAATTTACAACCGGTATATTTTAACATTGCATCCCACGTGTAGCCCGGAAGGGTATAATACCACAGTGGGTCAAGCTGGTACGTTTTTAATGCCGTTTCACGAAAAGTTTCCATTACATCAGCCAAAAGTAATATATCGGTACGCATACACAAATCAGAGTATTCACCGAGATTTGTTATATTAAATTCCTGCCAAACGGTTTGCGCATGAGCGTACTTTTCATCGCTAATATGTTCATCATTTAATTTATTATAAAAGTATTTTTTAGGTGGAAGTTCCGTAAAGTTTAATTTATTCATGTTATCAATAAAAGCGTAAGGAAAAACACCTTTCTTTGTAAGAAGTTTAAATTTATCAGCGTCTAAATTTTGAAATTGTTTTTTTAAAATTTTGAAATTGTCATCTTTTAGTGTCGATACCAATTCGTCAAGACTAGCACTCATAAAACGTAAAGAATCAATAAAACGGAATTTAATATCTGTCTCTGAGTCATATTGAGTAAAAGAAATGTATTTTTCCTTATTTAAAGGAAGCACGCTCATTCGTCCCCGCTTAGCTAAATCTCTAATAATAAAGTGTGAATCATATCCTGAAAGGTTATGAAAAACGATGGGTACCACAAACTGTTTTCGAAAATTTAAATTACAGGCTTGGTGTGCGAACCCACGAAATTCCCCAGTAAAATGATCATGATCTCTCACGATTATTGGTTCTTTTGTTCCCCCAGACACCTTGAAGGGTTTATCACATATATGACATTTGGTGGCGGTCACAGTACTTGGACTTTCCACCATAGTGTAACCAACCAACCCCCGGTATATCATATTATTATTTTTTCAGAAATTTAATGGTATTTGTTTCGTCTTATTGGATTATTATTTTAAGAAACTTTTGAGAGATAACCAAAACCCATTATATTTAATGTGTTTTGATTCCCTTCGACTTTGTTGATTTTTTTAAGCCATTCGATATTTTCTCAAACCACTTGATCTGTCTGAGTGTAGATTGTCAAAACTCGTTATTTTTTATTATATTTTATTTTGGTCTTCGTTTGCATTTTTCCCAAGATACTTTAGATGTCTGTATTTACAGAAAAACAAATAGTACACGGTACCAGAGAACATTATGACGAGGAATGTTTAGTCAAACTCGACATAAAAACGTGAGTGAACGCGGGAGGAAGGGCTAGTCAAAAATCAAATTTCAAACTACCAACATCGTCACCGAAAATCTTGTATCTGGCGTCGCGACGCCGACGCCTATAGTTTATCGACAACCGGTTGCAGTTTTACTTCTTCAACACCCAGTATATTTTCACAAACTAACTACGAACACCATCAATTGAAGCTACAATATTCGACGCTATTCCTCGACGACGCTCTACGTCCCGACGCTAAAGATTTCGGCGTCTACCCATTTTTACATTTCTCATCGTAAACGACGAATTCTTCACTTCGTTGGATTTATTTTACCTTCGTAAAAATAAATCAGAATAAGTATTTTCACATTTTAATCGCCAACTTCTTATAGTCCCTGAGCCAACGGTTAAATACGTATCCACTGAAACAGCTGATAAAATTTCCATCTTTCGTTGTTCACGAGGGGGTGACGTTTATACCATCCCTAACCAACAACTTCTATCATATATTTTTCTAAGATATATTGTTAATGTTACGCAGAGGCGTACTGTGTCAATCGCATTATATATTTCTACATTATGGTTCAACGAGTATTCAGCCTGAAATATGGGTTACACCGCTGGTACTGATCTGGCCGTAACTCAATAGGGTTGTCCATACAAACAATATAATAATAAAAAGAGGTATTTCTGATACCACAAAAGAGCAATAATTGCCAATAATGCAGAGAGAGACAGTGCACATCTGATGACATTTACGGTATTTAAAGTTATTAAGAACTTTTTGTACATAAATGTCCTTTATTTATTGACAACACAATTGGTTAATTTATAATTAAACATTCATTATGATGGTGATTAGGTTTTCCGGTTGCCCGGTTTTCCCTATACCTTTTATGCCAAATGGCGCCATCATTCATCAGTAAATTTTCTTAATGAATAAATAATTTCTTGAGATTTTTGTGTTTTGATTTATGTTCACTTGTCACCAAACTTTAAAAGAATTTCTGGAGTTATTACAATTAATAATAATAATGCTATTATTATTACTACGATTATTAAACACAACGTGGGTTCTAACTTAACAATACTAGACGATCAGGTATATTTTGTGATAAATTTGAGTATGAAAGTTTCTTACCGAAATGGCCATCGGTTTGTTACTTTTTACTCGCCTTTTTCATGAGATAAAGCGGCCAGGGGGTGTGAGGTTACAATAGGAACGATATTTTTCATTTTTGATCCCACAAATTTAGCAATTTTTTTCATTTGGTTCGCAAACCACTCTGTGCAATTTTCTCCACGATGGCTATCGTAATAAGAGAGACTGTCATCAAAAGAACATTTTAGATAGTAGCCCGCGCTATATGCTTTATGCTGTTGATATTTAAATGTTTTATCACATTTTTATATCTAGGTACGTCTGTAAAATTTTCGAGAATAGATTCAAAGTCACTATATATAACAAATGGATATTTTTGTTGGTAAACATGATTTTTAAACTCGACAAAGTCGTACTTCGGAAAAGTAATTTTGGAATCATTCATTTTTTCACAAATTACCGCATGTGCGTTAAATTTTTCTTGACATTGAAAGTAATTTAGGCACCTTTCACAAATGAATTTTTTACCATTATGTTTATTTAGTTGCGTTGATAATAGTTTTGACATATCTTTTATCCAACAGTAGTGGTATTTAATTTCAATAATTTCTTCATTGACTGGTGGTGCTTCGTAATCGTTTAATTTTGGAAAGTATTTGTCTTGAATTAAAAGCAAATTAACGTGTTGCGGTAATTTGTGTTTAGTTAATTTGACGGGGACTACTGTATAAAATGTTTTTTCTTTGTGTTCTATCAATTCTAAAGCGTATACATTTACAGAAATGTCATTAAGTGATTCAAATTTTGGAATTTGATTTAGTTTCATAGGCATTTCCAAACCCTGCGTATTTAGAACTGTGCTATAATGAGGATAAGTAGTGGAGGTAGCGGGGTCCTGTGACACTCGATGGCATGTCCATCAAGTTCATGTACCAAGAGCTGAAGAAGTCACCTGGGGCAAGAAAAGAGTACCCCTTACGTGGTAAAAGAGGTGTATTCAATGTCCAGAAGGTATTTTAGTATACCTGAATGAGTAAAATCTACCCATTTGAATGCCTTTTAGGCTTTTTGTAAACGATGACCGACAACAATAACCAGAAGCGGTAGTAGAAGTTGGCTTCTTGTAGCCCCCCGTATAATGCAAAACTCATCGCTTATCGCTTGATCTCCTCTTCTTTTCCTGTACTTTTTACTTCTTGTAGACTGCGACCGACAACAATAACCGGAAGCGGTAGTAGAAATAGACTTATTGTAGCCCCCCCTGTATAATATAAAACTCATCGCTTATCGCTTGATCTCTTCTTCTTTCTGTGCAGTTTTTACTTCTTGTAGAACAAGACCGCCAACAATAAAACCAGAGGCGGTAGTAGGAATTTCACCCTGTATAAAATCGTTTGATTTCATCTACTTTTCCCAAGAAGAAGTTAACTTCGCCTTGTATTTTATTAACAAGGTCAGAGGTTATCATTGAATATTTTAAATAAATAGTGTAAATAATATATTTAGTTTGTTAATTATTGGTTAAACATGTAAGTTAACATATTATTTTAATGACTGATAGTACTGAAATTAGAATTTTGTGTTTTCTTTGTATGCATACGACCGTTAGAAGCGTTGTAGGGCAAGGAAGACGAAGTGTTGTTTATAGAATTTGCGAAAGCTGTTCAATAAAAATTCGAAGACCTGAAATAAACGCAAATTTTCAACCAAATCCTCCTATAAGAGATCGTAGATTTAGAAATTCTTAATGCCTGTTCCAGTCAAATACAAATGTTCCAAGTGTGGTAGTGAAACAGATTACGAAGGTAGACCTTGTTTTAATTGTGTGCTAAAGGAATTTATAAAATATACAAGTGGAAGTAAGCACGCACCATCAAGTTATTCGATTGGATACCCTAATTAAAAAAGATGCCAGTTATACAAATTATTTGTTATTTTTGCAACTACAAGGTTGAAAAATATGTAGAAGGTCAATCTTCTGGAAGTAGTCCTCTTTATTTGATGTGCTCAAGTTGCCAAGAAAAAAAAATAAATCTTATTTATAATCTATTTACCTTATTAAAAAATTATTAAAATAAACTACGTAAAATATATTATTTTTGTTTTATTTAATATTTGTATAATATACATGCTTATTTTTTACAATATTTATACCAATAATAAAGAAAATGAACATTTTCTAAAGCACATAAATTGTTATTAGAAATATGATTATTACATTGTTGTGATTTAAAAACTTGAGTCATATCAGGATAAGATAATAAATTAGGATCCTCTTCTAAATTAATAATTCGGTTGTCTATTAGTTTCTCCAAATATTTCTGAACGAAATCATTTCTTACAAAAACATCGCAACTATTATTTAACATCCAGCTT